>VXBJ01001872.1:323001-338278 GCA_013400055.1 Nycticryphes semicollaris
GTGTCCTGTATGTGCCGATAACTAGGAGAAAAACAGCTTGAAAACTGGGGATATTGGTGGATGTGAGGCTAAACTGGATCCTGATACTACACGAAGCTCCACAGGGGCAGCTCTGTCTTTACATGATGTGGGTGCAGGAATTTGAGGGTAAGAACTTTACCGCTATGGTGCTTTAATTGCCACTTTTAGCATTTAGTGCTGTGCCAAAAAAAAAAAAAAACAACCCCAAAACCAACAAACCCAAAAAACAAACCAGAAATCACATTAGCAGAATCAAAATTGCTTTTATTTGCAAGGTCACAACACTCAGCAATATGTTACAGAAAAAGGATGAACCCAGTGTGGAGTTGCTGATAATTCCTGAGTTGGTTTAACATATGCAGGCTGCTGGCGGCTTCAACAGGCTTATTTAACACATTTGTTTCTTTGAGTTTTAGGATTAGTCAAAATGCGATTCTGTGAGGCTGTACCAGTGAGGCTGCATTTCATGAGCTGTAGGCCCAGAGTTGCAGGCTTGGCGTTGCACAGGTGCATCAGCAGAAAGACTTTGGCTTTAGCCAGCAATAAACCATGATTAGGGCAAATAACCTCTTCAGAACTCTCAACATTCTTCCATTAATTAAATTCTGTTCATAAAAAGAAAAAGATTCCCGTGCAAGCAGTAGCACTCGAAGTGAAGATCTGGGAAAACAAATGGCCGAAGCTATCGCACTTTGACAGCTTTGGCAAACCTTTACACAGTTTTATAAAACAAACACATGTGATGTTCTCTTCTCTGCGCAGATCTTTACATTAGAAGTTCATACTTAGCACAGAAGATGAATAAAATGGTTCTCTCTCTCCACATATTTACTGAGCACATATTGGTGAATGAAGTATCATCCCAGTGGTGTACCCCGTCAGCCGTGCTTCGTCAGCACGTTCAAACATCCAGAAGTTTTGTGGAACTTTTTTCTTCCTCCTTTGATGTGAATAACCCAGGGAACATGGAGATCATCTCAGCCTGTGCTGTGCACTTAATATGCAAAGGAGCTAATTTCTCTGGATTTCAAGAATCATAGAAAACAAAATCGTTGTCTGGGGGCTTGCTCTTCTTTCCAACAAGTACAAAATGTGCCAGTGGACTCTAATAGTCATTTGCTTTCAACACCAACATTTGAGCTTCTTCTGCTTTTTATGAACTATTTGAAGTTTTCATGCTCGGATATATTGAAAACTGCTAAAATTTCACCCTGTTTTGGACCTGGAGCCCAAGGAGAGGGTGGCAATGATTAAAAACACTGGCACATACCAAATCAAAGTTATACCAGATCTGATTGATTCTTTAACAGCCGGCCAATAGCAATGATAAAAGTAAGAAAGAAAACCATAGCATTTTCCATTAATTTGTACTTAACGTATGTTTTGTTTCTCTTAAACTTCCAAGAGAATGCAGATTCCTAAGTGAACAAAACTATTACAAGAATATAATCCTGTAATAATCCACAGTACCTTCCCAAAAATCGAGCAAAATAATTATGCTTGAAAAAAATAATAATAAATTGCTTGATTAAAAATGCTTGATAGTGTATAGAACAAGAACAACAAAAAATAGTCAAGATGATGTTGCTTATTTCTCACACAAGCTTTCTCTGAACCAAAAGTAGATGCAGAACTCACTTTGTGAATATCCTTTGGCTTTTCAAAGGAGACTGGGAGAGATGAGGCAGTACAGCAAGTTCAGTCCCTGCCACAGCTGCCTGTTACAGGCGCAATTACACCAGAGGGACCGTTCTGGGTTCTCTACGGTTACGAAGGGTAAAGCAGGGTTTTAAGGGGGTCTAGGCAGTGCCACAGCCCTGAAGTAGGCAGGGAACCCTTTGGCTCTAAGTACCTCCTGTGGTAGCAATGCCTGAAGATTGTGAAGATAATTTGCTACTACTTAGGTTCATCTTTGATTCAATTTTTCTCGTTTTTCATTTGGAACAGGTAAAAAGGTAAAAGGCAAGCACACCCTGTAATGTTACCATGTGAATATTGTTTCAGAGATTTGTTCTGGGGTTTGCGCCGCAGATTGTTTTGTGAGACAGAGCCTTTTATAGAAACCAGACTATTACTTGTGTTCTTTGGCATTTCCATTTATAAATGCTACTCATGTTTACACACACACACACACACACACACACACGTGATATTGTTCATATATATTGTTCATCTGGTAAGGAAGAAATAAAAAAAAGAAATTGATACCAGTCTGCATATGTGTTCAAAAGCTTAGAGAATTCTTCAAGCTCTGCTGGGGATCAGATTTCATGAAACTGCAATAAAAAATCCTTTTTCTACCTTGTCTTTGTGTGTTCTGAGGTGGGTTTGTAAGGTTTGAATTACTAGGTAATCACCAAGAAGTCTCCTTTTCATGAGCCTGCAGCTGGGAAATGGACAGTTTAATATTAATGGAAAGAACAAACTCTCCTCCTTTCTCTCCCCTTTTTGCGCTGCACTTCTGCTGCATCATTTTCTTCTCTGAGGTCCCTATCCTGAAATTGCCTTTGTGGAAGCCCAGGATGAACTACAAAACAAGAACAGAACACAGTTTTTCAAAATCCCATTTATCGACTTCAGTGAGCCTCATATGACACTAACTTATGAACACTCAAGATCGAAAATTCGGATTAATTGATGTATCTGCAGTTGCTTATTCAACTCAGAAACTAATTTGACGGGAATCTGCAGGCTTTCCTTCTGAAACATGAAATACTCTGCCATTGCCATGCAGGGGGAGGTATGGAAATAATCACTTCTGGCTTCTAAGAGAAGAAAAATATTAAACATTTACTGAAAATGAATAGGCACAAAAGATGATTGAATTTTAATAGAAGTAAACAGTAGCACAGTGTAATATGGGTTGTATCCACACCTGTGCTGTCTGTGCAGGCTGGATGTCTTCAAAGATGCCATTAACTCCCATTGATTAATGATGTATCTAGGAAGGTTTCTGGATATTCACCCCCCACTGCTTCTCCCCTCTGGATCCATTCTGGCTTCACTTTCAAACAGGTCGAGCAAGAAAGGCAAGTTAGTTGCTGAAGATCACCACATCAGGATTCTTTTAGATTAGAGGACACTTCCTCATATTCTTTCTCATTTAAGCCACCTGCTGGAAATCCTGTGTGGTGAAGGAGAGAGGACAACCCCAATGGAGGGTCTCCAGGGACTGTTGCGTCCAACGCAAAGTTAACACTCTTTGGGCTTTCTAGCAGAAAGGAACTCCTTTCACGCAAAGGGATGTGAGATCCTGTTGTGAGACTACACAAGTCATGGGACTGGACTGGACTAAACTGAGAGCTCCAAAAAGTTTCCCATGTCTCCACTTCTGGATATTAAATGGTATATTTGAATAAAAACCTTTGCTGATGACTCCTCTGCTGGTTTCTTGAGTTATGCTTCTCCTGTCTAAATCTGGTTGTTCAGCTGAACTGAATGAGCTCCTTTGCTTTCTTGCTTTGGCCCATGAGAGATTTATTTGCACAGGCAGAGTGGTTTTTGTGGTTGAAGCCACTTGCCTTCTCCCCAGGTGGTCCTTCTGTCCAAGGAAGGTCGGTCCTGTGGGCTTGTGAAGGGAATCAAGTCCTGGTCTGAGCAGCTGGACCAGGAAAGGTTACAAATGGATTTCCGAACAAGGGAACAGAGATGCCTTAGGGCTGTATTAGAAACAGTGGCTTCTCCCATCTGTTCTCTCCTGTTGAGTTTTCCACATTCTTGCTGCTGGTAGGCTGGCTGGCATGGCAGTTTCCTAGGATATCTGAGTAAGAAGCATTTAAGGTGAAGGGTGTTATTTAAAATATCTTTCTTTTATTATTTTTCATACCCAAGGTCAAAATTTGTAGTCCAGCTTCATGATGCTTACCTGATCTGTAGTAGCCTTTTTCTCCTGGTGATTTAGAAGTGGGATGGAGAAGCAGAGGTATTTTAATTTCTTCTGTTTATTCCCCNACCCAAAACATGGTTCCAGCAGCAGAAGATACATCTGACTAGTGCATCCCAAGGTATAGGCTTTAGTAAGGAAGGAAGAGCTGTGTTTTTCACACGGCTGTTGCTAATATACAAGAGTGCGGGGTGGGAAGGCAGCTCTTGAGAAGTTCCTCCCTGTCCTGGAAGGGCATCGTGTCCGATTATGACAACTTACTTAATTCCAGACATTGGTAAACGAACAGGGATGTGGAAGGGCATGTATATGAAAGAGGAGGACTTTTTAATCTCGCGAGCTGGCCTGGAGGGTTTTGGTTCAGAAACAGACAAGAGTTATATAGAATTCCCAGAATACAGCTGGTGCACCCATAACTGCATTGGCTATAATAGGATTTTTTACTGTGCTAGGAATGAAATATCGGGCTCTCATTGTTATCTTTCCTTGTGCAGCTGTAAAGAATTTATTTGTGAGTTTTACAATATCCAGAGGTGGTTCCTTTGTACCCTTTTTCAATAAAGTCGAAATGCCGAAAGTTTTTTAGTTTCTTATTACTCTCTTTGCCCAGTACAAAACCCTTGTAGCAATCCAGAGAGTGGCACGTACATCCCGTCGTGAACCTTGTCTGAAAGAGACCCTTTTCATTCCCTTGCATAGCTGGTCCTTCTAGTGCCGTTTTTAGTTAGGCCCACTAACAAGTCTTTACCAGCAGGTTGAGTTCAACAAGCCTATGCCAGACCAGTGAGGTCTTTGTTAATAGCTCTGAAAAGCTACGTTATTTTATCTCTTCTTGACAAGACTCTGGGTCATACCTCATATTTCAGGTTTTCTCTGTTCAGTGTATTGACATTTCTTGTAAGCCTGAAGTGTCCCACCTTCAGATGGAAAACAAAACAGTCATACATGAGGGTAAAAGTCATACATGGGGATAAAAACGTTTCACTGGAAAAAGATACCTCAGTTTCACTGGAAAATGATACATCAATTGCCCAGAATGCTAATGAATTGGGGATCCATTTAATTTACATGTTCTGTCTTTGTCCATGGTCTTTCTTTTGTAAGATTACCATGCTTTAAAGAGTTTTGCCCTGATTCCTCATTGCCTTGAGTGGGAGCAGGCGTAGGAGCTTGATGTCACTTCCCAAATACTCTGCTTTCCATCATCAGTCGGTGGCTGCTGTTGAGAATTGTTCTGGATTTGTTACTGCTGTTTGGGCGTATTCAGTTCTGACAAACATTGTCCTTTTTCAAAAGCTGTCAGTATTAAAGGTAACTTTCATGTTAATGGAAATGACAAATTAATCCAGCAAAGAAATACACAATAATAAAGAAATCCCATTTTAGATTATATTTCTTTTTCTCCTTGCGCACTGATTCCTTAAAATCAATTTTAAGAAATACCCTTTTTTTTCCACAGAGTTTTTTTTTTCTCCTTCACTGTCTTTTATGAATCCCCTTTCACCTCTGTAGGTGCTTGTCATTTCTAGAGAAACAATACATTTTAAATTCAGACATAGCAGGTCTGATTACATTGTCTATTCATCAACAAGTTTCCCATTGTAACCAGGACAGATCATGGTGTAGTAAAACAAGATTTTTTTTGTAAAGAAACAACACACTTCGAACTTTTGGAAGGATATGAGGGAAACTGTGAAGAAAATCTTTCTCTCAACCCCTTCCAGCGAATCTACCACATACATATATATACATCTATCTTCAACAGCTATTACCCAACAATCTCCTCATTCAAGAAGTACTTGGACAGATGGAAGTCAAAACAGTAGGGGACTAATAAACTGTTTCAAGGTTCCCAAATTAGGTCTGCTTAAAAATAAAAAATGGATTTATAAATGCTAGCATCCTATCGGAGTGCTGCCACTGATTTCCATGGTTCTGGCAGTATCTGGCTCCTAACACAAACACAAATGTCGTAATTTGTTTTCTATCCCCTCTGATGTCAATGTAAACAATCTTCTGGATGGATTTGGATATTTCTCTGCAGGAGTACGAAGCCTAACTCAACAGCATTGTGTTAGTTTATGAGAAGCAGAAGGGGAATCTGACAAGTTTAGTGACATTGTCCAAGCTATCTGAAACATAGAAAATGTCTTACATAATGAAAAGCACATTAGAGTTTAAAATCTGTCCTATATTCATTGTTTAAGTGTACATTAGAAGGCAACTATGTCAAGAGCTGAGCTAAAAATGATGGAGCCAACGCAAAAAGCATAGAAGACTATTTCTTTGTTGACTATAATGTTTCAAACAATTCATTATGTAAATCTCCTGAAGCTATTAAAATGTTTCCTGATGATATTACCTTTTCTCTCAAGATTCGTGGGAAGAGGTAGTTTTTATAGGATCTCTTACCATACTCATAGAAGACAAGATTCAGTCTATTCTTTCCTGCTCTTTTAAGAATAGCTTGGTGCATGTTTCCCTGAATATATCTATCTATCTTTGCTCATCTTGCAATTTTAATTTGAATTTATTCAACTGCATCTCCCAAGGAAGTCTTACATTCAGACCCAAGTTAGCAAAAGCATTTGTTCACTGCTTACAAACTATTAAGTTTCTTTGTCAGAGGTCTTTAAGGCTGTTTTTTAACTGACTTACCGCAAGTATTTCAGGAGTTACTTCTTCCAAAACAGTTCAGGCGAGCAGATGAACCTAAAGTGGGTATTGCATATAAAACTTGAGTGTTTTGCTTTTCCAGGTGCTGCACTTGATGTGAGAATTTAGGGGTGTGTGTGCCTCCTAATGAAGGATGCTGTAGTATACCAGGGACAGCCCAGCGTTTCTGTACCTGCTTGTCATCCTGCCTCTTAATTTTGAAGTCCGGTCACTCCGTGCTCAGCTAACAACATGGTTTACCACAAAAAGTTCAGCAAAAAAACTACTGATAAAATTGCTCAGTGGTCAGTTGTGTTTCTTGAAATTAATTTTCAGACTAAGTGTCTGCCTGCTGTGAGGAGGTTCAGGGAAGATTCTCTCTCCTGACTGACAGAAGTTGCCTAAGACCTTCCCATGCACAAGCAACACATTTTAAAATATGCGCTTCTTTAGGCACATTATTATTCTAAATGTCTTGGAGTTATGTTCTCACTCTTTGTCACCATAGAAATGATTATACAATTACTTACCGTTTTTTCCAAAGAAGGACTGCCTGTGTATCTGGGTATGGATACGATGGCTCTCCAAGGCATTGAAGAATTACTTGACTGCAGATGAGAGACCATCTCCTCGCTGCCCAGGACCCAGCAGGAAAAGAGCAGCTGCCACTAGGCCGACCAAACGCATTTTGAAAGGGGCAGGCAAGGCAGGCCGTGGGCATGTTCCTCTTCCAGCTGCAGCTTTACCAGCTGAAGAAATTGGTGGTGTGCTGTGGTGTTACCCCTCCAAGGGTTGTGAGTCCTGGTTGGCCCATCAAGATACTTCAAGTGTGTCCTGCTTAAGTCATTCTGGTCAAATTAAGCTATCCCCCAATTACAGCACAAGCTGTATAGACGCAAGGTAATGTGAGTGGTGCTGCTGCTTTTCAGTTGCAGCAGAGGACCCCTGGGGCAGATGTTCTCATGGCACTTGCTTGTGCAATGGCATCTCGGGGTACTTACCTAGTACAGAAAAGTTATGTGTATCCTTCACACCCATATGAACTTAGTAACCATAGAATGGTTTGAGTTGGAAGGGACCTTAATAATAATTGAGTTCCAACCCCCCCAGAGCAGGTTGCTCAAAGCCTTATCCAGCCTGGCCTTGAACACTTCCACGGATGGGTCATCCACAGCTACTCTGGGCAACCTGGGTCAGTGCCTCATCACCCTCACAGTAAAGAATTTCCTCCTGATATCTCATATAAATTTCCCCTCTTTCAGATTAAAATTGTTCCCCCCTGTCCTATTGCCCTGATGAAGAGTCTCTCCCCATCTCTCCTGTAGGGTTTCCTGTAGGTACTGGAAGGCTGCTATAAGGTATCCCCAGAGCCTTATCTTCTCAAGCTGAACAACCCCAACTCTCTCAGCCTGTCTTCACAGCAGGGGGGCTCCAGCTCCTGTGATCATCCTCATTGCCGTTTGCTGGACCTGTTCCAACAGGTTCATATCCTTCCTGTGCTGAAGGGACTACACCCCTGTTGGCAGTGTCAGTGTTAAGCCAAGGTGCTGAGCACTTGTGCACAGTTTAGCCAATTTTCAAAAAAACAGATATTTTACAATCAACCAGGCTGGTTTTCTACTTTCCTTCCTTGGCTTTTTTGACCACTTGATTTAACTGCATGCAGCAGCACACTGCTTCATCTTTAAGGTAAGTCCTGATTCACTCAATAGTATATCATGTATTCACTCTCTTTATGCCTCTTTCTAGTTCAATTTTGATTTGTGCCCCACTATTATATTTGTCAGTGTTTTGTCTATAGAAATTATATTATATGAATCTTGGGTTCAGTGCCCAATTTCCCTTCACGTCCTAAGAATTCCCTCTTCAGAGCCATACACACATTAAAGACACTGAAGAGAGGCCTTTCAAATTCAAATATATAAATGCAAACAGGAATTTTAAAACACAAAATGCAAACACAAAAATGCAAACTTAGATGGTTTCCACAACAGGTTGGAAAGCAAATGAAAGGATAAGGCTTTTGATCGGGGAAAGCAATTTTCTATGAAAATAAAAATGATATATCTTTAGAAAGGAAGATTTGAGGCAGTGTTTTTTTTTCTGAAATGGGGAGAACTGTACTGAGTGAGGTCTCAAAGCTCATCAGATGCCTTGCTAATTTAAGAGTCTTAAATAGTAGACATTGTGGGTCTGTCTGTCATTCAGTTGTATGTCTGTCACTGCCTGCTAGGTTGGAGCTCTAGAGGATCTCAGATGTGCCAGTGGACTCTCAAGGAGGCAAAACCCTACCCAAACTGTCTAGGATTTTTTTTTTGTTTGTTTGTTTTTGTTTTTTTTTTTTTTTTTTTCTTTTTTTTTTTTTTTCTGGCAGAATCAGCAAGGGTAATGAAAACAACTAGTTAAAAATAAAGTTGGACCTGAACTGTTTGTTTGTTGCCTAACAATTTCTTTTTCATCTTCCAGAAACCTTTTTTACAGTCTTAAACAGTCTGCTTTAAAAGAAACACTTTCTTTTGTGCTTTTCCCTGTTTCTAAACAGTGTAGAAGTACTAAAATGTAGTGCCAAAGACTTTTCTTCCAGTATTTCCATCCCATTAGAAACCACAAAGTGAGGCAAATGCTGAGAGCAAGCCTCTTGCAAAACTTCCATTTCATTCTATCGAGCAGAGAGGTTTGGATGAGTTTGATTAAGCTTGCAAAGGTTGACTCAGTCCTTCATCCTCCACTGGTAGGTAAATTGAATCATGGGATTTATAAAGAATAAACTCTGCCAGACAAACCTGATTGCATTTTTGATGGAATTACAAAATTAGCAGATGATGGGAAAGCAGTAGATGTAATATATTTGGATTTCAGGAAAGCATTTGATACTGCCTCATGAAATTTCACTTGAAAAATTAATTCAGATCGGCTGCAAGTAGAACACTGTCATGTGGGACAATGAGCTCAAATCTCTTGAAAAAGGCCAACAAGAGGCAGTAGATACTTGCCTAGGCCCCTGACCTCAGCACACTGAGGACACCACCTTTGGTTCCCCAGATACAGCCACAGGGCTCCCTGAGGGCTCCCACCGAGTCTGCCAGGGTTGCCATGGTCAGACTTGATTAGGAAGACTAGAACTTGGCCTGCTGATGTGATCAGGGAATGTGCGACCTCTCTGCCATGTGGGACAGGGGCTTGGTGTCACAGCAGGAGTCATGTGACACTTTCCTGGAAGCTGATGATGCTGGCGTCTGAGAGAGAAGGCTGTGGTTCCCCAAAGAGCACTGGGGGACAGGGGATAACAAAAGCCAAACCTACCTGCCGTGTTGGGAAAANGGCAGCCATGGGGATTTGGCAAGGTACCAGCATTCAGAGGCCATAAGAATACAAGTACAAATGGCCTTTACCAGCCAATTCAGGGATGCTGCAGCTGACTCCAGCAGGAGCTTCCTGAGGGAAAGATGGATCCTAGGGGTTTATACAGAATAGCTGACGCTGGAGAAAGTGGTATAACTAGGCAAGCTGGGTTGAAATCAATAAAAGAAATAAGTAGCTGAAATACAGTGAAAACTCTTAACAGTGAACGTCCTACAATGTTATCAAAGGATATGGTAATTAGTCATCCATCGTAACAGTTACATCTAATTTGGATAAAAATTGGGTTTTTTCCACGTGGATTCTCCTGGCCCCTGCCAATTCCTTGAAAGCTCACAGGAGTCTCAGTGGGGTTTGGTCACACCTCAGCAGAAGACAAGCCCATATCCACCCAGTAGGAAAATATTTCCTCTGGCTCTCTGCCACTTAGAGACCAAACCTTAGTGTGCATTTCAGTTCTTTCTTTACGTTTCTTGCACCCCATCTCTCCTTCCCCTCTTGTTCTGCATGCCTTTGCCCTCACTGGTAAGGAACCAGGTCTGCAGTTGCAGAGGAGCTTGGTTCTTGCCGTGCTCCATCGAAACTCATCCTAGCAGCACCAATCCCCACCAGTTTCACTTTGCAGGGGACAACACTGAAAGTGTTCCTGCAACACTTGGAGCATCCTGCACGTTTTGACTGCACAAAAGAGGATGACTCTATTACCTAGTCAGGGCAGATTTCGTCATGCCAGCTACCAATTTGTTTATCTGTGTTCAATGGTTAATCTTTTTTTAAATACTGGAAGCTTAAATCTAACAATCCACTGCTTTCCTAAGACCTTTTAAGTCAACTTTCAAAGGCAGTCTTTTATTGCTGGGTTATAAACCCCTTTACAGAAGGAAAGCTTTAAGTCTGAATATTAAAGTAAAGTGTTTAAAGATCCTTTTTGGATTGTGAACCTATTATTAAAGCAGGATGGAAACTAGTTTGCAGTCTGCCTTTTACACAGAGCATCCACACTGCCAGAGTCCAAAATGAAGTCACTTTTTTGGATTAGGCGCAGACCACAGAAGGCTTAGAAATGCCACTTGTAATTAAAAACATTGCGCCTGGATCCCTCTGTCTTTATCGAGGTTAAATGGCCACTGAAAGCAATACAAGTTGAGACTGAAGAACAACAGCAAGCTCATGTCCTCTATTTTCTAATATATTTAACTGTTTATGGATGCTAGGAAAGCTTTGTACATTTTGTACGTCTCAACAGTAAAATGGATGCAATTTCCTCTAACTTTGATAGTGATTGTAATAACAGTTAGTGCTCTGTGAGGCCAAGCAGAGCCACCTTTCCTTGTCCCCTTCTCCATGCCATATGAGATTAACTGTCAACCCTTCAGCGTGGACAAATGCTGTGGGCTGCTTTGTTTTTTCAGCTTTATCTCTTGTATTTCTACTAATGCCTTGTCTACTTTATGGATCAGAGACTTTTATCTAGCTGTCTGGAAGAGCTTAGCACAATGCAGCCCTGATCCTGCCTGAGCTATCACAATATCAATACTAATTGCACAGCATTTTAATTCTTCAAAACGTTATGTAAACTAGACGGGACAGATTCAGAAAGGGATGTGTGCAGGTACCTGAAAAAAAGGGCTTGGTTGGAACTCTAAGCTCTAAGCAGAATACTATGACCTAAAATATCCCCTTCCAGCTGCCAGGCTCATAGGACTGTTGCTTTTTACTCAACTTTTTGTCAGCTGCCACACAGCCCAATTTGACATCTCCTGCCTTAACTTCCACTGCACTGTGGAAGCCATGTGTGGTTCCATTCCATTCCCCGCCACCTCCACCGTATACCCAGGACATATTACATAGAACCAGACCCTTCCAGAAATACAGCTCTGGCTACTTCTTTTCAACATACCACAGGGACAGAAGAGACTTGGCTTGCTGGTAGGTAGACCCAACTCCCCAGGAACATATGCTAGATTCCAGGAAGATTATGCAGATAAGGTGAATGTGACCCTGCAGACTAGTGATTTGGGCATCTGCCTTGGAGGACAGAACCTGTGCTCCCAGGACAGTTTCTGCAGCTCACTCTCTTTGGTCACCATCAGGAAAGATGGAAAAACAGGCTGGTGAACACAGTTCAACACTCAAGAGTTCCCTGGATTTGTTATTTGCAATCTCAAGACAGCTGCCCAGCCACCAGCCCAGCTGCCATCTGGGGCTCCACACTTGGCTCAACAGCCCCTGGGCTTACAACCCATCCTGGGTTCCCCTCCTGGGGATGGAGCTTGAAAGCCACACAGTGGGTCTTTTTTGCTCCCTGGCACAAATAGTCTCAGTCTCAGTGAATTCTTTGCAACCACATCTTTCTAGAGGGATCCCCACTCCACCATACATCTTCTGTGCCCAAGTTTAGATTCTTTCTGATAAGGACTACCAAATGTGCTGAATCTGGCATGAAGTTGTTTTGTGCACTTAGCAGACCACAAAGCAGGGGAAAAATGCCAACAGCTCATTAACCCTTGTATCCCCCTCCTTTTAACTATATCACCAGTGCAGCCCAAGTGCGGCAGCTGACCGTCAGGAAAGACGTGAGGGTCAAGCACAGCATCCAGGCATCCCGTCCCCGAGCTGCTCAAGCGAATAGTGATAGGGAATTCATCCGCTGGGATGCAGTTGTTGCTGCACCACGCTAATCCATAATGCTGCTCAGCTGCTCAGCAAACCTCTAATTTTTACACTTTTTTCTTAAATGCTTCCGTGAATCTGGATGTCATCCTCCTTGTCATGTTACTCGGGTGCCATATTTCCCAGTAGTTTACAAAATCCCAACCTACAACTAAGAGTAAAGTTGCGGGTAGGAAACTACTGGTGATGAGCAGGGAGCTTTGGAGAAGGTCTTCCATTCCTGTCACCAACGGCAATGTCTTTAGAAATATTACAGCCCGCAACAGGGGTGGAAGGGCTATGAATAGCACTAATATCGTGCAATTTAATTCCATTTTTGCCAATGAATAAGCAGTATCGGGGGGAACCGTAAATCTTTGCGACTCTTGCTCTCTGCCTGCTGCTGACGATGCAGGACGGTGTGCCGAGCCTTCCCGCTGTGCTCCGGAGGGACTGCTCTCTGGGCACTGTTGAGCCAGTACCTCTGCTGAACGATCTCTGGAGTGCTGACACTGGAGCCAGGGTCAAGAAATACCCCTCAGCAGAGCGAAATCTAACGTGACGTTCCGTGGTGCGGTCAAGGACCCTGCACGGCGTGTGCCATGCCATCCATGAGCGTAACAAAGCAAACTCCCCGTTCCCCTGGAGGGGTGTGTTTGCTCAAGGTACAGCAAAGAGGCTGGGTTTTTTTTTAACTTTTGTTTTCCTTTGCATGAAGGTAGCGTGTACGTCTTCATCAAAAGCACGAGTTTTTTAGAGTATTTTAGCAGCATGTGGAAGTCTCCCTGTTCCCTTCTGGGTGCTGGAAGGCCAGGGGTGGAGAAAAGGGAGGCAGTGAAAGCAGGGGGGCCCTGTTATCTGCAGAGAGGTAGGGCAAAAATCACAAAGGAAATCTGTATGTTATTAACTAGCTCAGTTAATAAAAACTGAATATATTTGACACATTTAATGGTTTAAATATCTCTTAAAACATTTTACTGGCAAAATTTTAAAGCTGTAGCTATTTCTGCACTGAGCCATGGAACTGTGAAGGAGTTGTCTCGTGATGTTTTGCGCATAGAAAATGTCAAGAAAGGCAAAAAGGGCAGCTTTACGTACAGGAAACAATGGAAAAAATCCTGCATATGCTTTTATACATGCACTTACATTTGCAAACACACGCATACACTCTTTGTGCAAAGCTGTTTTGTGCTGAAGGAGCAGAATATGAAACTAGGAGCAGAATGGACTCTGAACACAGCAGCTATAAGAGGACAGTAAGAGGGGAACACTGGAAGTACAGGACACCATCAGGTATGAAGCTGGGGTAGGAGATGCTACAATAAACACACAAGAGTGGAAGAAGGATGATCATTTGCTTGGATGGGGGAGGTGGGAAGGCTGCTGAGCTCCAGGGCCTGTGTCCAACGTCATGGTTGCGTCCCTGACACTGTTCTTGCCAAGAAAGCTACCAAAGGTTGCACCAGCAGCCAGCACATAAGATCAAGGGGAAGAACTATTTTCTCTTCCCACAACTACTAATGTTGCCAAATGCTTCTCGATGGGACAGAAGTATTGCACCATCACAGCACTAAAGGCCAAAGTCACATCACTATAGATGGTTACTGTCATCAAGCAGGAGCTTCAATAAAACCATGCTTCTCCACATCACATTACCAGAAAGGGGCTGAAGAACGAGTTGAGACTCACTGACAAATTATGGCCCATGTCCTACTGCAAACACTGCCTTAGCATTTGAAATGCATGACAGAAAACTGTCCTAAATGATTGCTGACCTTCAAACAGAAGAGGGAAGAAAGCCAGACCCAACTTGACAATATCTTCTCTGAAGCAAAAAAAAACCCAAACCCTATATTTAACTGGATTCTCATGAAAGATCACGTGTGCCACAAGAGGATAAATTTGGAGCATTCTCAGTTTCAGACTGAATATTTTATATAAACACACTAAACAGTATAGGAAAAATACAGTGCTCTCCACAACAGTAATGCTCAGTGAGCTAAAAAACCAGACTGGGCCAGATCTTCGTTATAATTCCCAATGCAACCTATTCTTGAGTATAAAGTCTCCTGAGAGATACCTTACATAACAGGAAATTGTGGATAATCACAGAAAATACATCAAAGCCATTTCAGATATTTCTAACACAACAAGGATATACTAAACGTTAGGGGAAAAAATAAAAAAGCCCAAACCAAAAAAACAACCCCAAACCAAAACACCCAAACAAACAAACAACCACCAACCAACGCGCATATTAGCATTTAGGTTTTTATTTCGTAGGGGTTGGAACATTCCTTCCACAAGCAGGGCTTATAAATTTGCTAGGGCGTAGAGTTCTGACCAGTCTGCTGTGTGTTATATTCAGGCTGTATGATCTCAACAGGAGAGCACAGAAAAGGAACAGGCACAGCGGATCAGAAGCAGTCAGGGAACATTAACTGCATACATGCATAATTATTACTACAGTGACCTGATGGAAATTTTGCAAGGATTTCAAAATACTACTGTGTACTAGGAACACGAAGAGTGAAACCGTTCTCAAGCCCCTTTGTGCTTCCACCACACATGGTAACAGATAGAAATGGCAAATAATATTATGGAGAAATATTCATTCCTAACAGCCTCTCAAATTTTAGCAGGGATTTTCAAGAGAGAGTAACTGGGTGCTTCGACAATGGTAGAAGACTGCAGTGATTCATAAAA
>VXBJ01001872.1:338311-361381 GCA_013400055.1 Nycticryphes semicollaris
TCTGACACAAGCCGTAGGTCTGACTCTCTTTTTGCGTTGCTGCTGACTTAGCTGGTTAGCTAAGAAAGTATAATATAACCCCGAAAATCCTCCAAAAGAACAAATAGAGGAAGAAAAGAGAAAAAGAAAAAAAAAACCAACCCACCCAACAACCTACAAATTTAGGTTAAAAACAAAAGTTATGGTAACATAAGTGTCTCTAAGTTTTGCAATAATCCTCCAGTACTTTTGCATCCCAAAAGGCTCCAGATGTGACCAGCCACTGCGNTAACTGTAAAATAACCCCCAAAGCACCAAAATGCAAGAGCATTTTGCAAGACTCTTACTGCCATAGCCTTCACAGTCTGCGGTGTGGATCCATCTATCTGTCTCTATACATGCGTCTGTTGATTTTTCATGTTAAGGAAGCACTAAGATAACTCAAAAGGTGGAAAAAGAAAAAAAAAACCAACCCACCCAACAACCTACAAATTTAGGTTAAAAACAAAAGTTATGGTAACATAAGTGTCTCTAAGTTTTGCAATAATCCTCCAGTACTTTTGCATCCCAAAAGGCTCCAGATGTGACCAGCCACTGCGAAATGGCAAGTTGTTTATCAGCATTCAACGCTGCAAACCGGCACCTGTAATTTCACTCTCACTTTGCATCNCCAACCCCTTTTCTCAGACAGGTTTCTGCATATTAATGCATAAACGCTTATAGTAAAATGCCCTGTCTGTCACCCTCAAGGTGAGGAGGGATGCAGCATCCCATTCCTCCTCCTGCTCAGCGGTGTCTGTGCAGCAGGATCCCAGAGTTTCTCCCTGCTGGGTGTTGAGGGTAGCTCTATCAAGCAAAAGGCAGAAAATCAGTATAAAACAGCTACTGGCAAATTAAACTCTTTTTTTTTTTTTTTTTTTCCTTGTCCTCCGTCTTTCAGCCTTTTTTTTTAGCTGCGAGGACAGCAGGCAGCTGAGGTATGGGGCTTGGCACTGCCCACCAGTTGGTTTGCTGGGGCAACACTGGTACCTGATGCACACTGACCAAACTTCACTTCTGCAGGGCACAGGGAGTCTCAGCACTGAAAACCACCTAGTTTTTCTCCTGCTTCCCTTCCTGGTCTGCTCTGTTCTCAGCTTCATTTTTATTTTTTCTTTTCTTCTTTTGGGGAGGAAAGCGTCTTCCTGGTTACTTCTTTCTGAAAATGAGTGCCACCTTCCTCATTTTTACAGGTGGCGGATTCTGTTGGTGATAAAAGCTACAAAATAAGCCACGTTATACTCAGGGGGCAGACATGTTTTCAGAAAGTCACCTCCTTATTTGTGAGAAGCACCTGCCAATTAATATGCTTAAAAATATCCCCAGAGTTACGCAAGATCTTTCAAAATCCTTCTGCTTCTTGACTCTGCAGCACTTCACCTATTACTAAAAGTAATCAAGCCTCAATGTGCTTTAAAATAAACTCAAATCCAAACAGCCCTCATTTAATATAAGCAAGAAATTCTTAACTTCTTCCTCTTGCGCATAATTGCTCAAGTCTGGCCCACGCAGCCTGATCTTGCACTAATTACCTTCCTGCAATTGCAAACCTGTGTCCCTGGTCAGGCACTCCCAGCCATGGCACTGGTGTTACCGGCCACACCGTCATTCCCCGTTAATGGTATATTCTATATGTGACACTGTTTATAATTTATTAGCGTGTGGATAGTGGTGGCTGAATGAACCCCCAGGCTCAGTGTCTCCAATCAGCTGCCCAGGGTCGTTCTGCTGATCCCCCATCACTCTGCTTTTCTAAATTTTTTAAGAGAAGACTATATGGGAATGACTCTTCTGGAGCAAGTTCTGGCAAATACCTTCTTTGCAGCTTCGAGGGTGAGAGGAGAATGATTTCAGGTAACGTGGCCTCTACAAGGAGTCACACATACATTGGAGCTACAAAGAGCACATGGGCAGAGTAAAGGTGCTGCTTGCAGCCCTTCCCAGTTTGTACTATAAAAGGCATTTAAACACAATGGGATGTGTGTAATGTAAATAATAAGTCCTCCTTAGCTACTCTTTATTATTACGGTGTGTGAGAAGCAATAATGGTTTTCTGGCTTAAATTTATAGAAGATACTGAAAGTGAAACATGGTATTTTCTTTCTCAGGAACTGATTCAGGCCACCAAAGTTAATGAGAATTTTTCTTCTGTGAACTTTGGATGAGGCTTTAAGGCTAAGATTTCTAAATTTAAAATAAAAGCAACCACCAAACAAAAAACAAGCTCAACACTTTCTCATTCACCACCCATTTACAGATTTTTAGGACTGGACTGCTGATGCAGGAGGATCTATTTCTGTACTGCAGGTACTCCAGGAAACTACCAAGAGCCAGTGAACGTCTGTTCTTTCTCTAGTCTTGCAACTTCAGTAAACCCAAATATATTTAGACTGATGACTTGATTCTCTCATCAGAAAGATATGTGAGTAAGAATTGTTGTCTATCTTGTAAAAACAGCGCTACACTTGTACATGCATGTGTAGAACTGTTAAAGATTTTACAAGATACATGGGAATGTGCCCCTGCTTATCTAAGGAAAGAAGTGAGCTCAACATTAAAAAGAAATCCACCCTCTAGCCGAGGCCTCGCCTGCCAAGTTTCAGCTGCGTATTCTCTGTTTGAGGCGCGTACTCCCACATCCTGCACTGAGAGGTGAATACACTCTTTAATTTAGAGTGAAGATTTAGGAGCAAATTCTACTTTCATTTACATCATTAAAAGCCTAATGAGGCTGTAAATCAGGATAAGAATATGGTAGAGGTCGATAGGGTTGGGTGGATTTAAATGACTGCAGAATTTGTCCATTTTAGGTGGAAATATAAACCAGACTAGCCACAGCAGAGCACTGAAACAAATACAAATGATGAAATAAAAAGATTTCATGTTCTTCTCGAGATCTGAACACAGCCAGAACAGCCCTCAGTTTGAGTGGTTTGCTTCTTCCTGAAAAGAGATAAGAGTGAAAATGTTTACTGTCCTCAATCACAATGTCCAATAACAAATATGTTAACCTGGCCACAAAAAAATTTACAAAGTCCTTAAATATTTTTTTTTTTTTTGCTAAAATATCCTTGATAATGTAGTAATTTTAATTACCTTTGTAGACTTCAGGTTTTATAATTTTCTTTAAGCTATTAAAAAACACAATGCATTTCCCAAAATGTATAAAACACAATTCCATTTTCCACGATTACAATTTTGTAATTAGGCCTTAATATTTCAGATATTATATAATGTGGAATGATCTGGCACAACATATGCATTATATTCACTGAGAGCTTTGGTTATGCAGGGACAGAAAAATTGTTCTTGAATTTGAAACTGACGTATGTTTAATTATGCCAGAACGCCATCCAAGCTTGCTTTTTTATCCCGCATTATTCCTTGAGAGGAAAAAAAAAAAACAACAAAAACCCAAACCAACAACACAAACCCCAAACAAAACCAACTGCAGTTGGTAGCATTGTCTACATATGTAGTTATTGCTTCATAGTTTTGTAGGCAACACACCTCTCGGATGGAGTTGTACACCCAAGCAGCTGATGTTGACATGGCGTGTTGCAGATGGGGTTGATGGAATTCCACCTCTTTTTTCCAGTCTTTCTCTCTTTCCATGGCTCACCTTTATTTTGTGATTAGAGGTTTTCCCATTATATCTGAAGTCTTAACAAGTGCTGTTTTACAGTGTTTCAAGTGCAAGAGTGCAAATTAGAAGCTGAAGAAGGTAGCCCGTCCCCTACGCCCTGTCCAGACCATGGGTTTAAGTGGAAGCCTCCACCAAGCCCAGCCTGTGGAATCGGCCTCTCAGCTCAGCTGCAGCCAACTTGTTTGGTTTTTTCTTTCTTTTTCTTAAAAAGTCATGCGATACTTGCCAGGAAATACAAGAAAATAAAATGAGTCACTAAAACAGTAGTGGGTTTTATTGGAAATTATTAAAACAAATAGTAATGTTATCATATATAAACTTTAATATTAACATCCTAGCGCAAAATGACTTCTGATAATGATTAGAAGCATAATATCAAGGACCATTTTGTCTTACAAATAATATTAATATGGGCTGATGCAAGTGGTGAGATTGCCTAATACAATTTCGCTGACACGGGTCATGTAATGAGAATCTATGGAGTATGGTGTGTAAACCCATTGTCTTGTGAGCAAAGCTCACGTCTTCAAGCAGCACAGCAGCAAATCTATGATTTAATTGTGAAGCTTTTTCCTTACAGGCAGCATTAATTCCATATGCCACTGATGTTAATTATGTTTATATTAGAGAGACACAAACATGACTATTATTTCTTTTCTAAAAGGCAAAGGGAGCGGTTTTAAAAACAAGACAAAATCATATATCAGATTTCAAACCTGCAAGAGCTTGCAGATAGAGAATGTGTAGATAAAGAATTGCATTTAAAGAGGCTCGAAAACCAAAAATTATTATTTTTTTCCCCTCTGTTACATATGTTGTGATCCCAATTCAAGATTCTCTCTTTTCTTTGAAAACTGCACAACACCTACGTTCTTGCATCCTTTGATCTACCTAACCGTATCACAACACATCCCAACACTTGAAATACAGACTTTAAGACTGGCTTATGTAAAGGGCAGCATCCAAGGCAATGAAAAGGTCTGAGGATTTATACTACATTGTTGAAAGTACTTAATATCTGGAATTCTTGAGAGTCAAGTGGGTGATCTGCAACGCCCTCTTTGTAGTTGCTACTTAACCCAGGAGTTAGTAGTTCCTAACTATGCAAAGCCATGTGTGCATGGATATAACTCCTGATTTAATGATCACATAGTAAAACATACATTAAAAACAGTAAAGCTTATAATTAGATTTCTAGTGAAAATATTTACATTTGTCAGTCTAAAACATATTGCCCACAAAATTTTTGAAATATTTGCTTAAAAAGCGCTGTTGCTATAAACAATCCTAAAAGTAAACCTATTAGCTAAAATATTCACAAAAAGTAAACAGAAGGAGCATGAACACAGCAAAGCCAAATCCAACTTTCTGTCCTAGGAAACGCTTGTGGAAGCATTTTTAAAAAGCATGCTCCCAGCTCTGTCTCAGAGTCCCTCTGTGACAGGCACCAAGTCTGTCAAAATTTCTGAATTTCTTTGCAGATGTACAAAATGTATAAATAGATACCCTCTCCCAAACAACAACAAAAGAATTTTTATAAAACTAAAATGATGTAAGGTGGCAAAGTCAAGCAAGCCCTCAACAGCCAGGAAGAGCCAGCACAACTCCGGCCTGTGGGACCTTCGTTACTACCCATACACTGATGCAGTCTTGCAAGACATGTACTTAGGCTACTTTTTTTGAAAGACCAACTGCTAATTTAGCACCCAGAAAAGATTTGCAAGCTAATAAACACATATTCAACCTAATTTTTCAATATATGACTACAGCCTTACATGACTACAGCCTTTTTTGACCCTGTTGTGTTAACTTTCTCCTAGGTTTGCCGATGAATTTTGCAGGTTTATAACAGCTGGGGGCATAAAAAATATTAATCAATTAATTTTCAGACCAACAATGAAAATAACAAGGATGAAAAACGAGGTAAAGAGAAATTAAAAATTAATACATTTTGGTGCCCAGCGTGAGAATGCCCATGTTCTTTCTTCTGACCATTTGAGCATGTCTGTTATTCTCTATGTTCCTTTCCATGAGAGCTTAAACTCTACCTAGCTACCTGAATCCAAACTATGCATTTTCAATGTCAACACTTTTTTTTCCTACCTTAGAGAAGTCCAAAGTAGCAAGAGATGCGTGTGTTTTACCTGTTAAGGTTATCTAAGCTGGCCTGCTTCTGGGCATACTTGGAAAGACATAAGTCTTGTCAACACAGGTAATTTGGCTGTCACAGCCCTGTCAAGACCCTCCACTGAACCTCACTTAGATATTTGGTGTATTAGAAATTTGAATGACTGGCTCAACCTGCAGTCAAAATCTTGGGAAGCAATTCTTAATCACCAATCTGCCATTTTCTAAAAGTATATGGAAAACGCTAAGGAGACAGGGGTAATGCAGGCTGGGATTTGACACAAAAAAACCACCCAGCTTCTCCTGAGCACTGCCATTTGGTGCTGAAATATCGCAATATTCGAAGACTTTGATGTCTGAGGGATGGCACCTCTAATAGCAGATTGCCTCCTAGTGCCACGGCGAGGTAATGGCCGAGAAGGCAACATACCGGATCACCAGCACCAACGCAGGTATTTTCTAGTGAGTCTCGCATTTAGTTACTGAGTAAATGTCTTGTTATGAAACTTAATGCCTGCTTTCATGAGTGGATCATCGTTTTCAAATAAAAGCTGAAAATTATCTTAAATCCACTTAAAAAAAATGTATCAAAAAGACCGTTTCGCCAACCCCCACAAAGGTTTCTTTCTGTTTTCTGTCATAGGTTAGAGAGATCCCGTGTTTCAAGGAGTTTGTACCAGGGACATTCGGCATATTTTTTCAACTTCAAACTTTAATTTAGCTCAATCAATTTTATCTTTTGGTGTAATACACATGTATGGTATATACAATGGCGGGGGGAAGGAAGAAAAGGTTTGTCTTGGGTCTTTTTCTTTCTTAGATGTCTTTTGGAACTACAACTCCTCCATCTTCTTTCCAGAAATGATATACATAATCTATACTTCTCCGTGCTTGCTTGGCAGAAGTCAAACAATTTTTTATCTCCCACCCTTCAGATCTTTCAGTAAGAACAGTCAAGTGAATTTCACACCTCGCACAATTGCAAAGGAATTACAGGCACATTGAGAACACTTGGACTCCCTTTGCTCCCAGGATAATGTATTTTTGGTAAGAAGTAAAATTTAGAGTGTATAAAACATATCTTTGCAAATGAAATATAGCAGCAAGAGAATGTTTTATATATATATATATGTGTGTGTATATATATATATATATATTCCACTTTAAATATATGTTTGAGAAAATACAGGAGAAAGCCCAACATGGTATCCAGCCGCCTTAGACGGAGGGGAGGGAATTGCGGAGCGTGTTGTGCAGGGATCAAATGTGAATATTTTGGCAGATCAAAGGGGGCAACGCGGCCTGTCATAATCTACCCAACACTTCACCTCGGTTTACACACAGATCCCCGTGATGCAGTGCAGGCTTACCGGCACCGCTCTGCTTGCCAGCTGCCGGGGAAAAAAGCACCGCTAAGTTTAAAACATCAAAGTTGGCTTTTTTCGTGCCCTGGATTACGTCGCCTACTGTGGAAAGGGAGCAATGGAGCCTGTTCTGCTGGTGGAGAAGGAGAGTGCAACTCTCCCGGGCGGGAGAGGAAGAAGGAGCCCCAAGGAACAACGACAACAACAAAACAACAACAACAACAAAAGGGCTAGGGTGTTAGATAGTAAAAAAACTAACGGAACTAATTGGCAGAAATTACTCAGATAGGTAGCTCGGTTGTTGCACTCTTAACTGCTCTGGGCATCGATCTCTCAGCAGTGGCGCAACGCCGCCTCTTGCACAAGCAGCAGCCAAAAAAGTCTCAGGAGGAACACCACGAATAAAGCGCCACTTTTTACCACTAGTGAAATTTCACTCCGGTCAGGCCCTTAATAGATTAAACTCCTTCGTCACAGAGGCCTGACACAACGCAAGAAGTGACGGGAACCAGGAGTCCATGAGAATTAATGTTTATCTTTAGAAGGTCAAAACCTATCACAGTTTCAGTTATCAACTTGACATGGAGAAACGGTTCGTCAGGTTCAGCTTCTTAAAAAGCCTGTAATACAACCATCTAGAAGAAGAAGTTTGACTTCCTCCCACAGGATTAATTATTTCCCAAATAAATGCAACATGGCATTTTAATACGTTTATATTGTGACTTCACCAGTTTTTATTCTGTATTTGAAATGTAGTTGTATTCCATGATCATTCAAGGCAGGATTCTTTTTAAAATGTATAATAGTGACAGCATTCAGACATATTGCATAATTCATTTGAATGAGAAAAAGTTTATGATTCGCTTGTGTTACAGAAATTGTACTTTACCATCATTATCAAAATTACATTATTTAACCACTGCACAATTTTAATACCAAATTATCTGTTCACAGAAAACTTCCGTGTGGTCAATTACAGTGTGTTAAAGTCCCAAACACCATTTTCATATTACATTACAGACATTTTTTTGTGCATTGTTTCCTCACTCTGGCTTTACTGGTTCATCAGGTACAGCCTCACGGTTGAGATTTACAAAGAGATTTACAGACATCAATACTGGGATCAGTTATGTAAAATTTACATGTTAATCATCTGTGTTCTGTTATGCTTGTCTTTCTATGGATTTTTGGTTAATTTTCCAGGCCTGGAATATTAACATGGATTTTGTATGCGTGAATTAGGTTATTATATTAGGGATAGAGTGGCTAAGTGGGTGAAACCAAAGAAATGTGGTAAAAAGCTGTTGTTTGTGGAGCTGTAGTTTCCAACAGACTGGGTCTGAAGAAGTGGATGGGTTTATTTCCTGGAGTTCCTGGGTGGTTCTTACTGCTCTAGGTCAGTTATTAATGAGGAAAAGAAGGTTAATGGTAATAGGAGATGCTGATAGTCCAACATTCATCCTCCTATGAAACCCATTCAACAATCAGAGAAAAACAGGACTCCTATCACGCTGATCACAAAATCAGATGCTTTCTAAACATGTCTGAATTTAACCAGACTTTTTTTTTTCAGTATATGACACAAAAGAAAAGCGTAGCTGCAATAAACAAATAATAGATATACACACCGTGCATTAACGGTACTGTCTAATTTTACTAGTTATAATTAAGCACTGGGGGTGGCTCAGCATCCAAACTGGTGCTGTTTCTGCACAAGCTGATAATGCCCTTGTCATACAATATAACCCAGGCACGAGGGGTGAGTTTCATCCCCGTTCTCTTTCTCGGTTGTTCCTCAAACAAGCTAAGATGGTGACTAGATTCTAGTGACAAGCGTTTCTCCCTGTCTGCTGACGTTTTGGTCTATTTTGTTTCCTTGAAGAAGCTGCACCATCTGTATGCGGTCAAGGAAAGATGAGGTTAAAAACCAGCAGACGGGGTGGCAAAGACACAGCAGAAGAGGCACCAGGGGGGTGGTCTCTTTGAAACAGGCAGCAAAGGGTACGCCCCCTCTACAGCAGCGCAATGAAGATCTACAGAGCAGCAGAGTGGGTGCTGTAGAGCTGATGTCCATACGGTGTTTTTGTGGGTGTTGATGAAGACTAACTCAAGTCCGGTCCCATGGACAGAATGCTGTATCGAAACAATCTGGAGGGGCTCCTCGGGTGCATCCTTGGGTTCAGCTTCACCTGAGAGGAATCTCATTTGCTTGCTTCAGGATGCAAACACAAGACAGGGGTGTGTTAGGGTAATCGGGATATCCACTTGAAAAGCAAACTGGTCTGAACTAAATGCGATAATGCAGATGGGCTCTTCAGGTTATTCTTTAGCATGCATTTCTCTCTGTTAGTTGCCTGTGCTTCATCATGTCTGAAAGGGAGAGATGGGCTGGAACAAAGAAGGAAACTTCTTCAGTTGGTGAATAAATGCCTCTTGAACATGCTGAGTTTCAGATCAGCATTCCTGAAGAATTCCATAACTGCAAAACATTAGAGTGTTTTGATTTATTGCATTAAAGAAATAGGTCTGAACAGTCACCTGAGAGCTGGAACTCCATTTGCTGTAAAGCAGCAAAACATTAGAGTGGGTAGGGCAAATAAGGACAGCAGCCATGAACCCAGAGTGTGCAATAATGTTTTATATTTCAATCTTAATGTATGTGATGCCTGGGCAGTTACTGAAAAATGAATATAACTAATAGCAAAGGGACTAAACATGAAAATCTACAGTGATTAATTACTAGGTTTTGATAAAAAAAAAAAAAGGAGAAATCTAGCATGTAGATAAAAGGTGGTTTACCATAGCTGTTTTGGTATAGCTGATAGCCCTTACTGGAAAAATCAGGTCCCGTGTACCTATGCTGGAGAAATTAGTACTATTTCTCCAGAACAGTGTAGCAAAGCACATGGTATCAGGGATGGGAACATATTCTGGAGTATTTGGTATGTACTGTCCATACACCCTTTTTTTAAAAATAGGACTAGTTTTTATTTACTATCAATATTATCATTAGCGTTACTGTGCTACTGTAAAACCCCCGTCATTCAGTGCCCGTTGCTGTGCAAACACGGACAAAAAGAGGCCTCTTGCTCCAAAAGCTTTAAAAATGAGCCAAAGTACAGCTACCCATGATGCCTGACCCGGGGATTTTGGGGTCAGCATTGCTCTAAGCTGACGTGATAGAGTGTTTTAGCCCATAAGCTGCAGGTACCAACTTACCCAGGTTGCCTTGGTGGTTGTCCTCTGTCTTGATAGCCTTTTGCCCCATGACTGGATGGAGGAGAAAAGACTCTGCACGCTCTTCTCTGGCACATCACAGACCGAGAGGAGAAATGAATGAGAGCCAACTGCCTCTGTTTAACCTTTTAAGCCAACAGAATGTTAAATGTGAAATATTTAGTTGCCACGAAGACCATGGGAGATAAGTGATGCCTTAACAAATAAAACAATACAATTGCCTTAATACAATTCTATAGGAAATTACCATTTTTGGTAGGTATAAGAAGTATTTAACATCTGGTAATTTAGGAGACATTCCAATCCAACCATCCAGAAAGGCCAAATTATACATAATAAATGATTGTTGAGAAAGAAGTATCGTGTTATCTGTCTTGTCCACAGCAAATTATAAAGCTATTCTAAACCACAAATGTTGAGTTCTTAATCAAAGAAACTACTTACAATAATTTTACTACAGATTTTTATATAGCTGTGAGGATGTACGTCTGATGGAAAGATGATAAAATATTTTTATAAGATCAAATGTTATTTAAAAATTCATATTGCTGTATGTCTTGCACTAGCAAGTCTTTTCATTTTTCTCTCCTCTTCAGTATTGCCATAGGATCAATACTGTGGCCTTTATAAGCAAAAATGCCATGTGTGGTTTGCCCATATGATGACATCATGGGGGGGCATTACAGCAGCCTTCGAATAGTAAAGAGACCCTGCTTCCTGAAGTGAGACCTGGCTTCCTGAATCGAAGCCAGTGGGAGTTTCGCCTGAGTAAAGAGGTTAGGACTGGGTCCCTGAATAAAAAAGGAAGATAATGAGACTCAACTAGGAATAATGGGGTGATAGGAAGACACAGAAAATGTAGGTTGAATATCATTAAAATCTTCCTGACAGTGAGCTCTATTGTGCCAGGGAATAATCTCATTGACTTCAATGGGAGAGCGGCCAGAGTAAGATCCGAGTAAAGGCTGGGGTAGCCTTGGTCCTAATCCAACGCCCACTGACAGCAGTGGGGATATTTCCATAGACTTCAGTGAGGTCTGGATCAGGCCCAGGGCGAACACAGCAGCTGCATTTGCCTGAACCCACAGCCTTCCCAAAGCTTTTTTCATAATTGTTGCAAATAGCTGTTAGATGCATCTAAATGCGGGCAACAGATGATGCTACTGGCTCATTTAAGCACAGCTGAAACCGATCACTTTAAGAGGTGTCTTCCATGTGGTGCAAATGTAAAGAAGCTGTTAAAATTACCTGATTGCTGTTGTGCAGTCAGGTAATTTAAACAATAGAGGCCACTATGAAGAACACAGGTATTTAATAAGGCTATACGGTGTTGCTGACTGGAGCTCATGTGCTTATAACATAGGGGGATACAAAGGCTGGGCGTTATCTGAATGAGAAACCCATGATTTTTCTCTTCATGCCTATGCGTGTGATGGGCAAAAAAGCCAAGAAGCTCAGAGCAAGGACGCACCAGGCGCAGTGTCAGAGATACCTGCAGAGCAGTGCCAAGGAAGAGTGGAGAAACAATCTTTTCTGTTCATTCATCTCTTCTACATTCCTGGTAAATCAACTGGATCATGTCAGAGTTGCCAGCTCTTGCATCTGTTTCTCTGCTTACAGGCAAAACTTGCAGGGTTATAAACTTTAGCTGCTACCTGGTTCAAGAATGGCAACAGACTAAATATTTGTGGCTTATGCCTTTCAACAAATAATTCAAGTCATATGTTGTTTTGTAGACACTGGTGATGAAAGGCTGTTGCCCACTGAACCTCAGTAAAGTGCCACAAATACTGAATATTAAAAATTAAATTTCTTAACAGCAAACATGCTGTTCTTTTTTGTGAATTCCCTGCACCTGGTTATTTTTTTCCAGCAGCTCTCCAGCCTATCCATATGTTCTATTCTCTGCAGCAGCCTGGCAGTTACGTGAAGGTTTGTGTTTCTCGGTAAAGTTTCTATTAGCTCGTTGGTTGAGTCATTGATGAGAGAGGGGAAGGGAAACAAAGGGGAAGGCCCACAGCTCATCATTTTTTATTCATTAATACATGTACCACAGTCAATGAGAAGGAGCTGTAGAGAACTGCAGCACCCATATGAGACTAATGTAACCAGATTAAATAAAATTGCTGCAATTGTTCAGGTAAATTTATAAAAACCTCAGAATCCACATATGGGGGAAAATGGGTATACAACTCCTTACAATTTAACTTGCAGCACTCATTGGGCTGTGACACATTTGGAGAGGGTTTGCAGAAGCTCCTGTATGTTGATCTGGTTACTACAGTACTTTATGGTTATATTAGTTGAACCCAAAGCAAAGTGACTGGAAAAAGAAGGGGAAGCTGAAGATGAGCTGAATTGACTGGCCCTATCTCTCCCATAGTGATTTAAAGTTGTTTAATCAGACAAGTCATTGGAAACATCTGAGATATCTTCTAGTCAATGCCACTGCCTCAGTGTAGGTTCAGTTCTAGAACACATCTCTCTGCACACATGGTCCATTGAACTTTATCCTAGAAAGCTCTGGTGATGAAGATTTCGTCCTAGGCTCTAGGATGAAATCAAAATCACAGAATCACAGAATGATATAGGATTGGAAGGGAACTCTAGAGATCATGTAGCCCAACTCTCCTGCCAAAGCAGATCCCACTAAAACAGGTTGCACAGATACTTGTCCAGGTGGGTTCTCAATGTCTCCAGAGACAGAGACTCCACCACTTCTCTGGGCAGCCTCTTCCAGTGCTCTGCCGCTCTCAAAGTGAAAAAGTTCCTCCTCATGTTTAGATGGGACTTCTTATGTTCAAGTTTGTGCCCATTTCCTCTTGTCCTCTCACTTGGCACCACTGAAAAAAGACTGTCCCCTTCCTCTTGACACCCATCCTTTAAGTATTTATAGGTGTTGATCAGATCCCCCCTCAGTCTTCTCCAGACTAAAAAGACCCGAGTCCCTCAGTCTTTCTTCATAAGAGAGATGCTCCAGGCCCCTAATCATCTTTGTGGTCCTCTGCTGTACTCTCTCCAGCTGTTCCCTGTCCTTCTTGAACTGGGGAGCCCAGAACTGAATACAGTGTTCCAGATGGGGCCTCACCAGGGCAAAGTAGAGGGGCAGGATGACCTCCACCAGGACTCTTAGGTCTTTTTCCTCAGAGCTGCTCTCCAGCAGGTCAGCCCCCAACCTGTCCTGGTGCAGGGGTTTCTTCCTCCCCAGGTGCAGGACTCTGCATTTGCCCTTGTTGACTTTCATCAGGTTCCTCTCTGCCCAACTCTCCATCCTGTCCAGGTCTCGCTGGATGGTGGCACACCCTTCTGATGTGTCAACCACCCCTCAGTGTCTTGTGTCATCAGCAAACTTGCTGAGGGTACATTCCATCCCTTCATCCAGGTCATTGATGACAATATTGAAGAGGACTGGATCCAGGACTGACCCCTGGGGAACACCACTTGTTACAAACCTCCAACAAGATTCTGTGTCACTATTCCAGTTTTAATCTAGCCAGATTCCAGTGTTTCTCTAGCCTTACTGTTGGAAAGCTTTTCTTGATATCTAACCTCTGCCTCCCTAACTGCAAATTAATCCATCAGCAAACACAAAAAAGAAAGCATTGCCTTTCTTTCACAGCAAGTTTCTGGTAATTTGAAGTCTCATACTATGCTTCTCTCTGTCTTCCACGTGCACTGCACAACCCCATTTCCTTTAGTCTTCAACCTCATGGTTTTGGGTCTTTGTTAAACTTTGGTTTACTCAACTCCTGTATTTCTGTCTGCTGTATAAAGTCAGCCCTTACACAGCGTTGCTGGTTACTGCTGCCTGGGAGTGAAAATTTGCAGTTATCCTAAGTGAATTTCAACCTGGTTTTCAGAATTTTTCTAATTTGTCAAAACAATTTTGAATTACCACCCTGTCCTCAAACACAGCTGTGGCTGCCCTCCACTTGCTGTTATCTTCAGATTACAGGAACATTTCTCTTTCTGCTATCTGTGTCACTACTAAAACTGCCATATAGTAACGGACCAGAAAAGACCCCCAACGTGGAACCCCATTCGATATGTGTCTCTACTTCAGTAACGAGCATCTGATACCTATACTCTCAAAATACATTTTGGTTAGCTGCTCAGTAGTTTCACGCAGCCATGTTTCTCTACCTTGCGTATGAGAATTACATCACATAGTGACAAAAACCCACTGAAGTCAAAGAGGTATGATGTCTACTGCTTCTCCTTAGTCTTGACGCCTATGACTTTGTCATGGACGAAAATGAGATTGGTTTGACATGATTTGCTCTGGACAAATTCATCTTGGCTGCTATTTGTCTCTTTCTTGTCTTTTAGAAGCTCATAAATAGTTTAATTAATTGGTCCATGACTGAAGTTTACGATGACTGATCTTTTGAGAGTTTCTCCTCTCTCACTTGTTTGCCCCTTTTCAGTAGTCTGGAACCTCAACCATCCTTCATGTGCTTCAAGAAATAACTAGTAATAAAACTGTGACTGACACATCTAGATCTCTAAATAATAACCCGGCTGAATTTCACCAGATGCAGCCCATTTTAATACATCTGATGTTGTTCAGCTATCCATGAGTTTTCTCCTTCACCACTGTAGTCTCATTTCTTACCCCTTTATCTTTGGTGGTAATTACTTCTGTTGTCTGATTACAAGTTTTGTTCCGGTTGTTGTTAAGATGGAAATTTTAAAAATTAGCTTTTTTAGTGTCAGTATCTTTCTCTGCCTTTTGAGAAGTAAATATCTCTCTTGATTTTCTTCTTCCTATTACAACACCTTTAGAATAGCCTTCTGCTATGCTTTGTATTTCTCATTAGTTTTGCTTCATTTTTTTGTCTTGGCCCTTTTGATTTATCCCCTTGTTTTTATACTTTTTTTTTAATATAGTCTGACCTAGTTTCCAACTTCCTATACCCTCTTCTTGGGTTGAAAGTCATTGAAACTATCTTGATTTAGCTACATTAATTCTTAGTGTGCTTTTGCACTGGAAGAGTTTATGTGTCTGCCTTTAAATATATTTTTTAAAAAATAACTTTCAAATCTATTGGATATCTCTGCTTGTTTCGCAGAAAATCTTTCAAATTCTGTGTATTTGTTTTATTTATTCAATAATGGCTTTCCTCATGTCCATCGGTTTTGCTTTGCCTTCCCAGCTTAGGTCTAGGAACTCTTGACACTTTATGGTCAGTTTCACCCAAGCTGCTTTACACCTTCACATTCTCACTCAGTCCCCAAGGCTTTGCTTAAATAAAATCTGGAAGAGCTTATTTTTATTTTTTTTTTTCAAAATTCTATAAAATTTTTTCCAACACATTTCTAGAACTTGATGATTTGTCTCCTATATTTCTGGTTTCCTACCAGCTGTCCAGACCAGTTAAATTTCTACATTTCACCAAGTCCAGTGCTTTCACACAGTTTTATCAGTTTACAAAAGCATCATTCACCTAATCTTCCCGGTTCAGTGTCGTACAAAAGCCTATGCTGTGACAGTGCCCTCACTTTTTCCTGTTACTCCCACTCACAAACTTACAACCCATCTATATTCTTTCCCACCCTGGACCTTAGCACAATTCTTGTACAACCTTGATATGCCAAAACACAATACCTCTCTTTTGCCCTCCCTACCCTTCCAGAGAAAGTTATACCCTTCCATATTAATATTCTAGTCATGTAAATTACTTGAACGAGTGCCTGCTATGCCAATTAACTTGCAGTTTTGATCACGTACTGAGACCTTCAGCTCTTCCTGCTAATCCCCTTACTTTTTGCTGTACAGAATTGTAAAATACTGAGTAGATGGCTTCATCCTCCTCCTTGTCCCTTCTGTAACCCTATTATGAATATCCCTAGCTCTTTTATTTGTAGGCCTTTGAGCTGAACTTCTTTTCTAACAAACACATGGATTCCTGTAACAAATTCTCATTATTTCTAATTTAATGTCCTCATAACTAGGGTTGCAAGCTCATGCCATCCCAATTAACAAAGACAGATCAGAACAATTAATTTTAAAGACACTTCCTCCTCTCCAGCTAACTTGCAGGTGGCTGGAAGTAAGGAAGAAATGGGCTGGCTAGCCCAGGAGATAAGTGAACTTGGTATGCTTAAACAGGAACCTTCACATGGAGAAAGCTACTTGTTCAAGGGAACCAGACTGAGACATGAAGGAACGTCTGTGTTTCAATCAGTAAGGACAGATGTCTAGATAAGATAAATAGGTATGTTAACCACTTTTGTGAGGCCTTTCTTCCTCAAAGACTTCAATCCACTGCTAAGTAAGCAGCCCTTGCCCAATGTCTGCTTATTACTATGGCAAAGGGGAAAATTTCAAGTGCACATTTCGTTGAGGTAGAAGTACATTGCTCAAGACCAAAAGAAGGATGAATGTGATTTCCCCCAGGGACGGGCTGAAGCATTACGTCCTGATGTTTGGGGTGGCCCTGGCTGGTCAGGGCTTTGGGCATCAGTCTCACAGTCAGGCAGTTCATGCTGGGCATTGGGACTCAAGAGCACAGTCAGCTTCCAGGCATGAGCCGTTTGTGCACCAACACCTTTCCACCCAGAAGCCATCTGGCTTCTTCAAGACTAGCAGCACAGTGGTGAGCTGGTATATAGGCTTTATAAAGGATGGGGATTTAATCTGTCGTGATTTCAGCCAAATTTACCAAAACCAGACTGACAGATGGTCCATCCCCCCAAAAAAAAAGAGAGGAGAGGAAGAGAGAAGGAGATTTACGAGTATAGAATGAAATATGTGTAAGCCCCAGGCTAATATAGACCCAGACCAAACGTGGAAAATAATACAAATGTAGACTGAAAACAGTAGACAGTAAAAAGACAGAAACACACCGAACTGTAGGACAGCTGAAACCTGGGGGGGGGTGCTCCCGGGTAGCTCATTTAGACCTCTGAAGGCAACCCGCACCAGCAATTCCAAATGGCTTGTAAGGGAGTACTCTGACCTGGCCACAACTGACATCAGGCGTGTGAAAAAATCATAAACTCCAACATTGCCCCTTCTCTACTTTTCTGAAAATGGATGACACTTTTTTTTTTTTTCCCTTTCGTTTTTCTGGTATTTGCAAAGGGAGATAATCACCAAGACTCCTTTAAAATAATGTGATTTTACCAGAAGTCATCAAGAACTCTGCCGCAGAATATATATAAAATAGTAGGCTGAACCAGGGTAAATTGAAAGGTAGTTAATGAAATGCTTGTTAAAATAAGGCCCAGTTTTGAGGAAATAATGAAAAATGGGAAAATTTCTGCTAGTTAATAATATTAAAATTCCCTGGGTTGTTGAAGCTCCATAGATACTTAGAGAAGCTATTAGGAAAAATTTGGGGGGATTTAGGAGAGCTTTTCAGCATCTTGTGAAAGCCCATTTTCTACCAGATGTTTGTAAAGAAAGAAAAAAAAAAAAGGGTATTTTGATTCCACTGAATCATCAGCTGCATGAGAATCTTTGTCTTCTGAAAGCCCCTTAAGCACTTTCTCTGGATCAAATATTAAGAGGAACTTTTATTAATTAATTTCAGGGTTTTTTTTCTGTAGATGAGAGAGACTAGGTTTGGAAGCTTCTCAGGAAATCTTCTAATAATTTGGGAGACAGGTTCCTATTTCCTGGGATTTTTCCAGAACATTACTGCCTGGAGTATGGTGGTGTTTTTAAGATTAGCAGAAGATGTTGTTTACAATGCAGAACTCTCCCTGTAACAAAATCATGTGAAAAATATCCAAATAATGTATTTTAAATGCCACGGATAAGTGCCACCACTCAGTAAAAGCAAAAGCAAATCATATTCATGTGGAAGAATTTTCTTTTTCTCTACTCAGGCTTTACTGAAGCACGATTTTCAAACACTCTGTGATGATCACATGCATAATTGCTGCTGTTGTTGCTTTTCAGTCCTCCCAGTCTATATGACATTTCTAATGAAAACCAACACATAGCAGTTGCCACAAATAAGCCAACGTTTGCCAACAGTGACCATACAGTGGCATCAGAAATACAACACCTATCGCCTACCAGACATTCAGAAAATAATTCAGGGGTAGCTCAGGTGCAACCTGAATACCTGAGGGCCTTCCTCCAGTGCACCTTCCATGGCCCTTTGGTGGTGGAGCTGCTGAAGCCAGCGTAAGCACAGCTCTCCCACCCCTCCAGCTGCTGCTTCCCACCCTTGGGCCGCCCACAGCCAAAGAAACAGCTGTGCCAGCACAATGCAACGGGCGGAACGGGAACAGGGGCTGGGAATGAGGAGGGATGCTGAAATCGCTGGAGAAATACACGCGGTGGTGAAGTTCCTTAGGTGCCTTTTAAAACCATCTCCCTTCATTCACTCAGCACAATTACTCTGCCACTTTTGCCCATCTCATCTTGGAGACAGTCCAAGAAGAACAGGAGGAAAAAAGTGCCCTATGGGCAGCCATGGCTTCTTCGTCCTATCAGTCCATACCAAGGATTAACTGGTGTCCAAGAGGACTGATGAAACTTCAACCACTGGATGAAACTGCAGAACCAAGGCCAGCAGGACACAGGAATCTACAAGCTCTGAATTGGTGGAAATGTACTGGAGCACGGAGCACACAGCGTCAGTTTGGTGGAGTCACAAAAGTTGTGTAGCCCCGTCACCCTTCATAATCACAGCGAAAATCTCAGTAATGACTAAACTGGATTTGATGAGCAACAAACCTGTGACAGTGATCTCCACAAGCTACATCTTTAAGAGTGCTAAAATGTGCATTTTGGGGTAAATATGAGTAGCACAATCAGATATAATGAAAAACACCCTGTTAGGATTAGTTGTTTCGACTTCTCTATTGCTGTTTTTTACTTGGAGTGAACATGGGTGGAAATCAGAAAGATTCTCTTGGCTGCTCCCTAACAAGGCTGTTGCACATCTGCCCAACATAAGGGCACAGACCTAAGACAACCTAGAGCAGGATGGACCAGCTGGACTGATGGACAGCCAAAAAACCATGGGATGGAGGAGGCAGCTGGCTGTACAAAGCCAGAAATATGCCTGCCCTTTTGTCAACCCTGCTGTCAGTCTGACCACCAACAGGCTGTGGGTCAGGACAGCTTATGGCAGAGCTGTGCTGCAGTCCTTGTGTACAGGGTACAGTTGTCTCCGGCCACTATGGCTTTGCTTGTTTGTTCCAACCGGTTGACGTCCCCAGCTGTACGCTCTGTCCTGCAGCAGCAGAAATGAAAAGACTTTTCATGGCCTCTGCCAGCAGCCTTAAGCGAGGTGTGGTAGGTAGACACTTCAGTGGGGTGGAGAAACCTCATCCTGGCCCCCATCACAGGAGAAAGTGAAACCGTGAAGTTGAAGTGTGACACCCACTCTATGGTGACAGCTTGAGCTTATGTGGCCATTTCCACTTGGGGATACAAGTGAGGTAATTCAAGGTAGCTTAACCCTCATTTCACGCATGCGTGCAGTTAGGTCCACCACAGGAGCTGTCTGTTGTGAATTCACACCCAAGCTCACCCTGTGGTGACTTGTCCATGTGTCCCTATCCCAAGGCAATCTGGCTTAACACAGCATCACAGTGGAGGTGGGACCGTTACTGTCCTGAAACAGAGATAAATGACTGCCTAGCCATCAAAGTGAGAGCCAAGTTTGTAAAATTAGAATCTGCTGTAGGAATAAATGTTTTGGTGAATGTAAAGGGGGTTAATACTAGTCTCTCTGCTTGAGAAACTCAAGTCACGTGCACCAACAAATGTAATTGAAAGAGTATGTCTCCACGGTAGGTATTTTCCAGCAGATGAAAGTGACCACACAGTTTGAAACAACTCATTAATTTGAAATTTCTTCTTGGTTCAAAACAAACATAGGTGTATCATTTAGGGATTAGATCTCCTATTCTCTTTGGTTCTTTAATCTCTTTCAGTAGTCGCTAGAATCAGATGCTTCAAATAAAAGTTCAAGGAGTTGCCAGTGAAGACGTGTAGTAATCTGCCTAGTATCTGACTTTATCTCACTTCTTTATTCGCAGATTGCATGATGATCTGGAACCTGAGGTTTTATTTCGCCTTCTGTACATGTTTGCTGTAGCTTATTTATTATGGTTTTGAATGTTCCTGCTACTCATAAAAAACATTGCTTTCTTTTGTAGCCTGGAAACTACTTGACCTCAGTTATCTATTGTGGCAACGCGTTCGCATCATGTGGTTTGATAAAATGTTTTCCCTTCATTAGTTGTGAATTTATAAACTTTCATTTTCAGTGACTGTTCCACTGTCCTTATGTATCAAACAGGGGGAACAGAAGCTCTCGATCTTTTTTCTGCAACGAACCATGAAATCAGCATTGGCATAGCAAGTAAGGACAGAACGATCTTTATGCAGACGTAACTGTCCAAAATGCTGCCTGGCTACTGCCGGTGCATCAACAAGATCATCTCTCTTTTGGAAAACAGTATCTTAAAATGATTGACTTTTAGTTATGAGAAATGCTAAAAGAAAGATTCAAAAGGGGTCTTACGCTCCCCCATAACTTTTCAGTTGTGCTACACTAGCTTTTAAAGGCGTAACATGGAGAATTTTTTTGGCTTCAGGCAGTAGGACAGCCTGAGCGCTGTCCACCAATTCCTCATAAACATACCCTTCCTGCTCTGCGAAGGGAGGTGCAGGTCTGGTAGGGCATCTGGCTTCTTCCAGCATTACCAAAAAGCGACTGCAAAGACCTCTGCCAAATGTAGGACTGAAACAGTGTGTGTCACAGCCTGTCTCTCCCCACTCTGAGACTGCAAACACTGTTTCTTTCCAACATCTGATTCCCAAACTCAGGTTTTCGATGCACTGGATCACAGTGCTGTGGCACTAAGTCTTAGAAGTGGAGCATTATTTTTTTTTTCTCATGACCTTCAGGATCTTCCGAGATCTTGGAGAGCTTCTTGGTGCTTCTGGACCAAACTCTTCCTTTACTGAACTCCAGAGACTGTTCCAAGTTCCACGCTATGTCTGATGAGAAAAATTCAGATGTGTAGCAGATAATGTGCGAAAGCTACTCATGGGAAAAAAGAAGATGGCTGAAAAAGCCAAGGAGCCAGTTCTCATGAACTGCAACTCGAGGGCTTGAAGTAAGTCTCTGAATAGCAAGACCAAGCATGTTAATTCTTCTGAGGTTGTAGAAAAAAACTTGGAAAAAAAATATAATTCTCTTTTGTATAGGTTGCAGTGGCAATGATTTGGCTCTGAAACACCCTTGTTTAGTACAAACGAGACACGTATAAGTGTTTCATTAGCACTGAAGTATTAAACAGGAAGGCTGAACTAGGGTAACGGGTGAATCTGAATTCGGGCGATGGGAGAGTCTGATTTAGAAAGGCTAAATTAGGGTAATGGGCACCCATCTGTTTGAGGAATGAATGTTAAAAGGTACGTAGCTCTGGGTATCACATGTGAAATCCCAGTCTCACTGAGCTCCGTGGGCATTTTGAACTGCTATTCCCGCATCTGGATTTCTTGTCTCTTATTCTTCAGAAAGAGAAGAGTTAATGTTGGTATATGTGCGCGCGCGCGCGTGTGTGTGTCTAATCAAAGTGCTATCTTTTTTAGATAGCAAAAAATCAGGCATTAATTAGCAGCAAGTAGTGGAGTTGGGCAAAGAGCTGTGTGGAGAATACAGCTGAAAGAGCAAAGTGGACCAGCCTGCAAAAAGCAGCAGACGGAGCCGAGTTCACAAAATGATATAAAGCTATCGGCTGGAATAGTGAACCATCCTGGACAGGGAATTAAGGAAAAAAATGAAACAGGCCAGCTTGCCAGGAGGCAGCAGGGCTTACTGGACAGCTCTGATTTTAATGAGTCTCTCGCAAGCCATGTTTGCAGGATGTCAATAGCACTCATGCTGCAGTTATTTTATTTATGAATAGGTATCTCTGTGGCAATAGTGAATGCATAAATATTCCAAGGAGGCAAAACCCCAACCCTCGACGCAACATCTTCACATGATGAAATGAAGCTGTGTCACAATAGGGTAAAACATGTCACGACATCAAGCGGTGGCTGATGTGGTGATGAAGTATCAGGATGCCACAGCTAACGGCAACCGTACCTCTGCAGATAGCGGGGCTGATCTCACATGCACAAAACGTGAGCAGACAGAGTCTTCAGTGATGAAAACAAAAGCCATGCAACGTCACTGCTCCTCCATATCAAACACGGCCCAACTCCCCTAAGTGATGGGTGGTCAAAGGTAGGTCCTTATGTCCCTGCTTAGGAGCCCGGTCCTCAAAAGGTGCTGAGCAGCTGGGCCAGTGGAAATTGTTAGATATGGGACATTTTTTAAGTTAAAGTGGGTCTCCAAGTATGTATCAGAGAATCATAGAATGGTTTGAGTTGGAAAGGACCTTAAAAGGTCATTGAGTTCCAGCCCCTCTCCCATGGGCAGGGACACGTCGCAACGGAGCAGGTTGCTCAACGCCCCATCCAGCCTGGCCTTGAACCCCTCCAGGGATGGGGCAGCCACAGCTTCTCTGGGCAACCTGGGCCAGTGTCTCACCTCCCTCAGAGTGAAAAATGTGTTCCTAATACCTAATCTAAATTTCCCCTCTTCCAAGTTGAGGCCACTAGCCTTTGTCCTGTCACTACATGACCCTGTAAAAAGTCTCTTCCCATCTCTCCTGTAGCCCCCTTAAGGTACTGGAAGGGGCTCTAAGGTC
>VXBJ01001872.1:370456-386228 GCA_013400055.1 Nycticryphes semicollaris
GTGAAACCAAAGCAGAGCCAGTGCTGCTGGTTTTTAAAACAGGGTGTGTGAGGAATTTGGAGAAAAAGAATGTTTGGGCAACTTTTTTGTTTTTTTTTTTTTTTTTTTCCTGAAGAAAGAAAGAGGAGAGGAAAATAAAAAGAGTAAATCGGTTTAAGATTTTTTTGAAAAGGGAACAGTTAGAACTTCTGGCTCCTTTTCCTAGAAGGAAAAGTCCTTATGATGTGTTAGGAATTTTTTCAAGCATATGGAGGAGGACAGCAATGCAGGAGGGATTCCCAAGGGACCCATGATCCCCCACACCCAACTAGCCCTGACTTTTCTTGTGGGTTTGTGGAAGAGCAATGACAGTACCAGAAAAGCAGTTCCTGAATTTAGAGCCTGCTAGTAAAGTCTTCCGGCGTTTGTGGGCAACGGGAATCCTGAGGAGACAATGGGTGGGCATTAGGCCACTTATTTTGTCAATAGCCATGTTACTAAAAGTTTGTTGTAAGTGTTGTGGTGATGGGGAGTAACTTTCTGCCACTGATAACGCGCGTTTCCTGCTGACACAAGTGTGTTCAGTTGGTAATAACTTCACCAGTGTCTGGCTGAAGTTTTCCAGCCTAGTTGTCCACATCCAGCTTAGACACATGAACATGATTATATGTTGCAGTTGGGTGATCATGTAGTGTTTTTTCACAGGTGCTCAGGGTGGATCTGCTTGTGGATGAACCATGGCTTGCAAGGAGGGAGGATGCTTTCTGCGGGACTTTGAACACATTTGGTTTGGAAGGATGAAGGTATTTAGTTGGTAAGTCAGAACATTGCTAACATGGAAAGGATGCTTTAGTGATCAAAACCACCAAATGCTGCACTGGTAAATCCTATGACAGGACTCTGTCCCTGTGATGGGATTCATATGTGACATGGAGCAATATTTTAACCAGATTTATCACTTGTGGTCATTGACTGTGCCCTCACTTCCTGACTGGAGGCTCTGGGACCTAATTTGTGGAAGTTGTGAGTGGTCACGCTTGCAAACAAAATCAGATGGGACTGTCCTTGGCATATGTAAGTTCTCTGAAAAAAAGTTAAGTCCTGGGCGTCCAAAATTAACAGATATCTCTTTTTTTTTTTTTTCTCTGTGCAGTTCTCTCCAATAAAACAGCATACAGTTAGAGGGAGTACTGTCCCATCTCACACAGTAACTGTGAAGATTCCTCTGAGGAAGAGGAATGCTGTCTTTATGAGATGCCCCAAAAGGCAATTAATAATTCAGTCTCCCAAACAGGGTTTAAATTCACTACAGTAAATAAGACTTGCAACAACATACTAGAGAATGAGGGAGGGCATAAAAAGCTGCTCATTAAAAGAACATCTATTCTGTGCCCCAAAAAGGTGCAAGTACTTACACAATTCAGTTACTAATTACTATACTAGAATGCTGATGTGTGAGGTGGACAAACTAAAGCTTTACTCTGTATTTTACGACTTTTAAGTACTTTGCAAATGTAATAGTAAACTTTTAACATATTCTTTTGTGTGCAATATGTATAAATGCTGATTGATAGTGTAAATGTTGCTCTTCAGAGGGTCTCTTTACTAGTGGGAGGGTCACTTAAAATCTGCATAAATCCTCATTTTATGAAACCAAAGACATAATAAACATAAAAGTGTCCAAAGAAATAAGGCTGTATATATATTTTAATCCCGCAGTGGTCTACCTAAAATACTAAAGGGCATTTCTTAATGAGGCCAACACAACCAAAATTGAAGCAAAGATTCCAGAGAAAAGTTTAACCAAAACAAAACCAAAAAGAATTTTCAACTTGTTTTCCAAACACTGCAATTCAGGATCTTATTTTATGTATTTTACCAAAATCTCATTTAGAAACGTATCTGGAAATGAGAAAGGACACAAAATTTTAGGAGGAGTTGTTTTATGACACAGAAGCTAAAAAGGCCAGAGGGGAGAAAATACTTGAAAACATGTTTATATCAAAAAGCAAATTCTTACCTTATCTGGAAATTAGCTATTGAAACCTTTTAATGCAAGATCAGCACAAAGACAGAGATAATGCAAAGGTTATGAGGCTGGTTTTGCTTCATGTGGCAGGTTTTGGAAAGACAGATGCAGTGATTTCATACGTGATTGAAAACTGCAGTTTTTATGAAAAGTTTTTATTAATTATAACTTAAATAATCAAACTGTACAGTAAAACTGAGGTCTTTGACCAAAGTCCTAAGACATCCAACTGTTCTGGTAGTTGTTAAGGAGTGTAATTACACACCTCTTGCTCTGAGTGCTGCCATACACACTGCCAACAACCATTCCAGGTAACTGGAATAATTTGTAGGCTTGGATAATTTGGGCAAGTTGTAAGATCAGAACAGGTTGCTCAGGGCTTTTCTCAGCTGCATCTTGAGAACCTCCAAGGCTGGAGACTGGAAACGTCTCCAAACAACTTGGAGTGTCCTCATTATGTGGGGTTTTTTTCCTGGTATCTGAGACAGAACTTCTTCTGTTTCAGCTTGTGCCCACTGTGTGTAAGCGTATTTTAATTGGATTGCAAATGTTCCATCTGACTCCTCATTGATAATGTTTTAAATAAATACATAATTTCATCTGTATCTGAAACTGATGGATATTAAAAGTGATTTTAGTAGTAAAAAGTAGTAACTTTGTATGTTTAGAACACTCCAAACTCCAGACAAAATCGTAACACTGAAATAATCACTTGATGATAAAATGTATTTCTGTGTTCATCGTGAATGATGAACAATGCAGGTATCCCCCAATGAGAGTAAGACTCGGCAAAACAAATCTAAATAAAAAACTAAACAAGCTCAGATTTGTACAAACTTGTCCTGCACACACCTTCAAGAAATATTATATACTGCTGCGATCAAAAGGATCGTCTGCAGTTTCCATGTGATACCATCATTTTATGACTGGCGTTTAGCGTTATAGCTCATGGATACAAACTTTGAAGAATATTAGCAATATCCCATCTAATGACCCTGTGTTTTTTATATTCTCTGTCTCGGCATGTCTACTCAGGCAGAGGTGTTCTTCTTTCTAACACGTTTCTCCCAGTACCGTTCAAAAGGTGCGTGACATTATTAGTTCACAGCGACAGGAGACATACCTGGCACCAAGTAAATACATAAATTTAAAAAAAGGGCACAGAATGACTAGGAAGGAGTCCCTCATCCTACCAAACTTCCCTTACTCATCCATCCCATTAGGCAGCAGGTCAGGGCTAGACTAAAGCACATGTAGGACAGAAGAGTTCCTTTTGTGAGGTACATGCTCTTTCCAACATGCACTTCACCGGGTAATGCCGGCCTGAGTCAGAACACTCCAGTGCTTCAGGCTCTTTCTTTATCAAGCTGCAGGGCAAACGATGACTAAAAAAACCCGTAGCTCAGATGTGACCACTTGTACCCAGCCGCCGTGGACTTGTGCTGAAAAGGCTGCTGGGAGATGGCACAGCACGGAGGGGTCTGTGCTTAGGAGACGGATGGATACACGCTTCAGAGGTGAGACCAAGTGCCAAGTCGTGAAGTTTATGTTAAACGTTGCACTGTAACCACATGCCCTGGAATGAATTATTGAGCTGCTTAAATGGTCATGATAATGTTTTTACTTATGAGTTCTTACCTGTAGAGGTATGGTCTCATAATTACTGTAATTACAAGGCTTATGAGTCTCATCACTCAAATCACCTTGCTCCCTCAAGACATTCTCAAAATTGCTATCTGTCTAATTCCCACACACTAAAAAGGTAATTTTGGAGTAAAGTTTCCACTCTGAAAAAAACAACCTGAATAGTCAGAGGAAAGCAATATCCCAGGATGTCATCCAACCCCCTGCACATTCACAGCTTTCCTTCCTAAGCCACTACCGCATTGTCCCCACTGTCCACAGCTGACACACCACCCTCCACCCCGCTCCCCCCCTACCTTGAGCAGGCACACGACAGCATGTACAACAAGGGTTTGATGGTAAGCGCGGTTAGTATAGACTGCATACATCTGATTGTGAAAACTACTGCACAAAGTGGGGTTTGAGCTGATGTGAGGCCAAGAGGTGGTGATGAGGAAGTACTTACCTCTGACGCCACTCTTGAAATTCCCAGTGGCATCAGCCACAACACTGAACGCTGCAGCAAGGGCTGTACTGGCAAGTGTACTCGGGATTGATTATGGTTGTTGATTGTTTTTTTTTGTTGTTTTTTGATATTTTTTCTTTTTCCTTTAAAACTGTAGAAACATAAACTGGTTTGGGTTGGAAGGGATCTTTGATGATCATCTAGTCCAACCCCTGGCCATGGGCAGGGACATCTCTCACTAGATCTGATTGCTCAAAGCCCCATCCAGCCTGGCCTTGAACACTTCCAGGGATGGAGCATCTACAGCTTCTCTGGAAAACCTGGGCCAGTGTCTCACCATCCTCACTGTATAAAATTTATTCCTTATGTCTGATTTTTCATTTTAAAGCCATTGCCCCTTGTCCTGTCACTACAAGCCCTGGTAAAAAGTCTCTCTGTCTTTTAAGTGTTGAAAGACCATGATAAGGTCTCCCTGGAGCCTTCTCCAGGCTGAACAACCCAACCCCTGCTCTCTCAGCCTGTCCTCACAGCAGAGCTGTTCCAGCCCTCTGATCATCTTTGTGGCCTCCAATGGAAGTGCTCCAAGAGGTCCATGTCTTTCCTGTGCTGAGGGCTCCAGAGCTGGATGCAGCACTCCATGTGGGGTCACCAGAGCAGAGCAGAGAGGAAGAATCACCTCCATCAACCTGCTGGCCACNAGACATGCTTCTTTTAATTAGCCCAGGATATGGCTGGCTTTCTGGGCTGTGAGCTTACTGTCAGCCTACGTCCATCTTTTCAGCCACCAGTTCCCCAAGTCCTTCTCCACAGGGCTGCTCTCCATCCCTTCATCCCCGAGTTTGTACTTGTATTAGGGATTGCCTTGACCTGAGTGCAGGAGCCTGCACTTGCCTTTGTCAAAACTGATGGTGTTTGCACGAGTTCACTCCTCCAGCCTGTCCAGGTCCTTCTGGGTGGCATCCCTTCCCTCAAGCGAAGCAACCACGTCACTCAGCTTGGTGGCATCTGCAAACTTGCTGAGGGTGTACTCAATCTATGTCATTGATGAAGATACTCCGTAGTATTGGTCCCAGTACAGACCCTTGGGAAATGCCACTGGTTTCCACTTGGATGCTGAGCCATTGACTGTACCTGTTTGGACACAGCCATCCAGCCTGTTCCTTATCCATTGAACAGCCCACCCATCAAACCCATCTCTCTCCGGTTTAGCGTCAAAGTCGTCATGTAGAGTTAAGTAGTTCCCCTGGCTATCATGACAGAAATTATTTAGAATGCAAAAGAAATCTTCCATCCTACAGGGAATAGCTGTATGCTTAATTTTGAAAGTTCAGAATTGCCTTATGGCTAAATATGTGCATGTGTGAAATCTGAAAGTTGTGGAGATGGTGGCTGTTTAGCCCCAAAATACCTAAAAGAAAACCAGGAGAAAATGTAACAGAGGAACATTTAAAAATATATCCTCTTTCAAAGTTCCAAAAATTATAAAAAAAATATTGTCTTTTGAAAGAATACTGGATAATTTTTGTATCTAAATTCAATTATTAAAGATATCTTAATTCTGCTCTAAGGGCCCAATTACTGCCTTGTTGAAGCTAATGTGGAGGGGCATCCAATGAAGAGAGAGTGTGCTATAAATAGAAACCTCAACTAGAGGGCTGCTGCTGGAGTGTTCATGATACTGTGTAATCCAAACAAGCAGATAAATTAAAGAAAGTTCAATAAATGAAATGTAGGGTAATAAAACTTCTACTCTCTCAGTGTTGTATCTCATTTATGTCTGACTTTACATCATGTGCAGTACAGCTATAGTTAAATCTGATTTGTGGCAAACCTGAGCTTTATAGATGTCATCCCTTTAGCCTTTTCTGGATCGGGTTGTAGATACTCCATTTCGTGAAGCACTAAATGTTCTCTGAAAAAGAACATCACTTAGAGAAGTAACATTGGCTTCCGAGGAGCAGCCAGGGGATGGGAGGGCAACGTGGGCTGCTTCAGGCCTTTCATCTCTCATCACAGAATGGTGTGCATTGGAAAGGACCTTAAACATCATCCTGTTCCAACCCTCCTGACATGGGCAGGGACACTTCCCACTAGAACGGCTTGCTAATAAATCCAAATATGGTAAATCTTCAGGTACTTTTTGATTACCTAATTCTTGAAAAGTCTCACAGTTATAATAAACTCGTATTGTCTCCAGTAGACCTTTTATCTGATGGTAGAACCAATAATAAAACATCAGGGTCCTAACCATGGGCTTACCTTGTGAATGTTGTATTCACTGGGGCTGGGGATATGGCTACAGGGCCCTTAAAACACTATTTTACAACTTCCTATTTCCAATCATACTGCAATGTCTTGTTTTAGATACCAATATGAAAAAAAAATCATGAAAGAAATGAACATTGCTTGATAGGAAAACCCTCCCTGAGCTCAATTAAGTGTTCTGCTTTTTACTTATTTAATATCATGTCTAAGATCCTTCAGTTCCAGTGGTCTGATTATCTCATCATCCTGCCTTCGATTCCCTTTTACTCTAAACAATAACGTACATTTTCATAATAATTATACTTTGATTTTGTATACACCCATGTTTTCGCTCGAGTGTCTGAAAGGGCCTTAAGTACTATTGACTTAATCTTCAAAACACCTATTACATTATCATCCTCATCCTCATCCCGCAGTTAGATGAAAATGACAGCGAGAAGCAAGTAACCTGCCAAAGGTAACGGAGGGAGGCAGTGGCAGAGGTGGCAGCAGATGGGAGCTGAGAGTGGGTGACACCCCCCTCGCCGTCAGCCCCCTGAAACCCTTCAGTTGATGGAACAGGGTATAGCAGCTGTTCCTCAACTTGTGGATACCTGCAAAGAGCTGTCACCTCCCAGGGTGCTTCCCACCACGTTCAGCCGCTTGTGTGTCTACACATTGTCCTAAAAAAGGGGAAGGCATTTACTAGGCAGAACAACATCGATAAACGCTACTGAAACCACACATGAAAGTGTTTCTTTTTACCTAAACAAAATACATCCACCCCCTAAAGCCACCTTGTTTGGCTCGTGAGCAGGTAAGAGGAGGGCAGGAGAAGTTACGAAGTGTTGGGATAAAGGGGATTAAACAGAAAGCGACGCGGATTTGTGTAAGTCCTCCCGGATGGCAGACAAAAGAAACAGGGCTGGGAAAACGCAGCGCTCCACTTCTGCTGGGTGGGTCCTCATTTGAATTGGTGCTCGGGGGTACATTCCACTATTGTTACATGGGAAATTACTACCTCTCTGGCCTCTAAATTGCAAACCACGTACAATACCTATATATCACACGTTAGGGATCCACAACTTTAAATTTACATCTTATTTTCGCTTTGCCTCTTGAGTTTGGCTGTTTTTGTGAGAATTCCTAGGAAAAGAAAATCTGTCTCTTAAACATGATTTAGTTTGAATCACATCCCAGTTAACTCTGAATTACCTGTGGACAATATGTGCCAGATGTGGCCCATTTTTGTATAGAGCTATATGTAAGTTAAACGCTTACAAGCTATATTTTAGCTGTCTGCCTGCTAATTCCCCCTCCCCTCTATAAATCCATGTCAGCTCTGTGCAGATCCAGTCATGATGTCCTCCAGCTATGAGGAACACGGGGTTGCAGCTGCCTCTCTGATTCTTCATGGACCTCTCTGGCTGACGCCGAAATGGGGATGGTAAATCTGGCCAGAGGAAAGACGATTCCTGCTCCTTTGCGTTACCTTTCTCTCTGCTCAGGGAGGACACACCATGTCTGCAAAGTGTTCTCGCCCCACAGCATTTTGGAGCAGCATGCAAAGACACTCAAGAAGTTCTGCAGAGGGTTGTTCCACCTCCAGTTCTGGGCCTGTGCTGGTCTCCCTTACTCCCGAGCAGAGTCGCGCCGGTGCTTTCAGCCACACTCCGTGGTACCTGTATTACCCCGTTTTTTCATTTGTCAGGTGTTGCAGCCCCACCGTTACTCCAGCTAATGGAGAGTAATTGCTGGACTAAATTAATTCTGACATAGCTTCATCAACTTCAGCAGAGTTAACACCGGAGGTGAGTTTGGCCCGTGGATCTCACTGTTATGTTAAGAAGCTGTCAGCACTGGGTACAGATGAGGGGAGCTGACACTGATGAGATGGTGAAGCTTAAAGCGTGCTATTTCACGGTGTTATTAAATAAATCATTCCCATTTCTGTGACAGTCTGCTCTTCATCCTCCTGCCCTCCTGACTTTCTTTGACTCTTGCTGTATTATTTACTCTGTGAAAATGCTGCATGTGGTTGAAGTACAATGGCTGAAGCTCAGGACTGGAAGCGGTTTGGGAAACTGCTACTCCTTCCCCACGTGACATATCCCAGCACAGCGGAACCCTGTTATAAGTAAACATCAGTTTTGGTGAAGGAAGTGGAATTCCAGCCTCTTCAGCCAGGGTAAATTTTGTCAACTGTGCCAGTGGATTTGGGAATCATAGTCAGAAATTACAAGGTGAGTACTAGGGGGGGAAGAAAGAGTCTGCAAGATAATGTATGTTGGAATTCCTATTTTGGTTCAGAGGACCAGACCCCTATAAATCCTTTTCTTGCGCTCATTTCTTCAGTGTTCAGGGACAGGAAAATATTCCAGCATTGTTCAAAGCATCATCTTAATGGATATATGCAATGATTTTACACAGCCATGCTGCAAGTTAAACTCTGTCTGAGTAAGTGTACAGTTTTTTTCTGAGAAAAGAAAAAACTATCACAAACTTTGAGAATATCTTCGTAATTGATATTGATAATTTGTTTGAAAATATCTCAATAATTTAATAGCTGGTCCGGTAAATTTCTGGAGTATAAGAATTAAAGGGAATTATAAAAAGCTGTTGCCCTTGTCCAAATAAGGGTTAAAAAAAGCATGCATGTCATATATTAACTTATGATAGTTAATACAGGATTTTGTGAAGTCTAGCCCAGAGACAGTATTTTGGAACGTGGTAGCCTGTCCAGTTTAAATGGCAGGCCTTTCTGTGGCGTAAAGAAAAATCTCTCCACTAATAGTTCAGTGTCAATCAAATGGTCAGTTGTTCGCTGCTCCCTTCATCATTTTATCAGCGTGGCTTCTGATTTTTCTAGTCCTGGCAGGTGACACGTGTTTTTCCTGTAATGGGAATTTTCTTTGTCCGTCCAAACTAACGGAGAAACAAACTCAGCAGGCTGATTTCTAAACTCTCCATTAACATACATGATGTTCTTCCACCAGGCTTCTAAAAATCTCATTTGCATATCCTGATGCAAATGCCATTACTGGGTGAAATGACATTTTTGTCTTGAAACACTCAGTACATCTATGATTTCAGTAGTAAGTTTGGAAAACAAGACTCATGACAGTAAGAAGTTACGTGATCAACCTTATTCTCAATTTGTACCATGTGCTGTAGGATAAAAGGAATGTAATTTTAGAAGGAATTATAATGTTCTTATCATGCTGAGAGCTACTTACTTGCTAGATTTCTCACAAATGGGAGGAATAGGTACACTAAAAATGTTAACTTGGAGGCCATGATCTTATGGTGATGAATACAATAAAGTATGGGGCTTTTTTTCACTGCTTTACATCAAACTGGATAAAGCCTCCTTTCCCCATTTCCGTGACAGGCACTTCCCAATCAGAGTAGGTGGCTGTGCCATTTGGAAGGCTGAGCAAGTGAACAGTCCAGCTGCTCAGAAAATAATAACAAATGATAGGCAACGTGTCTGAGAAACAATACTGAGTGTCGAACAGAGGAAGTGGATTTGGCAGTTGTGAAAGGGAATCGGCAAGAGAAAGGAAAAACCTACGAGACAGCCTGGTTGGAGAGACTAAGGGCCCACGTAGCCGGCTAGTCCATCTCTGCTAACAGCAGCAGGAGGCAAACAAGTGAGCCTAGCCCTGTCCTTGGTCCACTCCTTGGATCCACAATGGTTGTACTGTGATTGACAGAGGGAAATAAAACGTTAAAAAAAGCTTTACTTCAGGGAGGAGAGGCCTGAAGGGGAACTGTACAGAATCATATAATCATCTAGGTTGGAAGGAACCTTTAAGAACATTCAGTTCAACCGTCATCTTAATGCTGCCAGGTTCCCCACTAAACCATGTCCCTCAGCACCCACATCTATCCATCTTTTAAATACCTCCAGGATTGCAATTCCACCACTTGATAACCCTTTTGCTGAAGAAATTTTTCTTGCTTCCCTGGCACAACCTGATGCTGCTTCCTCTATTGCCGGTTACCTGGGAGAAGTGATCAATCCCCATCCCTCTACATCCTCCTTTCAGGTAGTTGTAGAGAGTGGTAAGGTCTCACCTCAGCCTCCTCTTCTCCAGGCTGAACAACCTCAGTCCCCTCACCCACTCCCCTGGTGTTAACAGGCATACTTTCTGACTGCTCAAATCAGTTTAATTTCAGCATTGCAGGTCCATGATTGTAGCCCAACAGATGTTTTTAGGGTACAGAAGTCCACAGTCGTAACGACAGCTTTTACCTGGCTGATGTCAGAAGTTATTTTCACAGGACCACCCAGCATGTTGCCACGCAGCTAAATACACACTCCAGTTCCGCCGTTGCACTGCTAGGTGTGTAACTGGTTTTTCTCTTGAGAACCTATGTAGTCAGAGAAAGATTTCTTGTTCTTTAATAAGCAAAATTATCTGTTGCTAAAATAACAGTAAGCAGTAATACTCCACAGCTAAGAACATTACTGCATGTTAGCTCAAGATCCAGGCTTCATTACTTCGGTGTCACAGGTCTTCCCATATTTCCCACATTGCTGTTCAAAACATTGTCCTCATCACCCATCAGGCCTTTACTGAGTTGGAGCACATCACTGTTCTGGCTGGTGCAACTCTGTAAGGACAAAATGGGAGCATCTGCAGTCCCTTAGTATCTCCTGAGGTATCCGGGACCTTGCTCAGCTACAAAAGCACTCGTCTCTGGAAGCCATTTACTTCCCCCTGTGGGACCGTAAGGGGAAAACCAGCGTTTTGCAAAGCAAAATGAAACCCAAGAAATAGTATAATTCCTGGAAAGACACCTATGATGACCCCCAGAAATCCTGAAATCAAACATGTAGATGATACACATCCCTAGTGTGCAGGATGTTGTGTGCATACAATGCCATGACATAAATAACATACGTTAAATACAACATGCGCTCAACTACATGTACTTTTTAACAGGCGAACCTCTCGCCGTGTTGTTGGCTGTATGCTAAATCCTCCAGGTGAGGGTCCCCAGGCAGGAAGAGGGTTTGGTATGGATTGGAGAACATCCTTGAGGGGATTATTTCAGCCAGTGTAAATTGAGAGTGGCCATACAAGGGGAGAGTTTGTCTCCTAGAGAGCCTGAAATGGGGAAAGGTGGCTTCGTGGCTCCTCGACTTTCCTTCTGCAGTGTCTGTACCGCTAAGGCTACACTCGTTATTCATCCTGCAATTCGTGTCACAGTGGGCTGGGAGTATCTTCGGGCTTGTACCTCAACGGAACTCGCTAAGGATGAAGCACAAAAGTGTTCCTGGTGTAGACATCCCTGCAGGAGGGTGCACACCTGCAGTCGAGAGTCTGCCGTGACAGACAAGGTCACCTCTTGATGCCCTTCCCTATAACACAGTTCTCCAGTAGCTGCACCTTGGTCAAGTTGGTCAGAAAGAGGTGCCCAAATACCATATCTTAATAAATAGGGGTGGGTGCTACGATTCCTACCCGATTAATTAAAAAACAGCATTTGTTTAATGCAATGCTTTATGCATTTTGGTGGAATTTGAACTCTTGTCACTGTTCATTTGTTCAAAAGTTTCTGCCTTGTAATGACAGGAATTTGTCTGCAGTTTGTGACCAATGATCAGTGACTTTATGTGATGTCTGCTACTACTTGTATTACTTCTTGCTTGGCTTCTAAGTGAACACTTTCATCTTACGTTTTTCTCTGCAAAAATGACAGTGGAAGGTGCAAGCTGCCTTTATTTTTTATTTTTTTTCAGTTTGGGATAGTTTCTGTTGTTGAATTACTTTTTTTAAAAAAAAATGTACAATCTGTCATTCTTCACTGATGAAGAAATTCCCTCCTATTCTTCAATTTGGTCAGTCTCCTTAAATAACACAGCTCTCAACTTTTACAGTAAGCCTTCAAGTTAAGCTCCGAGCCTTTCCTCTACACAAGGCAGATGTTCTTGCCTGTCATTTCTTATCCAGGCAGCTTCCCTCTTGACCTTTCCATCTATCATCTGAGGAAAATATTCTCAAAACACAGCTTTGCATGTTACATTATAGCATTTTGGGTTTGTAATATTTTGTAGGAATCAAGAATTAAATCCTCCTTCCCTAGCGTCAGTGTCTGTCTGTCTTGACTCACTCACTTCAGTGTTAATTATGAGCTGCTAATTTTATACGTGGGCCTGTAGACCTATACCAGATGAATAATTGGAGTTTAGCACTAGGCTTTATTTACCTTATATGTGTAAAATGAATCCTGGTTCTGATCTAGCTAGCATCCTGAAACAAAAGTGTTTCACAAATTGTGCTTTGAAGTAGTTTGTGATTTGCTGATTTTGGCAAACCGGACAAGTGGTAGCATGGGTTTGCTGGTTTAATGAAACAAGAGAGACAGACAGCAACTTGCTTATTTATTACAATTACATATGTTTACTAGAGGTTCTAGTGGCATCCTTTTATTGCACTTCCATATAATCCTGTGTTATAACGACCTTTGCTTCACCGTCTGCAGAAATTTTAATGCTGTTTTGACCATGAATTTGTAAGCCGATAAAAAAATTTATCTTTCTGTATCAATTAGCCCTCTTCGTTATTCTCAACATCCTCCAAATCCAATTTCCCTGCTTTTCAGCAACATTTTTGAGGCCTTCAGCTGCTATTATCTTTTACATTAATGACCTGAGTATTTCCTATGTAGTCTGTCTCAAGTTGATTTCAATATGTGTTGGTCTAATAGGAAAAAAATTAAATAAAACAAGAATAGGACATGAATAACAGTAACAGGAAGAGAATACAAAACGAATGAAAAAAATATCTGAAGCCTGAAAAAAAATATTAAACTTTTAGGTAAAATAAGTAGAAAGAAGTATGAAAATTTTTCAAAAAACAGAAGGTGGCAACAATTGCTGTATTATGCTGGTACTTTCTTCAGTACTAGTTGGTAGCTGCTGGAGTGCAATAAAAATACTCATGAAAAATGTTTGTATACCTCCCTGTTTCCTTTTGAACTTTCTCTCAGAACAATCACAGGGCCCAGGAGCAAGTATGTTGAAGGCAGAGACCTTGCATCTACAAAATTCAGCTCCATTTGCCAGCCTAACAGTCGTCACTTAATTCCTCTTTCTCTGCCAGCAAAAGGAAAATAACACTACTTGTCTACTTCATAAGAGCACTATAATATTACCGTGATTATTGGAAAATAAGGTTCGTTAACAATTTTGAAATAGTAACACTCCACCTACCAAGTCCTATCAGGGGAATTTCAACTATTAAGTCTCCTAAACAAACAAAGCAGAAGAATGCAGAGTATCTTACTATTAATTCTTATTATGTATTATTGGTGCAGAATCTCCATAAGCACTATTAATTTAATGACAGACAACGAAGAGATGTAAATTAAGCAGTCAGCCATGGTGAATGTTTGCAAATATCACTTTCAACTGGAATGAAAACCAGCATTTCACTGCTGCAGATGTTGCCTGTGTAAGTCAATATATTCAATTTGTCTTAAATTGTAGATTGGGTACATTTGCTTCTGTGACCATATTAGTACAGACCATGAAGAAACTGTTATAGCACAAATGATATGTTGGGTTTGAATATGCTGTCCGATAGCCTCATGAGACATTTTTACAAGCATTTTGCTTTTGCTGTACTATTATTTCTCAATTGACTCACCTCGCAATATTCTTTTGTTATAAAACTCTGCAACCCAGGTACTGCCAGGCACTGGCAATAATAGATTATGATCTCTTTTTGTTTAGCAACATTGCTTAGCATCGGGAATTAAGAGTGATCAAAAACCAAAGTGGAAGAAAGAGCATTAGAATTACCATGAATTGCTCAGGATCCAAATCATCCTAAAGAGGATTTGTGAAACTGAGTGTACATCATGGTAATTCTGCCAGTCTGAGAGCTGTACTGTTACCTTTTCCCGTTGGAGAGCAGAGTGTCGCTTGAACTGCTTGACTGATCAATGGGTTTTGAATGAAGCTGTGTTTCTTGGGACTGCACAACAGGAGATGGAGAGATGAAAAAGACCTTTTAGAGATCATTCAGTTCACCGCCTGGCTGATGAAGGATTATTCTCCAAGACCTTAATTTAGTTTAGTTCTAAAATTCCCAACCAACAAAGTTCCTACAACAACTGTACTTTACTCTCAAAAATTATTGATATGTGAGAATATATATGTATAAAATTAATATATTTGGAATAAAACAAACCGGTCTGATGACATATTATGCATTTGTTTTAAATATATAAACATCTAAGTAGTGATACAAGAAATAGGACTATTAACGCTTTTGTCTGGCAGAGATGAGATGGAAACCTGAGGCAGTTATTCAGAGTACTGGCAAAAGAAGGAAGAGAAAGGAGAGGAATCCCCATTTTGGGACTTCTTGTCAAGTAATTTTAGAGCTACAGCAAATGCATTTCCCCTGATAACAAGGCACTCGCTGCAACTTACTGAAATGCCTTGGCAGCAATTCTGGAGATGACCAAGCTGATACCAGATGCTGTAAGAATATACCATGAATCTGACCTGCTCAGCAGACAGACAAAAAGGGAAACAGAAAAACAAAACTCAAAACTATTAGCCCAAATTTGTCAAAAGCAGAGCCAGCATTACAATACACCTCTAGTAGGCACAGTATCTTGCCTACAAACAGAGTTTCTGTTAGCTGCAACGTATGGCTACTAATAGTTTATCAAAGTTAAGCATTTTAGAGCATGAAGAGTCTGTTACGCTCATCATAAGAAAGCCAGCATGTCGTGAAAGGGGATACTCAGGTCAACGGTTTATTATTTTTAACCATACATAATTAACATTGTAGATATTCAGTTTAAGGCCCATAGATAATATTGCCTCTTTGCAACACTCCAACAGTATGGCTAAAACCCATACATTTTAGAAATGACCAGTAATGTTATGATTCTAGTTACTGGATGTCCTTGATTTTGACTGAGGCTGTGCACTCACAATTTTAAATGAAGACAATGGATCTGAATATATGGAAACTATGGTTTAGTCTCCTGGAAGCTGCCAGTCACAGTGACTCCTTTGCTGACTTCAGTGCAAAATCAGGGCCCTACCAGCCACTTTTTAAATGAGCTATGTCTTAAACCTGATGATTCTCCCCTAAGAAAATCCAGAGAGACAGTAACAAAGCTAAAATTAGAAATCAGGAGCTGCAGCTTCCAAGGCAGTGCACATTACGTGACATTTTTTCAATACCACAGGCATTTTCTGTTAGCAAAAATGGCTTACAGAATATATTCCACAATGTAAAATCTCTCCTTCAAAACTCTGGGCTGGATGACAACATGGTGTTTACTTACCAAATTTCAAAACCCCAACATTTAAAAGAAACAGTGAAGAACAGTATAAATAATTAATTCTGATGATTAAATAATGACTACGGCATCATAACTTGTAGTTATAATGG
>VXBJ01001872.1:390489-416801 GCA_013400055.1 Nycticryphes semicollaris
ACCTCGCCCCACCTTAGGGTGGATGGACCACTCACGCCGGCCCCCGTCGCTGTCACTTTCCCCCTGTCCCCCACGGCAGTCGCCGCGCTGTCCCGGGCAGTAGCCCGTTCCGGTGTATGGGTGGGGGGGATATGAAGGTGCTAGGGCCGAGACAGGGAAGCCGTCCCGTCTGGGCGGGTGAGGAGGAGAAGGAGTCGGTCGGTCCGGGGGCCCGGTCTCCCCTCTGTCGGCGTGGCCCGTGGCCGAGTGGGACGGATTGGGGTCTGCTCGCCACCCTTAATTTATAAAAAAGGGTAGTTTGGGAGAGGGAGGGAGATACGTTGCACAGGTGCCGGCAGCCTGGCATCCCTTTACAGCTGCTAATTTCCTAAATCTCAGACTTCACTGAAGTTTTAAGCTCTACCAGAGAACTCTGTTCTCGTTCCGTGCACTTCCTGCAGTTCTGCAGTATGCCGTCAGGACTGGGAAATTTGGGAATGGCAGAAGTGTTTATGGTGCCTGTTTTCCTCGCTTCCTATTTCTTGATGTTCAGGTAGCACAAACAGAGTAATGGGGGCTTGGGTTAACTCCCATCGGCAATAATGTATTTTCAAGTGCTCGAAAAATAATTTATGTCATGAGCAGACAGGGTGATGTTGTGATTTAGGGGCAGATCCCGAAAAATATCATTGCACAGGGTGCTGTGTCCTTTGTATTTCTTGTTAAGGGAAGTTGTGGTCTAATATTAATAGCTACTGAGTGTTTGTAGTGCTGTGGTAATGCCTGATGTAAACACACTGAAACAACTGTATTTATGATGCATCCTCTTTCAAAGGAGGGGAAAAAAAGTAAACCTGCCCAGATTCTCTTTTGAGTTTTTCTGTTCTCTTTGAGACTCGTGAGGGATGCATTCAAGGGGTGGGGAAGGTGGTCATTTGAAGCAGTCCATGAAGCCACGTTGCTGGGCCATTGAGAGCTGTACTGAGCAGGAGCAATTGCTTCAGCTGGACTCTGATGGGCCCATCGTGTAGGCTCTGAGTCCACATCACTAGCGTTGTTAAGCTTTTGTGGAGCTGTTCAGTTCCCCAAGGAAAAGGTGGTAGGCCCTTGGAAGTAGCTTACAGGTGGATGCATTTTGCTGGTTGCCAGTTGAACTGCACTGCTAAGGAAACCTGTGTAAGGTGCAGCAGTGTGTTCAGCTCTGGGCTCCCCGGTACAAGAAAGACAACGCCGTATGGAAGCAAGTCCAGCAGAAGGACACAAAGATGATTGAGGGTGTCTGATATATGAGGCAAGGCTGAGAGCTGGGGCTCTTCAGCCTGGAGAAGAAAAAAGTCAGTGGGATCTTACGAATCTGTGTAAGTACCTGATGGGAGGGAATAAAGAAGACAGAGCCATACTTATTTCAGCACTATGCAGTGAAAGCACAAGAGGTCACAGGCACAAACTGGTACATAATTTATTTTCATATAAGCAGGAGAAAAATTATTTAGTGTTATGGTAATTGAACATTTGAACAGGCACCTTAGGGAGATTTTGGCATCTCCGTCCTTGGAGATCATCAAAACCCGTCTGGAAGTGATGCTGAGCAACCTGCTGTAGTTGACCCTTCTGTGAGTACTGGGACTGGATTAGCCGATCTCCAGAGGTCCCTTCCAACCGCAGCTATTCTATGTATCTGTGATTCTCTAACATACTTGAAGAAATGTGTCTTTGTTTTACTGAAATAAACAGTTTTTTTCCCCCAATGCTTTGTTCTTTTACTCTTCAGTTGGTATAAATCAGGGAAAGTTTTTATACTTCATGTCATCTGTCAGTACTAACATTTATTTTGTTCTGCAGATATCGTGACAGCATGGCAGGTGAAGAGGACTTCTTTTTGGAAGAAAAAAAATTCAAGCAGTACTGTGAAGAATTTATTAAGCATTCACAGCAGATAGGAGATGGTTGGGAGTGGAGAACAAGCAAGGTAAAATAATCACAGTGTTAATTTTTAGATACCCCTTGCCTGCCTTTTTAAGCTATTGACAACCACTACAAACTTAAACGTCCTTTAAGGAGGGTTTACAACATGTGAATTAAATGGCATTTTACACAGCTGGTGCAAGAACAAAATAGTGCACAGGTGGTTTACATGAGGTTTTAAACCAGTACAGTAGGGATCACAAATCCAGAAGCAACTTCTGGGATGGCTGAATGCAACTTGTTGTATAACAAAAGGGTAGGATTACCTGAGATGATTTCAGTTTTGATCAGAAAATGTCTTTTAAGGATTACATGGCCTTAATTATCAGAATTCCTAATGATGGGGAAAGAGTCGCAGTTCTCAACAAGACTTTTGAATGGTTGGCTATGCTAAAAATTGAATTAAAAAAAAAAAAAAGAGGGGTTACTTTTAATCTTAACTGTCTAGCTTCATCTTGCAGCCATTGGTAGCTGTATCTTGTCTATTAAGATGATGACACTTTTTTTTATCAGAACTCTCCTGTTTTGGTACTTTAGATTCAGATCAATTAATCCTTTAACCTTGTCAGTCTAAAAGCAAAACATGTAGAGTTCCCTGATTATTTGACGTGTTTTCCAATATTTTAATCATTCTTGTGTATCTCCTCTGAATCCTTTCCAGTATATAAAAATCTTTTTTCAGCTGTGGGCAGAGGTAGACAATGAAGGTTGTATCACTGTGAAATTGAAACCTTCCTACTCTGGGCAAGGGCTTGTGGTTATATATCCAAGGATCACTTTAACCCTTGAAGCTGAAATAGTGCATAGTCTTTGTTCTAGATGTGCGACTTAATATTTTGAATTAAAATACATTTTAGTTGCATACAGCAACCAGAAGAATCTGTCTGTATTAGTGATCAATCCTCACTGTTTCCTGCTTCCCCATAACTTTCAAAGCTCACAAATAATAATTACATGTTGTTTCTAGGTCATTTATCAAAATTTTAAATAGTGTGGGGCTGAGACTAGTCCCACAGGACCCCATTAGAGTCGCTTCTTTATGATGATTCCCCATTTCTTAAGTTACATTTTAGATCTACAAATTAAGCAATTTTTTTGTCCTTTAGTGTGTGTCAAAGTATTTTGTGTGTGGAATTAGTAAACCGATGTTTTAGTAAAGTAAACTTAGGAGTTTCTGCTCGCAGAATCTACATTTATCTTGTGGAAGTCTGAGCATATAATATTGCAACTTTTATGTTCATCAACACGTCCTTTTAAGTTACCCTGATAAATGTATATTTTTTGTCAAACAAGTGCATTTACTTTATTTACTGAATTCTATATGATGTCTTCCATTATATTCCTTGGGATGATGTCAAGCTAATATGTGTAAAGTTACACGAATTAGCCAGTTATATATCTGGCGATACATTGATACATGCTGCCTTTTTCCAAAGTTCTCTGAAACTTCCACAGTGCTGAAAGACTTAAAAGAAAATCATCAGTTCTTATGTACTGATATAAAAATACCAAGTGATAGCCACTTCATGCTAATGACGTGCTGAAATGAAAACTGCGTAATAGTTACAGCTTGTGGCTACGCAATTTGTATTTGTTCTATAATAACATCAGAAATATCTTGAGTACTTGCTTTTCCTACATTAAATACTTCTGTTGTTCTGCAATTAGTGATAAATCCACGCTCTTCTAAGATTTCTTTTTGCCATAGTTTTTTTTTGATGGGTTGTCATTGTTCTTGTGTTCTCTGTCTGGTTTTCAGTAATGATGGGATCACAGAATCACAGAGTATCAGGGATTGGAAGGGACCTTGAAAGATCATCTAGTCCAATCCCCCTGCCAGAGCAGGAACACCTAGATCAGGTCACACAGGAACACGTCCAGGAGGGTTTTGAATATCTCCAGAGAAGGAGACTCCACAACCTCTCTGGGCAGCCCCTTCCAGTGTTCTGTCACCCTCACCGTGAAGAAGTTTTTTCCTCACATTTAAGTGGAACCTCCTCTGTTCCAGCTTGCACCCATTGCCCCTTGTCCTATCATTGCCTGTCACTGAGAAGAGCCTGGCTCCATCCTCCTGACACTCACCCTTTACATATTTATAAACATTAATGAGGTCACCCCTCAGTCTCCTTTTCTCCAAGCTAAAGAGATCAAGCTCCCTCAGCCTTTCCTCCTCTGGGAGATGCTCCACTGCCTTCATCATCTTTGTAGCCCTGCCCTGGACTCTCTCCAGCAGTTCCCTGTCCTTCTGGAACTGAGGTGCCCAGAACTGGACACAATATTCCAGATGGGGTCTCACCATGGTTTAGGGATGGTTTAGGATACTCATTAATAGCTGTGTATCTTTTCTCTGATGTAGAAAACTCATTGCTCTAGATGATGATGATGACGATGATGATGGTGATGATTATTATTATCTTTAATGACTTTAGTGGTTTCCAGTGTTTTCATGAATTTTTCAGGAAACAGTCATGCTTGTATCATTTTGAAATGCAAGAAGTCCCAGGGTAAACGTGTGCCATTGTTTGTACGTTTGTAATTGTACATTAGGATTTCTGACACATTCATCACAGACTAAACAGAATTTCAGTAAGAAGCAGGATCTTGGCCTTAGATGCATTCTGTTTAGAAGTTTTAAAAAGAGTGCAAATATTTGCCAAGTGTGACAATGCACCCTTTCTTACAGGCAACCATTTGAAACTTTAGATTCAGTCCAAGGCTATATTTGTGAGGATTTATTCAACAAAGAAAGATGCTCTGAGACTCTGTTGGGAATTTAATACATAGGTCAAAGTTTGAACTTTCTGTGAAATAAGAAGCTTTGCTGGAAATAGCAGAATGAGATAGATTTTTGTTCTCACATAAAAAAACTGTAGGAGTATTTTTTTTTAATGGGCCAAGTTGGCGACTCGGTGATTTCAGTGTGTGATAAAAACCTGGCCATTGAGACCATCCATTTATAGTATGTAGTTTGGGAAGGAAGCTTTTAATTAACACTGAGTCTCGTTGTCTTTTTGTGTTTTTTACCAATATATGTGTTGTGGGGCACTCTTAATTTTGCTGATGTAATGCAGTTGGATCCCATTCCTTATTCCGTACTCATATGAATAGACCCATTGATAGCAATTAGACCACACAAGTAAAGCAGGCTTGTAGAACTGTGTTTTTTTGTCCTATGTTTTCTGTAAAAATTAAATGTAGATGATGAAATACTTACTGGTTTTGTGAAGCTTGCTCCTGTGTCATAACCTCACATGACCCAAGCAGAACCCACAGTATGTGGAGCTGTAAGTTAGATGTTCTAGACTATGTTATTTTCATAGTCTGGTTTGGTTTGGTTTTTTCCAGAAGAAAGCTGTAGAAGCACCTGATGGAACTAAACTTACGTGCTGTTATTAGGAATGGATAATTAAATTTTGGCTGTGAAGGCTCCCATTTGCTTTCTGCTTTATGATTGTTTAATATTTGATTGTGTCAATCTATGTAATCATATCAGAGCCTATTTCAGTTTGCTTTTGCTCACGATCCTCACATAGCTGGAGATCCTCAAGACAGCTGGAGAAGAAATGGACTGACTTTTCATGGTAATAGGATCAAGGCCCTTGCTTAAGTATTGGTTTATTTGTGGGGCAGAAGCATACAAAATACACAACACTTTGACTTTGGAGAGTATCACAGGAGGGGTGCTTCTCTTTCCTGCCACTGCTCCTCTAGCCTCTGCCATCCAGCTGTCAAATACAGAGGCTGCGAACTCCATGTTTCCAGCCATCCATAGGTATGTTTTCATGGTGCTCAAATACTAGAGACTGTGTAAAGACTGTGGAGCTTTGCTCCTTTCTGCTGAGAGGAAGAACTGGTTTGGGGAGGTGAATGCTGTATCTAACCCTTCTCTCAAAAAGCTCCTTGCGCCTTGGGGCATTTCACCTCTGTGGGTGGCTTCAGCATTTTCTTTGCTACTCTTAGAGGGATAAGTACCCACACAGGTAGCTTTACTCCGGCTGACACTTGCACCAAGCTCCCCAAGGAAAGACTTGTTGGAGATTGTTGAGAGTGGTCAAAGTGGCTTTTCTATCACCAAGCCAGGCTTAGTTTTTCTGTCGCCGTTGTCCTCTGTGTGCTTGATTATTCACTGCCCAGGATGCAGTTCTGTCTGCAGCCAGGACATCCAGCAAAGTTTGGTGGACTCATGCTCTTGATGAGATTTAGTGAGAAAATAAGGCATGCAGTGGAAGAACAATGTAGTTGCTCATAGGCTGATTCATGCTTAAAGATCCATGGACAAAAGTTATCTGTAGAGAGCATTATAGTTTTTTATGTGTGAAACAGTAAGAACAAAGTAAACAAGTAGCTGTGGCAGATTTTGGAGGTACATAGGTTCTACAGTGCCTTTGAAAAGAGAGAACGAGTGTGTCAGAGCAAAACACGTATTGATTTAAAGGTCAGAATACATGAAGTAAACTGTTAGCAATGACGGATTAACCAAAGAGTTAAATTACAGTTAAATTTGCAGCCTTGTCAGCTATTTAATGCTACATTAATGAATTTTGTAGAGAGACTGTTTTGAATAGAATCCTTTTTCATAGGATGTTGTGCATATGCTTTCTGTGTTTGTCTAAAATAAAACATAATGAAACAGCTAATAAAACCCCAATTTATTTGTTTCCTTTGAGGAATAAGTGCTTAAAGTGCAACTGCTGTTTTTTGTGTTTCGTGTGCTCTTGCTCCCTTTCAGAGTGTACATTTTTCCAGTGATCAGTTACAAAACTTTTTCTCTCTTCTTACTTCTCATTAAAAAAAAATAAAAAAACCCAATGTTTGTGTATGTGTGTAGGTAGTCAGGTCAGCAAGGGGGGAAAGCTCCTAAAACCTCCTCCTGCCACTCTGAAATTGCACAGGGGCCTTTTACAGCAGTAGACTCTGTGTCCTGGGAAGGGGAATGATAAAAAAGGGAACGGGAGAAGGTACAGCTTTGTCTCTTTTCTCTTACATTTGACCCTTAGAGGGGATCAAGAGAAGGGAACAAGTTGTGAGTCTTCACACGTAAGTTCTGAAGTGATGTTTTGGTTTTGTTTTTATAGGACTTTAAGAAAGTTAGAGGGACAACAGAACAAAAAGAAAACCATCTGCTGAGAATTGGGAAGTGTATAGTAGCATCAATGCATTGCCTAAAATCAATAGGTCAAAATTGTTAATAGCTGCTCATCTCTTCCTGACCTTAGTGCACTGTCCTGCACTTCTTTGACACTCATACTGATCCCAGGAGCAGTTGTCTTATTTTCTTGTACCTCTATTAAATTTTATTTTTACTGTTTAGGTCTCTAACACAAAAAGTGTAAATTACCTTTGCAAAGATGCTGAAAAGCAGTGCAGTCATCAGTGCCTATAAAAAGACTTGGACCTTATGCCTAAATACCATGCTCTGTTTATTTTCTGGAACAGTGATGGCATTTAGCATTTTGGTTACATAATATTTTTTTTCTTTCTTGTTTTCTGAACACAGGACCTTGGTGATGGTTATCTTAGTAAAATACACTTCCAAGTAAGAAGTCGAAACATGCCACCAGATCTCAAGGAGAAAAACAATGATAACTTTGAACAAACATTATTTGCACGTGTTGAAGTAAGTACAGATTTTTGACTTTTGTGATATAAAATAAATCATGAACCAGATTTTTTTAAATGCTATACTATGAAATTAAGTCCTTCCAGAAAGACTTCAGATCTTAAGTTACCGGTGGCTTTTATTCTTCCTACAGTTGTTCTCATTCTGGGGTACAGCTACATTGGTGGTACAAATTGGGGGGAAATGGAAAGGCTCCAGCATCTTTTACCATGGAAGGATAACATTTCTTTGCACATGGATTCATTAACATTAAGGAAACTTTTTCGTTAATTTTTTTTGTGGGAAAAGATTAAGCATTGAGATTTAGTTATCTCAGAGGTAAATATTAATTGAAAAAATGAAATTGAGGTTCATACTAATTTGAAGGGACATTTCCTGAATAAATAAATTGTGTATAAGAATTTTATACTCGGTGTATACTTTTCTACTGTGGAATTAACTTAAAATACTGAGCAATTTTTGGAAAGTGGTGGAGGGAAATAATACATAGTTGCTGTTCTTGAAAGAGAATGAAACTTCTTTGCAGAATATGAGAGCTGTTCATTGAACTCAGGGTGAAATGATCAGAATAATTATTTTCTTGTTTGGTTCTACATTAAACCTCCAGGTTATTGACTAATCAAAGTATAAACAGTAGAAGTTCACCCTCTTCTTACGTTACCATAAATGTGAAAAGAAATCTTGGATTATAACTGAAAGCAGTGTTTTTTATATCTTATAAACTGTTAGATAGATGGATGTGGTGTATTTTGCAGTTACTCTTTTTTTTTTTTTTTCTGCAACAGTTCCTTTTCCTTTTTTCATCAGCACACTGATTTTTATTTTTTTTCCCAGAGACACTGTGGTGCAGTGTCTGAAATGAGTATTCTTTGGCCTAGTTTCTGAAGGAAATGGCACTTAAAACAATCATCCTGTCTGTTAGTCTGTGATGTAGTCATTTCTAGTGATTTTTGAGTTCACTCACATGCTTCAGCTGTATTTTGAAGAGGTGTAGATATCAAAAAGTATTTTGTTCTTAAAAAAATTGTGAAAGCAGATGGCTGGCTAGGTGGAAATGACTTTTACTGGCAGGTAGTCTGATCTTTATGTTCTGTTTGGCTAGCTAGTGCAAGTACAGGACTGGACAAAAGCAGCACCTTGTTCCCTCAGGGTGCTATGAGGAACAGCTAGGGTTCACGTGACATAAGTAAGCTGGAAACAAGGCATTGTTCCGTTACCAGTGAGAAAATTTGTTCAGTTCACTAAAAAACAAATAGAAAATTCTATAGCTCCTGCCCAGCATTGATATGAACTGCAGCCCATATAGTGTTTAGAATATTTACCTTGCATTTGTTTGATGAGGACCAGTTATAAGCATAGCATTTAAGTCATCTGAAAGGTAGCTGAAGTGTTTCCAATTTTCCTTTAAATTCTAGTATTTCTTAAAATAAAGGCTAATAGCAACGCTTCAGAGGTTGTTACTTAATTGTCACTCTGGCAGTGTTTATACTTCAGTGTAAACTTGTAAGAACAGGTTACTCTTTATATTCAAAATTGCTTTTAACGATTGTGATTTTTTTTTGTAATAATGAATCGTGTCTTCATTACAGAGTGTATTGTAAAATAACATCTTGTAAAAAGCCGTTGAGTCCTTCTGACAAGAAGTAGCTATAGAAAAAGTGTCACAACACAAAAAAGTCTTCAGACATGCTAACAATGCTAAAAGAGTTTATAATATACTTAAATATAATAATAAACAGTCTTTAATATACGGAAATGTGATTCCAGGCCAAACTCTTTTGTTTATCAAGATACTAATATTAATAATGACCTCTTAAAATACTGTGCAAGATTGATTCCTCTGTTTTGAATCGTAGAAATGTCTGGGTTGAAAGGGACCTTGGGCATTAGCTGGCCCTCTTTGGGAAGGAGCCCTTTGTGTTGCCCAATAGGAGTAAAGATGAAGAATGAATCAAGAGAAAGGATTTAGAAACTAATGGAAGTTTTAAGACTTGAGGTTATGTGTAAGAAAAAAATTGAGTTTCCTCTCCAAAGTGTTCACTGCTTAATAGAGATTATGTCAAATTTATATTCTTCATTGAACTGAGGGGTAGCCAGACTGTTAAAGTTATTTAATCTAGAAAATGAGAGAGGCACACCAATAAGTTGGAAAATGAAATTTGTTATGGATATGTAAAGTAAAACTATATACTTAACACTAAGGGAAAGATGGAAATGGTGACTGTAGAGAGGATAAATTTGCTCAAGCATAACAGTGTATATATAAAATGCATGTTCTTTTCCAGACATATTGAATGCAAGAGTCCTGGTGCACTGTTCTAACAGTGTCATTTAAATAGGTTTTGTTTTTGTAAATCACATGTTGGACCCATAAATCACATGGTGTTACGGAGTTCCTGCAATCTCTTTCAATAAGTTATTGAAATACATTCTGATGAATAGGATTCAGAACAACTTGTGGTCTTGATAAAACTTGGAAAGCTTTCCACTGATTCTATGCCTTCAATATTTAGCATTTTTTTTACGTAGCAAATTTATAAATTTTATTTTTACATATTTGAAGTCTAAAGGAGCTTTAGATAAGAGTTTAAATTCATTTTGGAAAAACTGTTGACCATTGCCTTATAGTTACTTATTTCATTTTCAGTTTCAGAATTACTGTTGTGATCTAGATTCTCTATATTATGTCTACTATTTGTGTCTTATTGAGATATTTCCATCTGTCAGTAGTCTGTTCTTCAAAGCATGTTAGGAGATAGAACGCATAGTTTTATGTAAGATAATATACTAGGAAGAGCAAGAAATGAAAATCCAGGAAATTAAGATCTGGGTAATCAATATCCATTGTGGGAAACAACCAGTGTTTTCAATAAGACAAAGGAAAAAATGTACTGTGGTATATGCCAAGGTGTAAGAGACCACGGGGTTTTCTTCCCTTCCTGAGAATCCAGTTCAGAGATTACAAATAAAACATTAGTTCTGGAAGGCAATGTGAAAATTAGGAGGACAATTAGGAAGACAAACTTTTGAAGCTGGAGGGGGAAGTATAGAGGAGTTATCCATGTAACTCCTATTTAAGAAATATAACTGAAAATACATCCGAGAAGAGGTGACGTTGAATAAATCAGTGAGTATGTCCTGTTTGAGAAAAGAGTGCAGTTATGATGTTGAAACTGCAAAGAAGCAAAATTATTACTTCAGTACTTTTGAAGTGGTACTGAAGTATAATGGTACAGTGCAAGAAATACACATAATTGCTGAAGTAACTTCATGCAAATAGAAAATCAATTATCAGTTATCACAGTATGAAAAATGTGCTAATCTTATGGGATCTCCAGGGAACCTGATCAAATTATTTGAAAACTTTGTCTCAGCTCATTGGTCATACGGACAGTTAACGTTTCCAACTTCCCGTGTTACTGTCTGATATCTAAATATTTGGAGCCTTCATGATGAAGGAATGATGAATAACTATGTATTCTAGTCTTTTCTACAGAGCAGTCTGTACTATGTGGTATGCTTAGTTCCATTTACACAAGTTATGTTTTCATCTGAAAACCAAGAATAAAATTCTGTGTGGGTTTATTTTCTTAGTTTAGACATCTGCAATATAGAGCTTGTCATTTAAATCTTTGTTTCAGCCAGGGGAGGTAAAAAAGGGTTTTGGTTTATAAATCAGTCAACTTATTTTAGGTGTCTTCTCTAGGAGAAGATAACTCTAAATCTGTCTGTTTTTCTTCACTGATGATCAGTAGAAGCTAGATGTTTAACCTGGATGTAGACATCTGCATTTTGTCATGTCAATTTCATACATGAAATGCAGATCTGAGCTCATTAAAAGTAGTAGTAGTTCTTGCTGGTGGTTTCACTGAGTGCATTTAATGGATCCGTACATGACAGTATGCCAAAGTACCACCCTTTCTGCAGTGCTAGTGGTGTGGGTTGCTGTATTTCTGCTTTTTTGGGACTTCTTGCACAGGTTCCCATGTTGCAGGTGTTGTGAGATTGGGCAATATCAAGAGGATCAGCTGGTTGGCAGTAAGTTGCTGTAATGGGAGGCAGCCTATTCTGTAGGACCAACAGGAATACAGCTGAAGCTCAGAACAGGTTTGGGAACCACTGCAGCAAGAGGCCAGGTTTTCCATTTTCTGTGATGCAAAGGCTCTTTGCCTTGTACTTAATAGTTAATTGATGGTTTCTTCAGCTCATTGGCAAGCCTGCAGAATTCAGACTGTCTCCTTAACCTTGCGTATGTCAGTGAACCTTTGATATCTGTTGGTTTGCAGACACGTTCTTGCTAATTCCTGAGCTCTCACATGAGATCTGTATAGGGTGTGGGGAGAAGGCTCAGAGCTTTAAGTGGGTATGGTGTAAACATCATGAGTTGGATTTTATTCTTTATATTGAAATGACCCTTAAAGCGATTGTATGCAAAGGTAATTGTAAAAAAGGATTTATGGCCACAGAGATGCACTGACACTCTCAAGGCCATGGTATCTGGAGACAGGTATGCTTAAATGCTAATATCTACTTAGAGCAGGTTAAGAAAGGTTCTCTCTTTGTACCTGACAGCCACCGAGTAGTCAAGCCGTCTACTTAACCAGGTGTCCGGGGATCCTGTTTCATGCGGACCCTCGCCTTCCATTTGCCACCTTACTAGAAAAGGATTGAGAATGTTCCCCTGGAATGCCATTCTCTGAGCTCTGTGGATTTATGGATTTAGTTTAATCAAGAAGTTTGTTTTAACATCCAGATTGATAAACGGAAACTACTAATGGCATTATGACTGACCATAAACAAACTTTTGACTGAGTTTGTGGAGGACACCCTTCTAGCCAGTGAGATCGGGTTCAGTCCCTAGGAGATGAGCTGAAGAGACCATAAATCTTTCAGAGTATCTTTCAATATAATAAAAATAGCATGAGATGCAAAGCAAGGAACTGATAAACACACAGGGTGCCATTTGGAAATTTTCAAGTTGCAATTTTTTTTCTGCTTAAATTTATTATCGAATCAGTTGTTGTCTTTCTGTGCTGTCCTGACTTTACGCCAGAGGAGTGTCATCTATACTTCTCTGCAGACAGCATAAATCTTACGTAACCACCATGCCGTGTTCTGGCTAATTCAACAACAGTCTTCAGTGTCTATTCTTTCTTGATCCAAATCAAATCTGTCCTGCCAAGAGATCTGTCAGGGTCTATATCACCGAACATGGAATCGTGTCATCTTCTGTGTAACTACTTTTATATGCGGAAACATGTTTCAAATATTTCTACATTGACAACCTGAATTTATAAATGAGATCCATGTAAGTAGTTAATCTCAGGCTCTTCACTGAGACTAGATGCAATGATGACCTGATGGGGGATGTAATAAGTTTGATGAACTTAACCTGGGCTTGGTTTTGAGGGATACAGTGGCTCTGCTATCTTGACTTTTATGAGGCAGTAGCTTCTGCTTCCACTGAAACTGGAGCCTTGCCCTCCTATGTTTGTGGTTTTTATTTTTTTTTTTCCCTTTTCAATCATCCTACTCTTTTCCAGTCTAAGTATGCCACAGTGAACAGAAGGTTGTTTTTTTTTTCTCCTTATGACTGAAACTATTCAAAGTCATATTTCACTTGCTTTGTTATGAGCTCAGGTAGCCAACTGCACTGAAACAATGTCTTTCATTCTAGACTTTAGTATTTACCATCAGCTGTATCCAACTCCAGCTTTTGTTAAGTGCTATGTAGACACATTTTAGGCAAGGACAGAACAATTACATATTTTATTATGCGAGTTGTAGATAAGGTGAAAAATACGGTACAGAATTCAGAATGAAGATAGTCCTCCTGCCTCAAAGAGCTTATATTCAAAAAGAGTAAAGTAGGAAAATCTGGATTCACTTTATGCATTCTTTTTGTTTGTTATTCAAATAGCTCAAGGGAAGCAATAACTTGGAGTAATAATTCTCTGTGTGTGGTTTGTCTCGGCTCTTTTGGGTATTGCAGAAGAAGTGAGTCAGTGTGGAACCATTTCTGAAGCTACAGCCATTGCTACTTTACGAAGGATTGGGCAGGTTGGGAGTGTTGAAGGTCTGTTAATACCTGATGTTGCATGTGGAAAAAGAGCACTTTTTGTTGATCAAGTTATGTATTTACTTTTACGTGTACTCCACCTTTGCTGGCGTACTCATTAGTGTTAGTGCAGATCTGCCTGATGGAGGATGTGAGAATCAGTCTTGACATCTTTCTTAAACTTCATAATACCATGTGATTTGCTGTTCAGCTGTGCTGTTCAGTTTATAACAACTAGAAAATGACAATTCCTAGTAATTATCAATCATTTTTTTCCTCTAAACAAATCCAGTATTTTTAGAATTAAGAACAACTCCTTTTTTTTTGTGCAAAAGTAAATAAGATGAGCTCAGTCTAAACATTTGCATAACCACAGTATTTGTCGGGTAGTTAAAAAATGTGAATTGAAAACCCAGCAAACAGTACTTAAGGAGAAAAATGTAAATACATTTAATGGAATCCAGCACTCGCTGCAGAAAGTAATGAGAGGACCTTAGCTAGGAGGGAGAAAATCAAGTATTATATACTCACATAAAACATCAGTTTGTAATGACTGATCCAAGCTTAAGAGCAGTGGAGTTACTCAAGAACAGGTGGTTTTACCCTTAGTCTTTTCCATAGTTTCCCTGTTGCTCTGAGAAGGGAAGTAAATCTTGCTGCCTCTGTATTCGACCCAAAATATGTTCCCTTGAAAAACTAATGTGGGAAGCTTTGATAGGGAGGAAGCATTTTAATTTCAATTTGTCTCAGATGAACTCAGGCCTGTTTCTTCATGCGTGGCTCCCTATTCCAATACCATTAGGTCTCCCAGGAGTGAGCTCTTCCTTTGGTGCTGCTGCCCAGGACGTTGCTAGTCAGCCTTAACTGGGCCACACTATGTGTTTGTGCCCCATAATTCTTTGCTAGCCAGGAGACAGTGTTTGATCCCATCTTCCAAATTTCTTAATGCTTCATTTTCTAGTATATCTACCAGCAACCTTTCCAAATGCCAGGTCACAGAGAGGAAACCCGAATTGCTGATGGAAACCACTTATTCTAAAGAGATCTAAAGTGTGTTGCAAAATGCAGTGAAGATTCTTGTGATTTTGCTTAAAAATGTATTAATCTGAAAATGGAATTGTCCGTTATTAAACCACAAGAAAATATTCTGGTGTGGATTTTATTAACTGTGTTCTACATGAAAAGGCTTGGCAGAAGAATGACATTTAGAAATATCAGGGCTGGAGAGAACTTTGGTGTAGATATTACACCCCTTCCTTGACAGGGAGAAACCTCAATAAAGGAAGAATGCTGTGGTGACAGAAGTCATTTGAACCCCAGATACGTCCTGCTTCTGGACTCCTTCATTGCTGGGGTGTCTCAGTCTTCATGGAAGAGGCTAAATGCTTCTGATGCTCTGAAGTTGATGGAGATACAGGAAGTGTTTGCCTCCCATGCACAGTCCTTTGAAGATCTTTTTCTGCGTGTCACTTTGGTATCCTCACATCTTGTTATCTTGTTAACAGTAGTTACATCTAGGTTTCAACAGCTTTGATGACATGCTGTTGGTTTGACTGTCATTGTGGGTGGTGGGAGTCTGATCTTAATCCCCTATTTTACACATTCTTTGATTGCTGTTCTGTTTTACCCAGTAGGATATGCTTTAATAAATATTCTCAAACCTTAGAAATTATACCAAAGCAAATATATAATCTAATTATGAAGCTTTTGGGACAACTGAAAGGAGCACATTGTATGGCCTCCAAAAGTGATTTTTCTCTAATTTACGTGTTAGCACAGAGTGATTTCAATTTTTCATCTGCTATCTTAGTATTTAGAGTTGTCCCTTAATATTAGCAAATAAATGTGACATCAAACACAGAGGAAGATGGTCTAATTCAGATTTGGTAACAGAATCTGGCAGTTTAGTGAGAGTTACCATGGATGAAGGCCTGGTTAATCCCAGCAGAATGTCTTCCTTCTGCAGTAAATAAACCTCCATTTCCTATGGAGCACACATTGAGACTCTGGTAAGTGAGGATGGTTTTCCTAGAATTTGAACTTTGAGAGACTAGTAATACCACTGACAAAATTATTTACAAGCTCCCTTGTTTGGCCTGGTGATCCTGCATTATAGATATTTTTAAAAAGTATTGTTACTTTGTTTCTATTTAGTGCATTTTTTTCTTGACATTTAGAAAATTGTTTTGAAGTGTTTATATGGGTGGTTTTGGCACATCTAGACAAAAAATATGCAGACTTAAGTCTTTAAAATTTTTTATTTCTTCAAGTTGAAATTTAATTAAGTATTTTTGTGGAATTTAATTTTGTAAGTGTACAGTCTTTTTGTGTGTGTGTGTGTCTGTTTAATACATTCAGTCATTTATTATGAGATTGTAAAGATTTTTTTCTAACAATTGTGCCAGAGTGGACTTCAACAGCAGTTGTCTTTGCCCTGTAGATTACACTGACTAATCTAACCTTAAAAGTGGGTGTAATTGCACATTTGGTAGAACTATCAGAGACACATAGGCCACACATTCAGATAGTTACCTACCTGGGCTGTGTGTTTCTCCTCTTAGTTTGCTAGGATAACGTCTTTTTTAACAAGCCTTGGTGACTTTGGCATCGAATGTTTTGATGGCCACATGCTTGACACGCCTTGAAACCTGGGTAAAACGTCCAGGGATTCCAGCCTCTACAGTTTTGTCAATGGAAGGGCTTGTGAGAAATTAAAATCCATTTTTCTGTTTTCAATTTAAAAATACCACTCTAGTAGTCTTAATATGAAAAGCACTGATAAAAATAAACATTTCTTGTTTCTTGTGTTAATATTTTTTTTAAAAATTCACACTATGGTGGTTTGTTCTTACAATATATTGTTCTTCACCCTTCCTCCCATGTTTTTTTTCCTCTCCAAAAAAAGTTCAAATTGAGCTGCCATCAGTGGAAGAGATACAGAAGTGATGGGCATTTCAACAGTGCTGACGGTGGCATATTTGGCATCCTAATTCTATGATTTAATGTGTGTTGTAACACATTACCATTGTGGCATTCCCTAAGCAGTGCTGTGCATGGGGATAATGGGAATGAAGAGGTTGGAGGGGGGAGGGGGATGGACATATCAGTGGGATACAGTGATTCTTCATCATGTATGAGAAAGTAGATACCAAGCACTTCCCCAGTTAAACCTCCAAAACTAGATTGCTGAGGAGGCTGTGTACTACAGTTTTTTTTTACCCAGTAGAGCTCATAAATGGGGACAGGCATATGTGGTTAAAAGCTCACTAGAATGTGTAAAAGACCTCCATGCCTTACTCTGAATTTTATACACATTTTTTATACACGTTGGGATTCAGTGGAACATGTGATACGTATTGGTGGTAGATGTTCAGAATTGATTAATCACTGAGATACACAAAAGGATTATGCTCCAAGCATGTACATTGAAACTAACAGTGATGTTAAATAAAATAGAAAGATGATTATATTAAAATTCTTGCATTCCTAAAACCAATTCTTAATGTGTGGTTTGAATAACCTGGCCTTAAGAAGGTAAAGGGAAGAGATTTTTGAGCAGTAGAGATAATTTTGCAATTAATTGCTACAGAATTGTATTTTGCCCTGGCAAAATACAATGGAGAGGGTATGGAGATACAAGAGGGCCACCTGAATCACAAGTAGCTTTTTGGAAGCCTGGGTTTTAAAGTGTGCTTCTGTCTTACGCCCATACACGTGTCCTAAATTGGTGATGGTGGCAACCAGGGATGGATGGAGTGAAGAAGGATGGTCCTTGCTCCCAGCACTCTGGGTGGCATTGCTGCACCAGCGCGTTGGGCGTTCGGTCTGTGTTCTGCCCAGGTGTAGACTAGTTTGCTCCCTCCCAGAGTGGTGGGGGAGTCCTGAGGGAGGTTGCAACATCCTAATAGTAATTTCAGCATTTGGCTGCTCTGGGGACAGTCTGATGATGTGCTACCCTGACTCCGGGCAGAACATTGTCTTTTTGTCCAGAGTGTGTTTTTCAAACGCTTATGACATTAGCTCACAAACTAGAAACATGACACCATAGTATTTGTCAATACTCTTTTACCACAAAGGAAACAAAATCACAATCAAGTCAATTGTTAGCATTTTACTTTTTATGGTGAGCCTCAGAATACTTCATATGGCCGGTCTCACATATATGCTTTCCTTTGTTTCTTTTAAGTTAAATTGTGTTGGTACAGTATTAAGTTATAATTTTCTAGGGGCAATGCTCATCTGTATCAGAGCAATACTCTAATTTTGGCCAAGTGCCTGCATTTTGTAGCAGCATTACATGATTCATCTTTCAGTGTGTTCGGATTGTTCGCCTGCATCACACAGGTTGTGGTGGCTTGGAGTGAATGCCGCAGATTTAGGGCCTTGGCTTGAGCAGTGGTTTCCTGAGAACCAGGCAAAAACGGCCAGACTTCCACGTGTTGCTGCTTTGTAGACAATTCCAGTGTTAAAAAGCTCATAGACGGCTCATTCTTCTTGTCTCTGAAAATTTATTTTACTTCTCTTGGAAAGATTATAAAGTAATATATAGAGTGGGCCGCAGGTCAGCAGACAGTTGAGAAGGCTTTGGTTCCTTCTTGAGGTCAGAATGTGGTGTTCTGCAAGGACGTGGCAGTTACACTGTGTAATCAGGGTATAATTTTGAAGTTTAGACCTTCATAGCTATAAGTAAGTTGCATTGAACTTGATTGAGATTAGGAACTTCTCCTGCAGGGAAAATATGATCTAGAGTTACAGGGTGTTTTGTTGAGAGTAATTACAGTACCTTATCTTTCCTCATGCAGACAAGGAGGACATGCTGCTTTCTTACCTTTTAGGAGTCAAGTTCTTGATATATGTCCTTTAAAAACGTAGCCTTTTGAAATAAGGCTATTAAATATATGAAAATAAGCCTTCCCCTCCCTCCCCCCCATACTGGACTGGTACTCAAGATGGTACTACCAAAGCAGAGTATTAAAATTTGGTACTAATGTGATTACAAGTGCCCCAAATTCAAAATTATTATTCTGGTTTACAGAAGAAACTAATTTGGTTCTGTGAATTTGTATGAGATGCAGGTGTTTTCCCGAATAAGCAAGACAGTGTATCTTTAACACATAGCAGGTATTTTTTACTTGAATTCAGCTTGTTAATGTTGTGTAATCTTTCTGCCCTGGTTTGCCAGGGACTAGTTCTGACAGTGCTTAGGCATGCTTATTGACGGTTTAAATGAGACACTCTCACTTCTGCTGTATGCAAGGTACTGAAAGCACATTCTGAGCAAAGGGAACATGGTTTAAATGTTCGTGTATGTTTGGGAACGGGAAAATACGCTGCTTAGCTTAAATGGTTGTTTGTAACTGGGAGTGTTTTGCTCGGTGGATTGCCTTCTCGTGATGATCTATGGTGGTAGGAATGAAAATAGGTAATTTGAACTAGCTCAAAGATCTTTTACGATTTTCCTCTGAATTCTGGAAGAAGACCTAACGTCATATGCTAAATAAGGTTGAAATCTGCTTTCTTAAAAAGAAAACAATAAAGTGCAAAAGCTTCTTGGCATCATGAGGGAGATGTTTCTGTTGGGCAAGTGATAACTAAGATGCAGAATGACAGACACCTCTAGCATGGGAAGGCTGTGGCTTGTAAGAGGCAAAAACTTGTGCTGTAGGTCATGTGTTATTATGTCAGCTTGTAATACTATTATTATTTATTTCCATCTATATTTTTTTATTTTTCCTTATTTGATATCTTGCCAGTAAATTTTTTTTTCTGAGACACGTGAACCTAACTTGGAGACTGACAGGGAACAAAAAAAGCACCTTGAAAGGAAAGCACGTTGAAAAGCTTAGAAATCACCAGAAAGTGTTAACGGCTGTGTTGGCTGTTACACAATGGGATGCAGGAATTGCAATAATGTTCTTCTTCCATCTGGTGCCTGCAAACTTGCTGTTTTCAGAGGCATTCAATGCTGTAGCAAACTGTTCACTTATTCATTCATGTGTAGCTGCCCGATATTCTTTGGAAAAGACTTGGGTTGAAACGGGCTCAGTTCTTGGTTACAAAAGTGCTCGGTGTCAAACATACTACAAGAAGATGTCAGTCCAAATGCAAATAGCATCAGATTTCAAAGCGTCTCCGCATGTTGTATGTATTTGGAATGTACTGTGAAGGTGTAGTCCCAGGAGTGAGGATCTTGACTGACAATACTCAAAGGAAAATCATGCAGTCTCTGTGCCAAAATGTCTGTCTTAGACTGATATTTCAATATCTGTTTAAAATTTTCTGGCTTATGTTAGCTAACATCCCAGCCTTGAATTTCCTTCTTTCCTTAGAATCTCCGTATTTATGGTCTTTGTTACATCTGGAGTGGTTATTTTTCAGGACTGTGAGATAGCTAGTGACTATGAGATGTCACTCGGAGAGAGAAGAATGTTTTCATGAACTAAAGGGCAGGGAAGAGCTGGAGCAGCCACTTTTCACTCCCAGAGCAAAAGGAGACAACTTTGTTTTGGAACTTGCCTCCCTATTCCCTTGTAATTTGTTGCCAGTTGGGGCAGTATCAGAATTGCCAGTTTTGTCACTTTACTGGAGAACAAGGACCATCTTAGGTCCTTGGGAGGAATATTGGAGGAAGCGAGGCCCCCAGCCTGCTGGCAGGATATTTACAGCTTTCATAGGAAATTTATCTGTAGTAGAATCTGGCTACCTTTAGTGGAACCTTCTGAGTATATGTTGCTTTGGAAATTCAGTCCCCATATGCACTTACATAGAAACCTGCTGATCTGAGTGGGGGTTTCTAATTTTGAGAGCTTTGTCCCAAGATTTAGAAGCTTAGTTGTCCTGAGTAATTATGCAGGTTTCCGAGAACGAATAAAAGAGTCAGAAAAAGCTACCTACATAAAATCCTAAATCCTGGGTGGGATGTATGGGATACTTTTAATATCTCCCTTGTGGGTTCCTCATGCTTCAGCAATGTCACAACATGTTTTTTAAAGTATGTTCTATGTATGTTTTACTATCCCATTGATTAAGATGTAGAAATACAGTTAAAGAACAATTAAAGAAACTGTGCAATCAAGATTTTAATCCTGTAGTCTGGTATTAAGTGGAATTATTTAGCTTTCAAAAATAAGTATTACACCTATAGCCATTTAAATACAAATGTAAATGCTAAAGATTGTCACAAATTTCTAATTTCTAAAGTATTTTTGTTTGCTGTCTGCTGCTAGATGCTTCTTTTCATGTTCCCAGGGTATTTTCCCCACTTTTTGAAAGACTGTAAACATACTTGCCATTTAACATCAAAGACATATTTTTTGTGTAAACCATAACTGCACAAATTGGAATTCTAAGAAAAAATGTTAAACATTGGAAAGATGAGAATGCAAAAGGCCTGCTATACCAAGAGTTCAGAAGGCATGCTACTCTCCTTTGGATTGTGTTAGAGAAAGTGTTCTGTCCTGATTTTCTGTGAGGTGTGCTTGCTTCTACGCAGAAATTCTTGCACCAGTGGAATGATGTTAACTGCATTTGAGCAAGGCAGAAGTTTTTAAAAGCAATTAAGCTCCTATAAGTTTTATGGAATTAAGTGGCTGACTAGAGGACAGAGACCATAGAAGTTATCTGTCTGAGGGAAACCTTGCAGCATGTGCTGATAACTTACTATGTGCCTCAGATTCCACATACAAAAGACCTTATGAACGTCCCAGATGAAGGAAAAACCCTTTCTTCCTTGGATTTAAAACTTAGTTGACCACAAGATGTCCATCTGAAGGAAAGAAAAATCAGTGAGACAAAACATTTCTAAACAATTCAAGGTAATTCTAGGTGTACAGTAGACAAGCAACACATTGAGCAATTTCAAAATATTTTGTGGTGTGGATTTGGTGCAATCTGAAAAAAAATACGCATGAGTCGATTAAAAAACTGTGCTTACATAAATAGAAATTTTTTTTGCTATTGAATTTTTTACCCCTCGTTCTTCAGGTACCTGTGCTTTGGGAAGGCGCAGAGTGCATCTGACTAACTGCAAGCAAAGTCTTTTGATGGGGAGCCTTAGCTGTATCCTGTCAGAATATGCTGGGTATGTGGATAGTAAGGCACTGCATTCTTTGGTGAAGCCCAGCATAACTTTAGTTGATACATGTGTCCCTGTGAATGAAAGATTTTAATGTGCTGAACCTTTCTGGTAGCATTTTGTGTACTGCAAATAGGTATTCTGATATTATTATAGATATTCTGGACTTGCTAAGTCTGTGCTAAATTTCTGGACATGTACGATCCTATCCAAAGCTGATGTGTGTGTGCGTGGTACTAAAATAAATCCATATTCTGTACAGCAAGCACAGTGACTCCACCAAGCTTTATTACCCAGATCTTATATGAAAAATTCTTCACACTCAGGAAAAACATTGGACTCGCTGTGCAGGCACTGTAGGGTGCATGGCATCTCTCATACTTATGGTAGATGGCTATCTTTGAAAGCAAGATGTAACAGAAATAGTCTTTTTTAATCTGGTATGAGGAATACTTACTTTCCCTGTCATTTTGCATATTTGAGGATAATTTTTTTTTTCCTGGATTTTGTAATTTTATAACCACAGTATTGCATGGGCATTGATTGCTGTAGCATATTCCAGAGGAAGGATTTATTCAAATTCTATCCAGCTTTCACAAAAGCTAATGTAAAAAATACTCACTGTACTGTGAACGGTATCTGATTTTGCTTTACAGGTAGCAGTCTTAATAGGCAGACATGCAAAGCTCTTTATTATGCAAGTTTTGAATCAAAGCGAATCATACCTTACTGATGAAGTAAAGGTATTTCTAAACCATGTTTTCAAACATAAGGTAGTCTAAACTTCTCTTATATAGAGCTTCTTGGGCACCTGGAATAATCTGGCCGTGGGGAATGTAGAGAGGGTGGTTTTTTCCACTACTAATCAGATTTCTTAAATTAGTCTTTTACTGCTCCATGTAGTTTCCAGTTTTTTCACCTCTTTTGCTAATATTACTGATTTTCTTTTTCTCTACACAAAAAGAGCATTCTGTTGCCACAGTAGATTCTCATTACAGAATTTGATTTGAAACCCACTCTAGAAATACCTGTAAAGACAGCTAGACTTTAATGTAGTTTTTTTTTAAGTCTTCTTTCTGAAAACTGCCCAGATACTACTACTGTGATGGAAATACTGGTAAAAAGGAAGAAATTGAAAAATAGCATGAGTTATTGATTGTTGTTATTGTTGTTTTTCAGTTAATGCACTTCATTATCTTCAATTGAAATCCCTGTTGTAATCTGATGCACTTGTTCTTCTGGAAGGTGTCCTTGCAGTATTTTATTTAGCTGGTACTTTTTTGTCCATTGGTGTTATGAACCCTGACTGAGAATTAACTTCCAGTTGTTGTTTTTCAAAGGCAACCCTTTATCATAGATCTCCTAACCATGTACAAACATCAGTTTTGTAAGAGTCTCCTGTACCGAGACCTGGTTGTGTTGTAAGTGCTCCAGTGAATGGTATCTCTTTTCAGTCAGGTGTAGAAACCTTGCTGTGCTGAGTTGTTTCCCTATGCATGTGAAGTCCTTCGTAAAGGACAGCACTCTTCAGAGGTATAAATAATATGTAATTGAAAGGCTTAAGCAGTTTTCTTTAGTGATTGAAGAACATTTAATAACCATACACGGGTAATACAACAAAGTGCTTAAGCAAATCAAATCAAAATCAAGTGCCTTGAAAATTTTAAATAATAACTATTAAGAACTGAACACTTAACACCTTGAATTGAACTTTGTAATAATATGTAGACATACAAGGAGTGAATGGATGGATAGAAACAAGTGTTAAGAGTAGGAGGAAAGTGAGCTGATGCAGAACGTTGGTCAGGGAAAGGATGAGCCCATTCTAGTCTGTTAGAGACTACTTTTGGAGTACTTTCAGATTGCCAGAAATTGGACTAAAAATAGTTTCATTTTCAGGATCAGGAGAGTAGAATGGTGGGTTTTTCCTCCCTTCTTTTTTCTTTACATCTTTTGACCTGAATCTGAAATTTTCCTCTACCAGTATCAAAGAACAAGTATTTAAATATATAGTATTTCTGATTGTAGAGTAAATACAGTTCTGTTCAGCTGGTTCTGAAATAAAATGTTTGTCCTTAAATAGTAATTTAGTAATATGCTGGAAATTCAAAGTATTGGTTAAATTTTATGAAATGTATTGAATTTGCCAATAGTGGATACCACTTGCAGAGGGGAGAACCCTTTTAAATGGATTCTCCCCCTACACTCACACAGTTTGCAGTTATATATTGTATGTTGAAAATAACAGAGAAGAGGTAAAATGAGAAAACGTTTTCAGATGTTTCAAACGTGTCTGTAACAAGGAAAAGCTTAGGTTGTAAGCTGTTTTTCAGGGACCTTCTATTTATTCTCTTTTTGAAGGAGTTGTAAGTGCTTACTTGTGCAGGCAGAGTGGCTGTTAATTCATGCATTGCTTTAGACATAATTAACCTCATAGAGAAGGAGGATATTATGTTAACCCAGGCCAGAGTATCATACTAATATGGCTGCGTTCTTTCTGGTACCTGAGGCATCTCTCTAGAAGCTGTGAACATGCGTTTGCTGAAACAGATGATTCATTCATTCAGATAATGTCAGGAAGCCAAACAATATAATAAAATGACTGCATGCACTCTATAGATTCCATCTGCCCATACCTCCCCTGTTTGTGTTCAGTAGAGTGCTATTCCCTGAATCTTACTGTAAAATACACAGGAAAACATGTAATCCTTTCTCTCGCCTTACTTTCTGTCTTTGCTTTTGTTGCACTTTATAGTGTTTTTCTTGACTATTTTTAGTAATGGTAGACAAATAATGGTTATATCGATAAAATTTGGAAGAATACAGAAAGCTTCCTTAACACATCTCTCCAAAAATACTTCAGGAAAATTTTTTATTATGGAATTAGAAATCAGTTCTGGAGTATTTACACATTTTTTAATTTAAAAGAACAGTTGAAACAAGAAATTTTACCCTGTTAATAATAACATTTGAAGGCAAATTTGTAGAATGCTTTTTTTCCCCTAACTAGTCTATTGCAAATAGTTCATTGATAACTGTGGTATTATCAAATGTAATGATTATTATTATATAATTTCTAAAAATGGTAAGAGTTTCCTGTATGTAACAGCTGATGGATTCTTTTCAGCAGTTGCGTTTCGTAATGAGCAAAAACCCTGAAATTCTTTGGGGTTTGGTGTTACCATGTAGTACGAATTACAAAATAGCTGGCCTTAGAAAACAACCTTGAGTGGATGTATCATGAATTTATTCTGTTTAAAATAAATAGATGGACAACTTAAGTATTTTGAGTTTCTCAATTTCAAAAGGAAGAATTGTAATTTCTTGAAGATATTTAATGATTTTGGCTGAAGCACGCTTTGACTTCCCTTCTGCTGAAAGAGCAGAGTAGTCTGAACCATAACCATTGTAGCAAGATCATCAGGAAAATAAAGCAACCTTAAGGAATGGAGCAAAGGTACAACTTAGTCATTTTAGATATAAAATAAGAATTCCCAGAAAAAGAACCTTCTTTATATCTTGAAAATATGTCTGAAAGGTCCTTTAACCCTGCATATAGTGAGATTAAAGGAAGAGAAGGAAGCCCAGCGAAAAGATGACAGATAGAATTATATTTTTCTCTCTCCCCCAGGTAAATAAAAATGAATTCCCATTTTCCGTAAAGACAATTTTACAGAAGGCAGGATGGCTAATGAGAGTGGTATTGTATGTGGACAGAAATTAGTTTGATCAAGGGGGAAGCAAAATTTGAGAGGAGATCGTGAAGTAGAAGGCAAGAGATAACTTCTGCCCTGAAATTCCTGTTAGGTATCTGTCTTGTTGAGTGATAGCATTCAAGTGCAAAAAAATAAATCGTCTCTTTTTGTATTTAAAGAGGCAAAAAGCTATAGGTTTATTAGCCTAACATCAGTGGTAGTCAAAGTTTTTGAATAAATTCTTAAAGAAGAAATTAGTGAATGTTGAAATTGGAAGTACAATGGAATGCCATATGGGTTTACAGAAGCTAATGGATATATATAATGATTACCTATTATTTGGCAAAATAACTGATTTGTTGGAGAAAGAATCATTGCTTCTAATCCATTTAGAGTTTGGTAAAACTTTTTATGTTAATACCACACTGGAAAACAAAGCTGAATATCAATACCATAAAAATTCCTCCTTGGACAGATTTTCTATCTAGTCATTATAGTACATGAAGTAGGAGAGGGTTAATTAAATTTGCTGTTGGCTAAATATCTGGAGGCATTGTCGATACAGCAGAAGATAAGAAATTCCTATAGCGAGAACCAGAGGACCTTGAGGACTGGCATAACAGAAACAGGATGAAATTTAGTGGTGCAAAGTATAAGGTCATGTACCTGGGGAGTAAGGATAAGATAATTCTGTTTCAGAAGTTCATGGCTCATTAGATGGAAATCATTGAGAAGGAGAAAGAAATAGGTATTTCAGTTGATCAAAGGATTCCTGTGAGCAGCTAATGGGCATGAATGAAATAAAGAAGATTTTAGGTTCTCTCTGGGTGTTGCTCTCACCTGAAATTGGTGTTATACAACAAGGCTGTTCAGGACTCATCTGTTGTGCTGTGTGTTTAATTTCTGTTACTCCCACCTAAA
>VXBJ01001872.1:426300-460522 GCA_013400055.1 Nycticryphes semicollaris
GTGCTCTGGGCAGTCCTGCTTTGGCAGGGCAGTTGGACTTGATGAGCTCTAGAGTTCCCTTCCAACTCTGACAATTTCACGATTCCATGATTCTTTGACTCCATGAAAAGCCTTATAAAGGGATTTGAAATGTCCCTGGCATCAGTATGGAATGAGTGGATTTTCTTTCACTAGTAATTGGCTTTATTTTTATTTTTCAGAGTTGTAATTGCAATCAGGTTTATAAACCTGCAGCTCTCTTTGGCTTAGTGCTGTGTGGATACAGTGGCAGAGGTGAAGGTGTTAGAGAATTTTTTAATGGAAAATTTATTTTCTACAAACTCAAATTTTCTTCAGAAATTACCTTTTTTAATTAGACAAATGAAAATGATTTTGTTTAGCTAGGTTCAGTGTAGTCCTACTGAAAGTGTGACAGTGTATTGAACTTTTCTGTGATTTTTTTTTTTTTTTAACAACGGTTCAACAATATGCTGCATTGCCCAGCAGAGCTGTATTTTTCAGATCTTTCCCCAGCAACGCTACTTTGGGGAAAACAACATTACACTTCCTGTGGTATAGTATTTCCTTTGACTCTATGGCCATCAGAGTGGTGAAGTGCCTTCGTACGCCTCAAGGTAGCGATAGGCTGGCTAGAAGCCCTGTTTGATGGGTGAGAATCAGGTGTGCATTAGGTTATGTGCACTGCTAGGGTTATCAGGCTGCAGGTTTAGCTGATTCTAAGTGAATCACTTCAGTGGATTTCTGTGGTACGCTCTAATTTGGAAATACAGATGCTTTCTTTTTTCATACTTCACCATCTCTAACCGGAAACTTTTTGTTGTGTGAAAAATGTTTATGCTTAACTTTAATGTTGATTAAAGAAAAAGACGAATCTTAAAATACTGGAATTTCTTGTGGAATGGAAATTGCAGTGTTTGGTCAGATCTCAGCCTTTCAAATTCTCTTCTGTTTGTGTAAAACGTGGTTGAGGAGACGAGATCTATGAAGTGTGGGGATAATCCCTGGTTGCAATAGGAGAATGAGGGGCATTCATCTCTTGATTTGTTGACAGTGTCATTACTTTTGTGACAAAGAGGGAGAGTAGAGCTGAGATCAGCTTGTGGGCAATCTTGATGTGGCAACACTTGTGTTATAAACTCTATTTCCTGTAGGAGTTTCTGTCTGCTGCTGTATTGACCGTGCTTCCCAGCTTTGTATCATCAGCAAAATTTGTCAAAAATGTCTTGCTTTTGTGCTCAGGTTATTAAGGAATATTTTAACTAAGATTACTTTACAGACCAGTTTTAGAAGTGCTTAGGTAGTTGAACGTCTCCTGGTCAGTAATTCTCCTTTTAGCATATCCCATTATTATCTGTTTTGCCAGTTTCTTATGTATTACATTTTTAACATAATCCCCATCTTCTCCAGTTTAAATTATAATTTCCCATTTGGCGCAGTATCAAATGTTATACTGAATCCAGACCCACTGAATCTCCCGCATTTCCTTGTCCACTAATTTAGTTATCTTATCAGAGGAAGATATCGGGTAAGTTTGGCATGCTCTTTCTTTGGTAATCTTATGTTTTATCCCAGTTTCTGTATAGCTCTGTATGCTTAATTATTCTTTTCTTCAAAAAATTCTCTAACCTCTGTATGCACCGAGGTTATCTAAGTAGTTTCCCCCCCTCTGCCTTTCTTAAATCCAGATACTTCATTTGGTACTTTTCATTCCATTATTGCCACTCCAGCATGATTTAGTCATAAAAACCCCTTGCTGCTGAATCCCTCCATTCTTACAGGCTTCTAGATTGGAGTTTGTTCCAGTCCCCCTCCTTGGCATTCCTACCTGTGACCAAGATATGTCTTGGTCATCTCTCATGGGATGAAGGTACCCTCATCCTCTGTAACGATTATATTGTGCTCCCATCTTCTACGTACTGGGCACAGAGACAAGAACTGAAGTTAGGCTTGAGGCTTTTCCTTTGTTGCTTTCAACTTGAACCTCAGTCTTGAAAACATCTTTGCACCCTTGTTTTTTTTTCCTTGATTTTCTTCTACTCGTGTCTGGTGAGCTTTTTGCTACTTGCAAGTGTAAATCCGGCTTGAATTTTGGCAGCTCTCATTTTCTCCCTCTAACTCAGACTTCAAGGTGTGGCTTTTTTTCCACTTGCTTTTCCTCTTTTCTGTTCTCTCTAGGGCTTTTTGCATACTCTTGGTGTCCATTCTGAGGTGATTATTCGTTAAGTCTGCAGCTTTATCCTTCAGTGGGTTTTTTGCAGTGTTTCAGGGTGTAAATTTTAGCCATTTTTTTTTGTATCTCTGATTTAAATAAATGTAAGCCTTTCCCAGATTCTAGTCTATTTTAATTTGGCTGCTCTAACTCGTTATCTCCCTTAGTTTCTCAAACATTTTAAAAAAATCTGAACATAGATTTAGAAAGGCTTATTGTGGACAGTATCTCTCAATAGATACTCAGTGCAGGAGGATCCATAAAATACCTGTTCTGTGATCATCTGCATATTGCAGGCCAAAACACATTTCTCAGTTCATCATGCAAAGTGAAGAACTGTTGTAAAGTACCAACAAGCACTTCTTTAATCTGTAAAATTCTTAGCTGATCCTAGAAAGCAGAGCACACTCTGATCTTCTGTCCAAGGCATTAAAATTTCAGTGGTCTCTGCCAGTTTGATGGTAGAGAGATTCCCACCTGATTTACAATCTTGCAATTGCTTGGTTTTGAGAGTTTGAGCAAGACTCAACAGTCAAATAGCTAAATATCATGTATGCCCTAATCTTTCTGTATTTGTTCGGACTTATATGTAATTGAAATCTTTCAGTCAGATTTATTTTACATAAGTGGCTGTCCTGTAATCATCTTGAAAATTTGTTAATGCACATAAAAATACTTTTCTGTTAATTCGGTGAGTTTTTGGCGAAGAAAAAATTCATGTGTTGCATCTAATAAAAAATAAGTCTTGCCAATATTAGAAACATTGTTGCTTGCAGTTCCTGGCACTACTAATTTTTCTAATAGTATTTGAGAAATTGCTATCCAAATAAAATCCTGTTGGTCCTGTTTATACTCTTATAGACACTATTTTTTATAATTCTTCCCCTAGCTGGTTTTTGACCCAAGCTGAGGTATTTTCATCTGGGTTAGCTTGTGTTTCTTAGCAGCATTCACAGCTGGAATATAGGCACTGAAAGCATTTTCTCCCAAAGAGAGAGACTACTGTAATATTTTTCCTCCAGGTCTTGCACCGGCTGTCCACCAGAAGTCTCTGGTTCTTCCCATGTTGCCAGAGTTCTTGAATCAGTGGATTGGCCCTGTGTATGCTTCTCTTTAACCTCTCCCCATCTCACTGGAATCCTAGAATCATTGAATGGTCCAGGCTGGAAGAGACCTCTAGTGTCATCCAGTCCAACCTCCCCGCAGTCAGCAGGGACACCCCCAACTAGACCAGGTTACCCAGGGCCTCGTTGAGCCTCACCTTGAATATCTCCAGGGAAGGGACCTCAACTACCTCCCTGGGCAACCTGTTCCAGGGCTCCACTACCCTCAACTTAAATACAGCCCTTTCGCTACGGGTGAACGCTAGTCTCAAGGGTCCTAACTCCTCTCCACTGATGATTTTTCCAGCACTTTTCCTATTTTGCCTTTAAAAAAAAAAAAATTGCTATTTCTTCACATCTGGTTTTATTCTCTGGATAACAGGCAAATCTTTCACAACACTTCTTCCAATTTCCAGCTTTAAAACACCTACTAACTATACTAGATGTGACTGTAAATATGAGTGGCCTGTACTCAAGCAGCGTCTTTTTATTGCGAGAAGCTGGTTTTGTGTGTGTGCTTGCCAACAGTGGTACATCTTCCAGCCTTCTGAAGTTAATTGGAAAGTCATTTGACAGTCAGGACTATGATATTATGCCTCCACCTTCCTTCCTTTGAAAAGCCAAATCCCCAAGAATCACAGTATTTCCATGAAACCTTTGTTTTGTAGAGTGTGTTCCTCTGCCTGCTGGAGTTGCCTGTGAGTTATTTCTGTAGAAACGCAGATTTATGGTTTGTCCCTGTATGAGGGACACACCGTGGAGTTTCCCACACTTGTCTCCATCCAGGGCTTGAAGTCGTTTATGGAGTGTCAAGAATAAAAAGTATGGTTTTGCCGCTGACTCTCAGTCCTGTGTGCTGAACGCAGTGAAGAGTCCTTTGGGAAAAAATTAGTCTGCTATAAAACAAATATTCCAAGTATCTACACTCGTGCTGCGCCTAGGTGTGCAAATGTTTGTGAAAACATATGCATTGATATAAAAAGCCAACATTTGCTTTTTTTCCCCCTGTAAACTGCATACAGTCCTGTAGAATTCAACATCTGAAAGATCCTGGTACTTGGGAACTCATTCCTACAGCCGTAAATTCTTGATTTGCTCACATATTACTTCCAGACTAGGCAAAGTCAAAAATGCAGAGGTCTTCCTTTACCTGAAATGTAATGGAATAGGGACCTCAGCAGTACTGTGTGAAATATCATATGGACACCAGGCCTTTATTCTAAAATTATACCTTCAGGGATTGCAGTGCAGTTGCAGAAACCTATAAACAGAGGTTAAGAAAATCAATTAAATTTTGTCTTTTGGTACAGCAGTACAGTAGCATTCATAGCCGCTGCCTTATGAATAAATTTATCATATAGGATGGTAAAAATACATATTTAATGTATTTTTAGTTGCGTTTTCTTCCCCTATATCCTTTGTTTTGCACATGACTGAAGTTTAATATTTAGGAAAGCACGCTTTTAGTTGACTCTAGATTGATTCCTTTACATAACTAGAAAAAATTAAGTAGTAAATGTCTTGCTGTTTCTGTGGGACCCTATTTGGGGTACATGCAGCAGCACGCAGTACAATAAAAGGTTCTTTCAGCAAATGTTTAGGAAAATACTTTCCAAGAGATCTGCACACGATTAGAATTACTGAGTGCTCTCCTCTTTGGCTTCCTGTTTTGGAATTAAATGCCTTCGGGACACTTGGAATATCTCAGTTTTGAAAAGCAAGAGCAATTTAACCAATTAAATACTTCATCGTCTTAGCTATGATTTCAGTTAGTTGTAAGTAGGGACGCGTATATGAAATAGTTCCTGAGATACCTTAATCAAATTGAAGGAATAAATTAACTCCAGTAGCCGTAGCGTGGCTTTTGAGGGAAATGAGAGCAGATAAAACGTAGAAACAGCCAAAACGACGTTCTGGTTCTTTCTCTCCACATGTATACAATTATGAGCTCTTTCCTTACGTCTTGTAACCCGTCTTTCCGATCCCGTGGGATGTTGAGTGAACCCACTTTCTGATACGGTTAAGGAAGTTGTGGCTGCGGAGCCTCTGGCGCTTTGTGCCCTGTGACCACGCACGTCACCTGCGGAGGTCAGGGAGCACCCGGGCTCTGTTCCCTGCTCCAGCCAGCGTTTGGTGGAACAGGAGAGATGTCACCTCGAGTGCTTCGTGGCCTGTGACCACGCATGTCACCTGCAGCGGTCAGGGAGTGCTTGGGCTCTGTTCACTGCTCCAGCCAGTGTTTGGTGGAGTTGGAGAGATGTCACCTTGAGTGCTTCGTGGCTCGATGTCCGAAGCACTCCTCTGATGGGAGGAGAAACACTCCTTCCAGTTTCCTCAGGCAAAAGGAGTAGGAACTGTACGACGTGGGTGAATGTAGAATTGAGAGAGAGCGAGGGGGCCAAGATTCTGGCTCTCCTCCTTCTCAGGTTTGCTGCTGTGGCCAAAAAAGATAAATTGGAAAAAAATTTTGGAAAAATTTTCTAATTGCTTGAAGTATTTTACCTAGCTTATTTATGAAGTTTGAAGGAAAGTTTAGATATGCTTGTCAAATAGTTGTACACACAACAGTCTCTTCAGGTCCCTCCATTTAGAACTGAGCAGTTCAACAACAAGAAGACTTCCCCAAAATGAGATAAAATAATGTATTTCATAGCTCACCCACTATGTGGATTTCGCATCTGTGTAAAATTTTTATAGCAACACGGTACATGAGCTTGGTCAAGTATAGCAATGTACAGTGTGTACCATTTCTTGATTTTTTTAAACCTTTTGCTGGTGGTGGTGTTTTTCATTGTATTCATGTGGTATTGTTGACCATTACAGGTGTTTTCCACCAAATACTGCAGTGGAAATATTTGGGTATTCGTAATTCTGTATTGGGCTATCTTGTCAAGTCAAACAGAGTTTGCATGAGAATGGAGACTGTTAGAAGATTCATTCCAGATAGAAACGTTGTAAATAATTGATACACATTTTCTAGTTGTCTTTAAAGAATTGTGAAGCTAATTCCAGATTCTGAGTTTTGCAGTATAGCTGGCTTCAATGTGCAGTTGTATTGAGTTGTGCAAAACTCTTGGGGGGTGTATTACTACAGCTGAGATCCTTTTCTACTTCAGTATTTTCTTTATTTTTTCCGTAGAAGTCTCCTAAACATATTATTTGGCCATAGGAATATAGCATAGCTTTCTTTATTGTTAGATAATGCCTCAACAGGCAATTTCTAATTGCAAGAATGTATTGCATTGTGAATTTTAGCTGCATTTTGCCAAACTACAAATAGTTCTTTGTAAAGCTTGATAGCAGTTAAATTTGCATTGAGGTCTATTGTGGACCACATTCCTGGAAATTAATAGTATCATGTAATATAGCATAGCAGTTTTCATTTGAGATCACCTTAATAAAAGAAGTCATTCAGTACTCTCTCTCCAGCCACTATGTTTGTCTCCAATATACATTTGGGCTGGTTGTGAACGATGACATTTTGATAACGTGATATGTATTAATGCCGAATCACAGAATGGCATGGGGTTGGAAGGGATCTCTGGAGATCATCTTGTCACACTCATGGGTTAGAGATACCAATATTGAGAATATTTTCATCGAATATTTTGTTTGAAAATGAACTGAAGAGTTTTTGACCCACCCAAGTCTGAATTCAGAGCTTTGCATTTCCTATGTAACACTGACTAGAAAGTAAGTATGTCTGTATTACATCATAAATAAAATAAAACATGTGTCAAGAGCAAACAAAATCTGTGAACTTACTTGACTTGGTAGGGTCTGGCCCTGTTCCATTAAAAAATATTTTTATTGTATTTAGTATTTTCCAAAAAAGGAGAAATCACTGGATCCTAATATACTAGCAGTCTTTATTTAAGTGTAGGAACAAATTCAGGGTTTTTTTTTTTTGTAGACTTTGCAAGTAAACTCATAGTTATTTTGAGTGATGATTAAAATTTTTGAATTAAGATTATTTTGAATTTTAAATGGTCATTAGAATTTAATTTCATCTTCCTGTTAACTTAGTAGGAGAATAATACCTATGCTTTAGCCTTAACGTATAGTTAATATATAATTGGAGCGCTTATATTCTAATTAATGGTAATTAAGCTACATTGTTTATGATTATTGTTTCCAGTTGTGTTTATATAGTACAGGCTATGGCCAAGCTTAGATTAGCATCTCAGGTAACTTTAAAGTTGCATCGTTTTGAAAGATACTAACTTAAACCAGGTACTGTTTCCTTCTGCAAGTGGGCAGGATGCAACTCCTGCACTTCTTGGGGTAAGTCACTGTCCTGGTTATGCTGCCTGTCCTGGGAGGGCATCAGGGTGGACAAGACTCCCTGAAGACCTTGCCTGGCCCTACTGTAGCTGCTGAGCCCTGACCAAGCACAGCAGGTAACCCTCGAGCTGCACCATCCCTGCTTCCCCTTTAGCTGCTTCTAATTGTAACCCTTAACTTCAGACTTCTTGTTTTTGTAATGCCAGATTTGGTGACAATTTGAGCATTTCTGTCTGTAACTTTTTCACTTGAATTACCACTAAACACTGTCTGTCAGTCTTGGCACCGTTTACATACACTTTCCAATCTGAGAAATTAATGAGGATTTGAGTTTGTCTTCTATAAAGTAAAGGTTTGTCAGCGTTTGCTGTCAGTCTCCCCATTGAATTAAGTATGGCCAAAGCTGGGTTGCTGCTGAGATACTCAAAGCGGAAATAATAATCCTCCTTCTAAAAAAAATCCAACCCTGCCCTAAACTACATCTGAACTGCTACTGTTGTCTTCTAGTGCAGCTTTTTTACTTTCTTTTTGCCTGTTATAAAGCATACAGCCTAATCCTGGAAACACTTCAGTTCAAAAAAAACCCAGTAATCTTGTGAAATAGTACTTAACCTTGAAGTAGTAAGTTACCTCAATTTGTACAAATGCATGATAATGACAAAAACAATGGGAAAATCCTGTCTGGACGAAACTGCCTGATATAAAAGCTTGCTTGTGTGTGAATTCCACTTTTTTTACTCTTAATAATTACTGCAGGCTAACTACAACAATGTGTAGTTATACCTACTTGATCTGTTTTTCATGAGCCTTGGAAACTCTGTGCACCCTTGTGTGTATCACAGAATCAGAGAATATCAGGGATTGGAAGGGACCTTGAAAGATCATCTAGTCCAATCCCCCTGCCAGAGCTTATGCGTAGCTTGTTCTCATACAGTAGCACTGTTGAGGACTGGTGTGTTCTGCAAGGATTTTTTATGAAGGCTTGTGAAGGAATGTCTAAAACTTTCTATTAAACATAGAGGGTTGGTTGGTTTTTTTTGTTGTAATCCTAGAATAGGAAAATCCACAGAGCTGAATCACTAGAGTTCACACCCACCAAAGGAAATGAATGCATTTGTCAGCTCTGCCCAAAATTTGGCCTAACAGAATCCCCTTCTCACTGCCCCTTAATCTGGGATGTGTATGTAGGGGGCGCATCGTGGGAGTCCAGAACCAGGCTGGTTGTGCCATGAATTTCCATAGCTCATCAGGCCTGGATCTGGAAAGGCTGCTGAGAATGTGAGTGCCGACATGTGCCCTGCAAACGTTGGCCAGAGAAGCTGCTGGTTGTCCTGCGTTGCCCTGTAGTATGAGGAACGTTAGGGGCAATCCTGATTTCAGTTCTCTCCGTTGGCAAAGGGGCTGGAAGTTGCTTGGAAAACGCTTGACTCCTTAGGTGGTAAGGTATTGTGGAAGCTCTTTTGTTACTTATGGATAATGAAGTATATTTTGGATGAGACACAGGGAAGAACTTCGGGCTGGTGTTTACAGCACCCAGAAGAAGAGTCTGAAATCTCTATCCCTGTGGAGGGACGTATGCAGAGTGGTCTCCATACCTTATGTCTTCTGCATGGCTTTTCTTACGGAAAGGCTAGCGGCAAAAAATAGGAGGTTACGGGTACCTCCATCTCAAATTGCTCCTTACCTCACCGTACGTCTGTAGAAAGAAAAGCAGACTGCTGTAAACCCCTCACTCCAAGGAATAACATTGACAATGAATGCTGGTTGGAGGAAGTGGAAGGAAATGCATCTCTACAGCTGCTTAGAGGTGAGGTTTCTCCGTTCTTCTGCAAGGTGTGTGTCTTTGTGTGCACCCTTCTTTTAAGAGTTTTGAATAGTCCAGGTTAGTCCATCGTCCCTCAGCAGGTGGGCTATGTCATTACCTTGCCTTGTTACCTCTCTTTGGTGGGTTCTGGCTTTAGTTTCCACCGGAAGAGGTTTCCTAACGTGCTGTGTCTTGGTGCTTCAGCCCTATTGAGAGCAAGAGTCTTGTAATTCCTACATGAAAAAGGAGAAGGTGTTTCTTTTGGGTAAGGAGAGAAGCCACCAAGTTCTGCATTTTGTATGGGACAAGAATGAAGAGTGGTTTTGAAAGAATTCCCCACCTTTATGTGAAGAAAAAATTGACGACTGTTCTGTTTTCATGGTCCATTTCTTCTTTTGCTTGAATAGATTTTGCTTTCACTTTAATAGTGGTTTTAGAGCAATCAAAAGACAAATCTAATTCCCAGCCATTAGAAGCGATTGTTAATGCATGAGGGACTACTGCAGTTTTATGTTCTGCGTCTTTTTGGGGTGGAAATCTTGGTTTTGGTGTTTTGGTATGCCTTGAATGACAAAAGGGTGTGGGTATTTTTTATTAGTAACCTGTACTTTTTGGGGGGAAACAGTAATTCTAATAATGACTGGATACTTTAACAGTGTCATGATTAGAGTGCTGACTTGCAGTCACATTTTCCTTTGGGTAATTAAGTATTTCAGGGATCTGAGTGCCAGTAGGAATCTGTTGCCTGTTTACACCTTTGAGCTTTCCCAGTAGTAGCTTTTCAAGGTAGCTGAATCTTCCAAAGGAAAGTTCTTTGGACATGGCCTTTAGCGACATCACCATCTAATTTAAGGGCCGCTTTCTTTCTCTGATATTGAGGGGCGGTATTTACCTGGGTTCTTTACTTGGCTAGCTGAATTTGAAGAAATCCAAGAGAGTGGGGAGGATTTTGTAGCTGCATATAGAAAATAAATCCATAAGGTAAGTGTTACCCTTCAGAACTCTTTCATTATCCCCGTATTGCCTTATCTGTCACTAATGATGGCAGCACTGGAAAACACATGGAGATGTTTGGTTTCCCCATATATAATTTACATAAAAGAGCAATATATTAATGTATATAAAAATGCTGCAACTGGTGGCAAAGGCATTTGTACACCATTCATCTTACACTTAAATTATTCAGGAAGATATCCACATTTTTATGCATTTTCACAGGCCATGGTACAGTGGGGTAAGTTTGATTAGAGCCAATAAATTTTAGCGTAGTATGAATATTTAATAGTGAAGAGAAAATACTGGCAATCACTTGATGCAAACTGGCATTCTCTTATTATTAAAATTAAAAAAACCCCATGTGCTAGGATGGTTTTGAGGTTCTTGTAATTATTGTTTGTTGGTTGTTTTTTTTTTTCCTCAGCACATTTTTGTTTTGCAGGGAGGGTTTTTTTTCACTTTTTAGGCCACCTTGCCTAGCAATTTTCAAGTAATACTTCATTTTGAGAGTTGAATCCAGGCACCGGGCATACTTGCAGTTCATCCTTCGCTGAGTTGGCCAAGCTCCTTTCTGCCATCCTTCAGATTATGGGGATGATCTGAGCTGGGTGTGAAGGCATGAGGTGGGCTGCTGCCCAGAGGTCCCACCTTTCTGTTCTCCCACCAGGGATACCTCGGTGACCACTGCCTCACCACACTGCTTTTTCAGCACGGAAAAGAAAGGGAGGACCAACTCTGGACACTGGAGGGCTCCTGTAAGTGTGGGGGATGACTTGAGACTCTTGCACAGGAGGGACAAAAGCCAGCAGCAAAATTGACCTGCAGAGACGAGACCCATGGGGGCTGCAGGCAAAAAAAAAGAAAAAAAAAAAAAGTGAGACATGGTCCAAATAAATGTGGAGAACACACAGGAGGAAGAATAAAGAGCACAGATACAATCTCACCAGGCTGCCGCACCCTCCACATTAAGCTCTGTTTTAATTCTATCTGATGAACACTGTCCTACCATTCAGTTTTCATGTTCATGTCTCCCTGTTTGCCAGAGGGAAAGTGTGGAACGGGGAGGGGAGCAGCTCCCTGGAAGCTCTTGTGTTTCACACGGTAGCTCACGGTCGTCTTTGAAGGAAGAGAAAACGCCACGCTGGAGAAACAGCAATACGTCTGCTTTCAACTTCGGAGGCTGAAATGAAATTAAGTGTTAATGTATTCCAAGCGATGAAATCAGATTTTCTTACTAATCTGGACTGCATCTCCTTTCCCCCCACCCCGCCTGCTTCCCTTCACGATGAAACCAGCAGTACCAGTAACTGTGCCTGCGTCACCTCTTCCTCCCTTTCCTGCTTGCAGCCCAGTCCTGCCGTGCTCCTTGCGGGAGAGTTTCCCGGGAGGCTGGCCTGCAGCAGGAGGAAATAGAGGTCAGGACAGCGAGAAGAGAGATGAGGAATGATGGGAACTGGGAGAAAGGCAGCAAGTGGCTTTTGGCCCAGGAGCAACCCTGCCTGCTGTTCTTCAAACCACTTCTCTCAGCCTTTCCCCATAAAAGGGCGTTAGGGCCTGCTTCTGCATTTCGAAGGGAGCTTGGGCTGAGCAAGGAAAGCTGGCTCAGCTGGTGAGGTGGAGAGGGGGAAATGTTTGGTGTCAGCAGAGAAAAATCCCTTTTTTATCAGGTAATTCTGTCGCCTTCCCAGTTTACCCTCTCTGTCACTTCCTTGGCCTTTCCCTTCCCTTTGGAGCCCTCCCTCCAAAGGTGACCTGCCTTAACCCATGCCTTCCTGCTGCTCCTCAGCCTGTGGGGCACAGTTACTACTAAAGAGTATCAAAACACACTGCTATCTCTCTCCTGCTGTCAAATTAACCTGTTACCAGGGGTTTTTAACTGACCTTCTTCATCAGGAGGAATAAGAATAGTGCAAATACTTTATTCTCCTTCATAATAACATTTCTTATCTATTGATATAAAGAATTTAGTGTTTAAAAAAGAACAAGTCAACTTAATTTGTTTAGGGTATACTTAAGGGTTGAGAACAATATTACATTAATTTGGTGATAACTCATTTATAATGAAACTAATATAAATATTTAGGTAGTTGCTGCTTATCTTTCTTCTAATATATACTTCACTTTTAAGTATCTGTTCAAAAGTCCATTCTGACAGCACAAGAATTATTTTACATGAGAGCAATAGAGAACCAGATGCTTCCTGATGACAACTTCCCAGTTTAGGAAACAGTCATTGAGTCCTGGATTCACAGTTTTAACTTGGAGCGTGGCAAGCGTGCAAGCAAGTTTGCAAAGCAAACACAAAAAACTGAGAAATCAATATTACTTCATAGCATTTTTAATGATTGCAATTTGGTCAAATCTCCTTTTTGGTTAATGTCTTTTTTTTTTTTTTTAACACAGGTATCTTTGTTTTGTCTTTACAAGATCTAAGCAAAATTATGAGCTTGTTTTCTCATGTCTGTACATGTGTGAATGTTTTGCAGCAGTTATGAAATCTTCCAAAGTTAACATTGATTTATATTGTCTATTACAGTAATTAAAATTCAGCATTAGGTCAAAAAGATATAGAACCGCCATATACATGAAAAAGGGAAGTAGAACAATTACTTTAAGAAAAAAATTAAGTAGCCTGTCGTGGAACATATATTGAAATAAAATTCTGTGGTCTTTTTTTTAATACATTACACCTGTGCTGTATATTTATGGCTTTATCAGTAGTTGGTTAAAGAGTGAAAAATAAATCTCTTCTTTTGGGCCGATACAAAATTCTCTGGGGTTGCAGGGCTTTATTCAGCCATGCATGGATTTTTAGATGTTCCAAAGATCGCCTAAAATGACTATGCTCTGTTTCATTCATCTCATCAGCTAGAGAAGTACCATCAAAACTTTTAGGCTCCAAAATGTCCTTCCCCTGTATAAATACAGTGCATTGTGCTTACAGAGACTGTAAAGGACGGGATTAGACATCAGTGCTGTATCATTTTATGTAAGAAGTTTTGAAACTGCTGTTTACCGAAAGGAAAAGGGATTAGAGGTAGCCCTAAGAAGGATTCAGCTATCTGCCTTTGTATGCAGATCACAAATAAAATGTGCCCACTTGTTACTAGAAACAGTAGAGAAAGAGATCTGAGAGTCAGGAACTTATTTTGAATAAATGTAGAAACTTTGTAGTAGACTAAATTCCATCTGGATACAGAGCAGAAGAATGTCAGTTTCAAAGCTTCTTTGAGTTTTGTATTCAGCTGAATGCTTGATTTCAGAAACTGCCTAAACTATCAGTCAAAAAAATTCAGGATAATGCAGAATAAATGTGTCCAAAGATATTCTCCTCTCTGAAAGAGTAAAGCAGCCCTCTTCCCTTCTCTGCTGCTTCTCCTTCCATCAAACTATGTATATCTTCTGGGAACGTCACCGGATAAAATCACCTTTCTCTGGAAGTCAGAGGAAGTTTTGGGAAGTACCTCACTGACTAATGTCTGTCTGGTAACGGCAGAAATTCTTTGGATTTCTCAGTGGCTGTCTCAAGAAACAGTGAAATTGGAAAGTCTCTCCTTTGCTTTCCTTTTCCTAATATAGAAGAGGAAGATAGGAGTTGTTTACCAACTGAAACCTATGCTAACCCAGGAAGTTGAATTCTTAACATTGAGGTTGTTCCTAGCTTAATTTATGACTTTCTGAGATAGCAAGTAGTGTTTTTATAAAGCATGTTTTCTCTAAGAGGTTGTGGGTTTGAGTATTTAATTATTGACTGAGTATTAATGTACATATTTTCCTAAGTATTTGGAGGTAATAAAAAAAATATTCTTTATCATTCAGTCTAAAATCGTCACAAATTAGATATCTGCATTAAATGTGAGGGTATACAGTGATTTCACCTTATAGACTGAAAGCAGGATAGAGAAGTATGTGCATATGTACAGCTTTTTTCTAGAACAATAGTGAGCAATACATGAACAGGTAGTCTTGCCATTTCCGGGAGAAGTATTTTTCAGGGCAAGGTAAGCTAGTGACTAAGCATTAGTCAAGGTCATAATATCTGATGAAACATTAATGTCTGTAAAGCAGTATGATTTTGATTCCAGAAGGCTGATCTGAAAGAGTTTTGTAAATTTTAATGTAGGGTCAGTTCTGAATATGGGTTCTCTCTTTCCCACCCCTCCAAACCTGAAAGGCAACCTGTAGTTGTTTCTTGTTTTCTTTTACCACAGGCAGCTGCAGTTTTTCTACTATTCTCACTAAAGCATTGAAATTGGATCCCTTTTAAAGAAAGTTCAGCTTACTGTAAAGAAAAAAATTCTGTTTTCCTCGAGAGATTTTTTTTTCTTAGTCTTGTATTTCACATCTGATTGGAGGATATGGCATGTGTGAGGAGGAAAAGGATTTGCCTTCTTAGTCTGTTACACATCTACATGGGAACTGGGCACAGCATACCTAACTTTATCTGGCCTGCAAAGTCAGATACAGTAATCATCATTGTCCCTTCTGGCATGTTGTCTTTAGTATCCCCTCACATACAGTTTCTAAAACTAGGTTAACACAGAGAGCACTTCTTCTAACGTTCCCTTTCAGTGCTTTAGTTACCTCTTTCCTGATAATCTAAACCCAGCCATTCCTGCAGCTGTCCAGAATGTCCCAGAAACGTTTTGTTCTGTGAGTATCTACAATTGAATTAAGGATGTGAGGTAAAAATGCAAAATAGCTTTAAATTTCTTTTGTGTTAAACCAGCGTAGTGTTCAGAGGATGCTGGTTCTTCTTTCCTGTTCAATCCTTTTTTTTTTATTATTTCGGTTGGACAGAGAGAGGACAAGCCAATATTCGCAGTTGCTTGGCAATAGTCAAGTTCTGAAACACACACCCAACCTGTGGGGCATTATGGTTGCTTAGTTCGTGCATGTAAATTTGGGGGTTTGAAAACTCAACAAGTCCACACCTATAGTCTCTTCTTGGAAAGTTTGTTCTAACTTTTAATCTTGATGGCATTATTAATGTAATGGTTCCATTTTCAGAGGTGTTGAGTATCTGAAGTTTTTTAGAAAAGCCAGAACATCTGGGTGCTTAGGACTGTTTGAAAGTTAGTTTAAAATGTCAGGAAATTCATGCTACAGCCGGGGTGTATCTCAATGCAGTAAGATCCATCTCTTCTGATCTCTTTCAAACCTACAATGAACTTTACACCTGAAATATACATTAAGAGGAAAAAAAATTCTCAGTTTTAGAAGAATTATTAGTAAAAACAACCTCTGGCAAAAAGCCTTTTAAAGAAAGTAGAACTGAGAATTTTTGCTGGATGCATTTGATTTGTCCTTGGCAAGCAAAGCCAGATTATTTAAGGATGGGCATTCAAAATGGTCTACACTAAAGGCAATAAGGAGATATGCAGCTGTAGTCACCTTAATGTACCCGTCATTGTGCTGTAAAGATTTTAGAGAGCTTTTGTCTTTTGCTTACAAAAGAAGCTTACACTTAGAAAGACCTCATTTCTGCAAATGCTTACACATAGTTTGCCATTGGTGGCAGTGAGTCTGTAGGATGCCTTCACAGGGCTTGGACTTTTGTGATTTTCTTGCTCGTATTGAGAAATTCCTGTGGGAACTCAAATGAGTGGTGCTCTGAAAGGGGTGATTGCCATTATTTCTGTTCTGTATATTTATTGAATTTATTACAGTAGTAGTAATTACTTTTCCCTTGATGCAAATAAAAAAGTTGATGTATTGCTGTGTTCATGTTTGTTGTTTTAGGAGTCTTTGGATGATTCTCAAGTAGCTGGAGTTTGTGCCACAGAAGAAGTGATTCGCTATGAATATCACGTCCTGTACTCCAGCAGCTACCGAGTACCTGTGCTTTATTTTAGGGCATGCTTTTTAGGTAAGACCAGTCTTCTATTAGACAAAGAGAACAAAAATATGTTGGATGCAATTGATGCAAAAAGCATAGATTTTGTATTAAATTGAGGAACAGAGTAGTGATCTTATGTGGTAAGAAAGAGATGAGGCTGTTCACCAGTAAATTTTGTAATGTTCCAGACGCAGAGCTTCAGGACCTTGGAGTAGATGATATCATCTCAGCCTGAAGGAGGCTGATCTTTGGCTCCTGGCACCTTGCCTGCAGTTGACTAAAACTGCTGGTCATTTTTCTTGTTCCTTTCATTAAATGAATACAAAAACTTAAAGCTGCAGGTTTGAATTTGGCTACCAAATAAGTGGACATAATTGCAGTGCTTCAGCAGAACTGTGTCTTTTTCTTTGGAGCCTGAATTCGAGCCACAAGGCTGGGGTCTAAACGTACCTTTAAAAGTGTATGCTGTTTTCTATTCAGATTTGCTGCTTTAAAAATATAATACCTATAAGGTATTGCCTTTTTCTGTCCGTTAAGACTAGCTCTTGAAATGCTGGCTGATCCTTTTTCCTGCCTGGTATGTACATCTTGTCACCCATTACTCAATTGCTACGGCCACTGTGATTTCACTCGCCATCCTGTCAGGAAGGAAGGAGGAACACACAGCCTCCCTCCAAGGCCGCTGTTAGTGTCACTTATTTAATCAGAAAACACAGAGCGATCATGCTGCAGCACAGGCTGCGCTCCGTTCCTCTCTGCCTGAGGACTGTGTACCTAGGGCGGAGGGATTGAAATCTTCCAGTCATTTTATCCAGTCTCCTGCACGGTAGCATCAGCATCTTTTGTGTTTTGAATAACCTCCTAACTTTATCTAGATAAAGATGTCTGACGGTTGCCAGTGATATCTTTTCCTTTTTAATTAAAAAGTAGCTTAAGCTGCTTTGAATGTGTTTGGTAGATTTAATCACTCTCTGCCTTATATTGTTTAATGGTTTCTAATTTTGCAGTGTTAGCGTTTTAAAAGGCACTTTAGATTTAAAATTGAAGAACAAATTCTCATAGACTCCCTGGTGGAAAGATTTTAGTCTGAGGTGCAGTTTCAGGAATAGATAATTTGGGGTAAATTTTCAAACTGGGATGTGGGGAATTGGGGACATCGCTCTGCCTTTACCACCAACAGAACTCATTTGCACACATCCTGCTGCAAATTTATTTCTAGAGTTATTACAAATGTGAAATGTTTTGCCTTTAAACTTGTTGTGCAGAAAGGAAGATAAAGAAAGTTTTGCTGTAAGAGACAGATTAACCTATTTGTGGTCCTGAAAAATGACATCTTCTTGGTTTTAGCCGAATGAATAGTGCACTGTCTGTACTGGAGAGGATGGAGACGCTGCAGGTAGAGGAAATAGGACACTATTTCTACTGTACTGTACTTTCATATAATTAGTATTCACCATAAGCAGTTAATCACCAGAGAAGAGCTCCCAGAGACAAAACAAGTTGTTTAGCTTGTCAGCATCAGGGAATCGGAGGTGTTGAAACATGACTCCTTATAGCTGGAAGTGGATATTACAGAAGCTGGTGGATGATCTAATGCTCCATGGTAGTATTGTGTGCCAACAGCTCCCCTTGCAGTACAAAACTGTAATTGTTCCTACAAGTACAATTATGTTTTGAAACACTTCTTGGGAATTTTCCACAATGGAAAACAAGGACTTTTTTTAGATAGCTCCTAAAGTCACCTGGGTTCTCTTCAGCGTTTAACAGTCTCTTTTAACATTTAACATCCTCTGACTCTTGAAGAGAGAAGGATACAAAAAACCTGGCAATAAGTGGTTTTCCTTTACTGTTTTCAGCTAGTATTCTCTGATTTTAATTATGGACAGCTTACTTTTGAAAATGAAAAATTTCAGGCCTGAAATGAAAAAATCACTCCTGCCAGTTGTTTGCCCATCTGTGCCACACTGTGTCCCAACGTGGGGTTTTCCAGAATGTGCAGATGACTTACAATTGTCACTCACAAGCACTTTAAATACCTGAGCAAATATCCTTTGTCTTGTCCTGACCCTGGCATGAGGAAAACTCTTAGCAATGCCCTGAGAATATTTTTGCTTTGAGGTAATAGTCTTTATGTGATAGGCTCCTCACCTTGTTTCTCAGACGACTAGTGATACTCACTGCATTCCTGATCTGAAATAATCAGGGAAGAATCTTCTGAGACCTACATCAATTTCCCAGTCTGAATTCCTACCATTATTTGTAGATTAAGTAACAGAATGGGTTCCTCACAAGTCTCTTGTGAGCTATTCATGGTTTCCCTTGAATCCTGTCCATACGGATCCTCATGTTAATTAGAGCTTGTTGCAAGAGGTGAAGGTGAGCTATAATCCTTCCAGTGTTTCCACAGCCCTGCCCTGTCTTGCCTTCTCCAGCAGCAGGGTAAAGAGTTTGAATTCAAAACTCTGCTTCCTCTCTGGCAATATGTTAAGTGGCCATTACACCTCGAGGCCTGCCTCGGTAATAATAATTCTTCTGTTCGACCTGACTAAGTAGTTTTGCTTGTTTTGCAATATTCACTTCCTCACTTTGTATGTTATAATAGCAGCTGGTGCCAGCCTGTCCAAATCTGTGCTCTTCCAAATAGGTGCTTTAAAAATTGTTCTAGAACAGTTAAATCCTGCCTGTCTCCCATCGTATGCGAGTCTGGTTTTCATTGACTTGCTCTATCACTGCCCCCTCCTAAGAAAGGGGCTTCCAGTAGAGTTGCTGGGGAGATTTTGCTCTCATCTTCTGCGTGGTTGGCAACTTCAGGAGCTTGTTAGTGAGGACATCCAATTTTCATTCCTCTCTGTAGCAATTGTGCTCAAACATTTCAGATCGGTTCTTCCTGCAGAAGGGCAAAAGTTGTATTACATCCTTAACCCTTGCTGCTGTCTAATTTGCATGAAATCACTTATTCTGTGGAATTCATCTTTAGATCTCTTTTTTTGGTGAGGTGCAGTTTGATATGTGGAGTAGTGCAAATCTTAACTGCAACAGAACCAAAACACTTTGAGAGACATATAAGGTTTGGTAGTCTCTGGGGATAGATACACAGAGAATATGTTGTTCTGTGCAAATACTTCAGCAGAAAATAATGATTAAGTGTGATGACTATGTCTGCAAAGATGTTTGGGAACATTATAGGATGCAAAAAGATACTTTTAGGCTACATATATGCACTTAAGAAACATTTTTCACTATCTTATGATACTTTCCATGTGGCATATTTGCCTAAATTCAGACCCATGGAAGCTGCAGTCTGTGTCAGGAGCTCAAGGCAGTGGTCCTCAGTACCTCACAGTCTCAGAGAAATAGCTGTCACTTCTCAAAAATCAATCCTATGCATGCCATACCTTTCAGAAATGGGAGCCCTTCTTTCTTTCTCTGGCTTCTGAGATTACCAAATAGGTAGCTGAAGAAATGCATGGAGCCCTGCTGATGTCTGATGTCAGCAATTAGCCCTCTTAGAGACAGATGGTATAGGCAATTAGCCTTTCCCTTCAATGCTGGCATCAGCCAGATGGGCTGGGATAGGTCCAGTAAGCTTTCTTTAATCAGCAGAGTGTTTTACCCTTTCCTTAGTCTTTAAGATGTCAAGGAACTTTGGTCTTCTCCTCAACTGTCATTGTCTAAATCCATACGTTGTAAAACCTCTTGCACCCACAGTGAGGTAGCAGCACCACAGCCACAGGCACCATCCAGGAGTCGCCCTGCATGCTAAGAAAATAATGCCTTGCCTCACGCTTCTCTTCTTATAAAAGATGTGCTAATCAGTGGTTAGAGAGAAGGAGCTTGTAAGATAATGTAACTTCCTCCAACCCTGAAGGCACGAATTTCTGTTATTCTTAACCATACTAGGGCTGGGTGATGTGCTTTCCAGAATATAGACCCTGGATTCATAAGCATGTGACCACTGTGTCCTTTCTCAGAAAAGTGTCATTTCTCTTAAGACCAGGTGTGAACTGGTTTTATCATGACTTTGGACATAAATAAAATTGAATAGTTCGTATAATCAGATATTCTCCTAAGCTGTAAGAATGTTTTTCTTTTCTAGCAATGGTTTCTTAAGGGTACAAAAACCTAATATTTCTTTGGAATGGATGCCTGAATGAAGCCTCAAAACAATTTGTGCACCATTTCACCCGAAGTGTCAAATAACCTTTAATTAGAAATCAAGAAATTATTAAAAGCCCTCAGTACGCATCAAGAAAACACAATACAGCAGCTTGGGAAGCCCAATTTTTTTTTTCTCTCAAATTTGTAAGCCTAGAGGATTTCTGCTCTTTGCAGAAATTAAGGTGCCAAGTCAGCTGGGAGCTGCAACTCCTGTGTCACCTCAGTGCCACACTTTGCTGCTGTGAGGGGCCACTCAAGCCATCTGCTTTCTAGCTGTTTCTTGTTTGTGGAGGCATGAATGAGTTAACCCCAGAGGGACCAACAGGAAGCTCTTCTCAGAAGCGTTTCTTAAAGTCTAGACAGCTTAAATAATAAAAATGTGAGTTTATGATAGAAAGGCCGTAGTTGCCCTTGCCTGACTATTAAGGCAGATGAAGTAGTTGACTCAAGCCCGTAGGTTAATGGGCAGAGGGAGAACCCATACTTAGAAGTTCTTGACTCCCATCCTTGATCTCCTTTCTCTCAACGAATATCTCAGCTGGTTACTTCCCAGGCTCTCTTGGCCTTTCTTGCTGGGGAGGTGACAAGTTTATTGTACCAGAGTCTGCATTTCCAAAATCCTGGGTTATATGCTGATGAGCTGATGATGTGTCCTGTGCCAGCGTGGTGGCATTACATGCAAGGAGCTTCAGACAAAGGTACTGTAAATCTGGCATGACCCACGAACAGCTATTTCCTTTCACTCTCTGTGATTATTTAATGAGCTGACTTATACAAAATATACATCTAACCACAACCTTCCGCCTGCGCACCCACTCCCAGCTAGATTTGGGGTGAGGCTCGGGACAAGCTGCAGGCACCTCAGCAGCTGTGTCCTCGTGGGCGGGTGATGAGTAAACCTACTGCTGGGTGCATCCGAAGCCTCTGCGCTCCTCTCCTGCCTCTTCTCTTGGCTGGGTGCTGCCGTTGCCTTCTTTTTCTGGCTGAACTTTTTTAGAGTACGGCTCCGTCAAGGGAAGGAGTGAGGGAAGAAGTGGAGAGACTGCCTGGCTCAGCAGGTGCCAGCGTGGCCCCTTGTTGCCAGCAGCAACAATTACGGACCGCTCTGTCAGCCCAGCTGGATATTTGAGGTCTCAGTGGGTTGCAAGAATGTGTAACAGAGCTGCTGAACATGCGAATGCTAGGAGCCCTGGAAAAAGGGGGACTAAAAGTGCACGAGGAATACAGATGTGTGTTTTGTGCAGATCTGGGAGCTCGTGAATAAAATGGATTCTGTTACATCAACTTAGGCAGATGACCACACAAACTGAGAAGTTTTAAAATATAAAATACCCCTACAGACAGGTTCCCTGAAATGAGTCCTTCTGTCAGTCATTTTAAGATTTTAGTGTAGTTGTTTTATTTTACTTTACTTCTTGTTGTTGGGAGAGAAGACTCCTTCAGTAGACTTTCAGGTCTTCGTCCCGTAGAAGAGGGTGGGGAAACTGCCCATCCGCATCCCCTCTGCTTTTGAAAGGGTCTTGCAGTTCCCAGCTGTGCAGCTTGAACCTCACATCCATTTTAAGGATAACTTACTCTTTCCTGCTCTATCTGGTCTCCCATCTACTGAGCTAGTCAGCTAAGTAACAATTTACAGGAACACAGTATTTGGGAGCATGTGTGAAACCTTATTCAGTTTGAAAAAACACAATTCAAACTCATTTGAAACTAGTGAAATATATTAAAATAGTGCAAGAAATAAAAAATCTAGGGAAAGGCAAACCCAAGCATATTTCAACATATGTGTATAATCAGACTGCCCAGATTAATTTTTGTTCCTATGTGAAACATTGCAATTACTTTTTAAAATTAACTAATTAAGTATATTGCTATCTGTGATCTCCCTCCTGTGTGAAGTGTAATTTTCAGTTTGGATATATTTGTATTTTTCTATGAAATGAACATAAATCTATACTGAAATATGATGGAAGATACACTGCTTCTTATACATGAAGTAATATAATCCATGAGGTAAAGACAAAACTCAATTTTAACTATACTATGATTAATGCCTCAATAATAGATGATCATTTCCGTAAATGAGATTAATGGTTAGAGTGAAAGTAATCCATTCCACGTCTACGATCTGAACTTACTCAGGTGTTGCTATGAAAATCCACAGATACGAAGGAAGGACTACAGAACAAAATCTAGAGCGGCAGGTTGAGTTTTGCATTACAACCTGCGTTCTCGATTTTGAATTTGGAGTTTCTCTGGATTGTCTGTGCAGGTTGAACAGGAAACAGAAAACTGCCCCTGAGCGTGGCATCTCCTCTTACCTGCGCACAGATGATCTGAGCACAAATGCATCCTTCTATCGTTAATTTGGGCTCTTGTAACAAATCCCTTAGCAAATGTGAAATCACCTCCAGCACAGCTCTTGTGTCTGCTGTCATAGGACAGAGAGAGCAGGATGGTCTCACAAGTCCCACGTTCATGAGGACGGCACGGTAGCAGTAGTTGCTATCACGNCTTGTTCATTTTACAGACGTGAAAATGTCAGTAGAATAAAGCTATTTATCACAGGATAATGGTTTCTGACACCTAATAAATGCCAAGATAAAGCTACTTACTGAAAGTACATCAAAATATTCCGTTGCTGTTTGCCAAAGCCAAACATTCAGGAAAAATTTGACATGCTTATTTTCTAAGTGGTTGACACCAACATCTTGACATAATTCTAACATCACAACTAAAAACCTGATGCAACAGTACTATATAAATGCAGATCAAAAACAAATTATGGGCATGTAGGTTACCAAAACTCAGGAAAGTTTTTTGTGCAGAATTATATTCCCTAGATTTTTTTCTACTCTCTCACTATGAATTGTGTGTATTTAGTTGAGGTATTGATTCATGATATATATTATTCTGTGGTTTTAAATTTTTAAGTCTTACCTAAGTGTTGTTTTACAAAATTAGTTTAACTTCACACCATACAACCAGAACAGTAAGTTTTCTCTCTCTCGGGTGACAGAGAATAGAGGATAGTTTTATATGCAATTTTAGTCAGGATTTGGGCAGCACTCTTTTGGAGTTAATAGGGCCAGAAGGGGCTCAGGCACGTTTTGCTGTTATTTTTTCCATCTGCTTCCAGATAATCAGTAGTTTCAGGTTCACTTTCGCTATTCAGTGTTAAAGATATAGCACGCTTAAGAGCTTTGACTGTGGGTGGTTGTTTTCCCCCCCTCACAGATGGAAGACCTTTAACTTTGGATGAAATATGGAAAAGTGTTCATGCATGCTACCAGGCTCGTCTGCAGGAGGGGCCCTGGGACACTATTACACAGCAGGTGAGAAACCACTGGTCCTTTGCAAAATTAATGAATGCAATATATGGCTGAATCCTCAATGGCCTTATTCCGCTCCTGGACACAAGTGAAATATACAAAAGTCTAACTGAGGTTGTGCTGAGCCAGTTACCAACAACAGTTTTAGTCCTGGATTTTGAGGGATATATAGGTGTTCATCATGTAAGGCTTAATGGGACAATATATCTCATTTTAAATACTTCTCCAAAGCCAATCATGAAAACTTCAGGCAATTTCTGAGTGATTATGGATTTGGGTAAATACAAAAGTAGATTTATTTATATAAGTAAAACACATTAGTGTAACATTTCACAGATTGTCTATTAATCAAATAACAAAAAAAAAAGACTGTGTAATTTTCAGTTTTAAATAGACTTGCAATCCTTAGGATTGAAGGAGAGAAAATTGGTCTCTCAAATAATGTTATTGCTGACTAATGTCCTTAAGAATCAGTAGTTAATGAATGCCATGTTTCACAAGAGGAAGCAGATCAGTAAACTGTGATATGACTGCCTTCTTTAGAGCTATTCAAATCACTTTTATTTAAAGTGGTTTTAAAGTCACCAGTTCATTTCAGCAGCCATTCTCAGACTTGCTGTCTGAAAAATAGTCACACAGAAGGGTGAGATGCTTTATATGAGTTGGTGGCTCTGGTTTATTCCCTCAGCTCCAGGCTTCCAGTGCAAGTTTGAACAAAGAATGGAAACTGTCCCAGGTGTGAATTTTTACTATCAGACAAAGACACTAAAGTGTCCTTTCTTCTTCCCATTTTCTTCCTTGACTTTTTGATTTTAGGTGTTTCCAGGTACACAGGTCTCTTACTGCAGCAGATAGCACAACAGGGATGTAACCTCAACTGCGTTCTACAGGGGTTTCCTTAATTCAACTAATGCAATTTAATTACAGGATGCCTATTTGTAGATGGTACTCAGTCATGGGAACGTAAGCCACATTCACCTTTTTGCAGCCATGGACTACTACTTATATTACAATAGTTCTCTGAGAACCTAACAAGCATGGGTTTTATGATGTTTGCTGTGCATGTCTGAATTCCAGTTGTGAGTTTGCAGATTCTCGTAATACAGGCTTTTACATAAAGTGTTACCTGACTTGTTTACTGCAGAATGAAGATGAGAAAAGGTTTTAATAAAATAATATAATGTGGTAGCAAGTAACTGATTTTCTGCACAGGAAAGTATTGCACTTCAGATTTCTCCATAAAGTTTTATGATTTATAGATGAAGTTTCAGATTTGTAGCTAAATCGTGACTGTTTCTGCATAGAGAGGCAGAGGATTCAATTTTTGAAATTAAAAAAATTCAGCTTTGTCTTCCCTGCATCCACCTTCTCAGATTCCTTGTAGACAGAGACCAGTAAACCTGTGGTCAGATGCTAGGTATCCTTTAGGGCTGACATCTCTGGTATTTCCCAGCTGAGCTGTTCTGGCTTGCGGATAGTTGATATTCCCACCTCCAAAAATGTCCAGGGCCATCTGCTACATGCACTCCAGGGCTTGGTGGGCCTTCTCTACACTCACACTGCCCTGTGGCCTCAAGCCACGTTTGAGCTCCTCTGTGAACCAGTCTCTTCCTATGTATCTGCAAAGCACTGCAAGAACCTCCAGCTCTGTGTAGGTAATAAATCATAATGCAATACTACCGAGAATAAAGCATAAACAGTATGTTTGGAATGTGTAAAACTGGAGTGGTGGAGGCCAAAAGGAAAACCTGGTCACTCCCACAAAGACATTATTTTTGCCTCCTAAGGAGCAGTAAAATAAAACTGTCCTGCATCTAATAACCAGAGATGTGTGTGAGATACATGCACGCAAAAGGCTTGCAGAAACAGGTCTTATGGGTGGTAAAACGTGTGGAATGCAGAACCTGCTGTCTCTGTGAGACCTCTCCAGAGGTGGTTCAGCCAGTGTGGGCCCAGTGACAAACACAAACTAAGACGTTTGGAGAAACTGGCAAAGTTGTAGCAGTAAAATCCTATTGAATGTAACATCAAGGTGACTTTGCATTAAATAAGGAGATTACAAACATGAGTTAAACTGTTTATTCTTGACTAATATACACCGTACCTCAGGCTGATAGCACAATACTGGAGCTGTTGGCAGGTGGCAGAAGCCAGAGTAGTGAAGATCCTCCAGCAATCCCACTCTATATTTTGGAATTGCTTAACTTTTTATGTCTGTGCCATTTGTATGTACAGCTTCTCCCAGAACACCACGTACCTGTGTCTCAGGGATGTTGAATTCCACTGCTTTCAATGAGTTTAGCCTGCTTTACCTCACCACTGAACATGATCCAAAAGCCCCAGCTACATTCCTGGGTTGGAAATGTGCTTTCCCACATGGCTGCGAGAGAGAGAGCCTGCGGGAGATCAGCTTTAAGAGGTCTAGAGTTTTAATTTTAGATGGAAGCAGAAAGGCACCAGGCAGTGAGGGTGCACTTGCTGATGGTCATTCAGTCAAGTGAATGAGAAAGGAACGCGTGGTTCGTGGATGTGCGCATCTCTGGAGCGGAATCAGCGGCGTCAACACTATCGCATTTTCAGTGCCAGCAACCTCTGGTGCAGCAAACACTCCCCCTTGTAAACTGAGAGATGCATATGCTGGTCCAACTATAAAACAGCAGTAAAAATCAGGGTAGCCTCAAAGGAATTATGAAAGATAATAAAAACGTACTGTAAGTACTAGCCCGCAAGCCTCAGATCAAAGCAATAGCTAGGTCTACAAGAAAAAGAGTATTTTTCCCCTTCAAATGAAGGAGGGTTGTGCACTGAAATACAGAGAGTTTTCCCTTCCCTTTCTCTTTTTCTGCTGACCCATTTTGTTATGTGGGTTAGGCTTTGCCTGCAGGGGCGCGGATCGTATAATGCAAGTCACTGGGCAAGCTCACCAAATCAGGCTTGAACTCTCCGTACACATGAATAGCAGAGAGAAAAGGTTTAGGATTTTGCTCCAAAACAGACACAGATTTTAAATTCTACAAGCAATCCATCCTTTGGAAGAGAAATTGAGCTTAGCACTGGCCACACATAATGCTACTTAACTTTTAACAAGGGCTGATTTTGCACTTTGATTCAATAGTTAGCAGATTAGAAAAAGAAAGTCTACTGCTTTTTTTTTCTCCCGGATCTGGATTCTCAACCTAATCATTTGGGACTTACATTCCATGCATTTTACGAAATGTGGGTGCTATGCCCGTCAGTATTTTTGATGCAACTGTATTTTGGCTTATAGTCTAAATAAGCCACGAATAGATACCTGGTAAAACAGATATCTGAGATCAGGAACTGAGACACTGCTTGAGCGCCAAGGAATTCAGCTTTTTGGCAAAACCAAATTTAAGTCAAATCTGAAGTTTTTTACTTACTTTTGATTATTGTGACAAGTCATGGTCATTTTCAGAAAAAAAAAATCTTCAAATATTTTTACCAACTAGACTTAATTTTATTGCAAAAAGCAGAAGTCGACTAGTTACCTTCTCATAAATAAATTAACATGATAAGGTTGCATAGTATTTTATAATGATAATTGATAAATGGTGATTATTTAATTGCACTTCCTCTAGTAATAATCTTAAAATGCTCAAATGAAGTTCCTGTGATTGGCTTTCTTCTGAGTTAAATCTCCCTGGAGTCTTCAGTCATGCCTTTTCTACATCCGGCGATAACTTGCTTTAGCTGTTTTAAATAATACAAATCAATTATAACACACAGCTGTTTAACAAAACTTCTAAGTGTTGCTACAGGTCTCTGTGGGTATTTCCTGATGGCTTATAATGACACCAATTTAGCACACCTGGTAAGATCTGTGTGAGCTGGAAGTAGCTTAATTCTGCAGTGACAGGAAAATTAAAGGAGTATTTATGGATTACTGTTATATTTCAGAACTGTTGCCAACTGTGATTTTAGCTTCATTTTACAGAGTCAGAAATGTAATTGCAGACATTGTGTGCCCATCTCCTGAACAGTTTACTTGTAACTTGGTGGGTGCTTCTGAGGATATCCTGTATTAGTTATTTCTCTCTAACATGCTTCACAAAATGTCTCTTCGCATTTTTGAATTAATGGATGCTAGAAATATACTCTTTACAAGCAGCTCCCTTCCAAGTCATTGTAGCCTTTCCAGAACTGCAGACAAACAAAGCCTTTCTCGCTTGTCCCTCAGTTGGATTTTCCCATTCAGCTTGACTTAGGATGGAACCTCAGCCCTGCATCTCCCATACCACCATGCTGGTAACTTTCTGGGCTCCTCAGCCTGCCAGCCCTAGTGTTTTTACTGACTGCATTGCCTTTAAAAAGTACTTATAAAGCCACTTATATAGCAGCTGTAAGAGCAAATAAGAGATCTAGCTGTCTGGAAGAGGGTGGGTGAAGAAAAATACAGGTATGTCAGACAGAGAGAAGTTGCAAGTGGGATGAATGTAGAAGTAAAACTAAGACTTCTGGAGAGATTTCAATTAATAGTGGAAAACAGAAACAAGACACGCTCACCAAAAACTCCAGCTAAAAGAAGGTTCTAGTAAATGGGAAGAAAAGCCTAGACGAAAGGATGATCAAGTCATGGTATTTTTCTCTTATGTGCTCTGATATTCAGCAGAGAAGTCCAATACAGTTTTAGGTGAATACCTAGTGGCACTGTGTAAAACAGCTCAAACATAGTGGTCCTTCTTTGCGTAAGTCAACAGCAGATCCACCACATTAATATCCAGGTACAATATACCAGAGGCACAGTGAAGCTGGCAGCAGTCCAGAAGTGACATAGTCGAATGCTAAATTATGAGACAATTTTAAAGGAAAAAACCACAAGGATAGCAAAAAGGTTTCAAAACAAAGAACAGAGAATAGAGAATAGAAATTAAACACAAGGGGAGAAATGTTCCTGATTATAATAAGGGTGAACATATTTTACCACATTGTAGTGTGTGATTTAACAACCAGGAATTCAAAAAAACCCAGGGATAACTAAACAGGGATATCTGGTCTGTAAAGGCTACATTTTGCTTTTTATCATTTTGGACATCTCTACCAAGACAAGTGGGAGATGTGAAGCAGCAGAAAGTGTATGGTTATAGCCAGAACTTCTGGGGAGGGGGGGAGACCTCATGAATGTTTATAAATATGTAAAGGGTGAGTGTCAGAAGGATGGAGCCAGGCTCTTCTCAGTGACAGACAATGATAGGACAAGGGGCAATGGGTACAAGCTGGAACATCAGAGGTTCCACTTAAATATGAGGAAAAGCTTCTTCACAGTGAGGGTGACGGAACACTGGAAGGGGCTGCCCAGAGAGGTTGTGGAGTCTCCTTCTGTGGAGATATTCTTGTTCCTGTGTGACCTGCTCTAGGTGTTCCTGCTCCGGCAGGGGGATTGAACTAGATGATCTTTCAAGGTCCCTTCCAATCTGATATTCTGTGATTCTGTCTTCAGACTATGTGACATTAGATCCTCTCTGTAGAAGGTGAAAATACAGAGGCCGTAAATGCCTGAGGATATCAGATTTTGTCCTCTGATTTTTAGGAACCTACTTTTCAAAATTATGGCCTGATAATCATGAAGATTAAAAAGCATAATAGTTTTACCAGATGCTATATACACATTTCCACATAAGTTATAAGCGCACAGGACTAAAGCAGCTTTGAAAGTTTTAGTTTATGTCTAATGGCCAAACGTTCAAATAATAATTGAACTATTTAAAAATATAAATTAAAAAAACCCCACCAAACAAATGGAATAGAGTTGCTCCAATGTCTGAGCAATCCATGTTTACAATTTTCCAGCTATATTTTTTTCTATAAAAAGTTGATGACATTACAGTCATTCAATCCCTTTTTTGTTAGATTGGGTGTGGGATAGGCACTGGTGGTGCATGAATTTTCGTCCTGGTGTGGCTGGGTGCTCCAAACTTATTTTGAAGTCCCTGTATCAAGGACCGAGACTGTAGCAGAGTCTTCACATCCAGCTGAGTCCTCATCTTCTGCAGAGAGTGTGAAACGGTACTGGAACGGCGGTGTACGTGGTTACCTATTGGAAAGTAAACTGGGACCCATTTATTTCCCAGGCTCCTTCTGAAATTTGGTTAAGGATAGCAGAATATTTATCAGATTGGAAAAAAAATGGGTAAAGACAGTAGTAATTTTTCATCCTTTCTTTGCCCTGGTGGGTATTTATAAGTGTATACAAAGTAGAACGACCTCTGCGAGGGAAGTGAAGCGTTCCCACCTCAGAATACCATGTAGGTCCGTGGTGAACTGCTCTCCTAGGAGGTCAAGAGATTAAATCTAGCAGAAAAGAAATTTGAATCTAGGTCTCTGGTGTCTCGGGTGAGTTCTCTTCTTGCTCGTAGAGTAAAGGAGAGGGATGACTGCCTATTCCTATTTCTTTTTGATGTGTTTGTGCAAGACCTGCTTTGGTAGGGATGTGGAGTGAACGCCTATGGGCTACCTTCAGTGCTGTCACAGACATACTTTGGGAGTCATGTCAGGGTGTAGGACGTAAACTGGTCGCTTTTTCGAGATGTAGCTTATGCACGTGCCCACTGACAGAGATGTGTTGTGGCTTTGGTTTGTTTTTTTTTTTTTAATCCTGTGGAGAAAGACAACACTCTGAGAAAACATGCATTTCTAAGGCTACAGTGAAGCTGAGTAATAATTGTACGAATTTTAGATGCAAGCCCTTGAACATAAGTGTCCAAGACCATTTTTGATTCTTATCACTTATGCAAGTCCATGTAGTAGGTATATTTTTGCCTGTGTGGAAGCAAACTAGCAAGAGAATGTCAGAAGCTGATGAATGAACCCCATCACAGTCAGTACCGAGTATCTCCAAAACTTTTCTTTTTAACAGTGTGATGTTGTCATAAAGCCTGACCTTCCCCTGAGAAAACAAAGTCATAAACACAATCAAGTATGTGTGCTAAGGCTTAATCAATGCTTAGTGATGATGGAACATAAAATCAAACACCCAAGGATAGAAATGGAATTGCATTACTACAGGAGGCTCAACAATTGAAAAACTGCCCAATAAAATAAGAACGAAAAAACTTGGTGACTTGAAGGTCCTGCAGAGGTAGCCTGAAAAACTAATCTGTGAGTCAGGACGCTGAAGGATTATGGAAGTTACAGGCCACGTGTGTCACTACATCCCTCCGCCTCCCACCCTTTTCAGCCAAAACTGTTCAGAAGCAGTTATTTCTGTTGCCAAAATGTGTCTTCGAGGTGTGTGTGCAGGGAGATTTTTCCAGCCATGGGAGTGGACACGTGTGATACCTCAGATCTGGATTTGCCAACAATAAGTCAGCATTATGCTTATTTAGCATTTTGCTGCCTCTCCAGAAGAAAAGTTCTTCAGAGCGTTCTGACTGTAAATGCAGCCTTTTCTGAGTGCAGACCTGAGCCTCAGGACTATATTAACTCAGATCTTCTGCCGATCTGAAATTCTGCTTCTCAGCAGTCGATGAGCCAGCACTGTGTCCTTGTGGCCAAGAAGGCCAATGGCATCCTGGGGTAAATTAGAAGAGGGGTGGTCAGTAGGTTGAGAGAGGTTCTCCTCCCCCTCTACTCTGCCCTGGTGAGACCCCATCTGGAATAGTGTGTCCAGTTCTGGGCACCTCACTTCAAGAAGGACTTGGGAACTGCTGGAGAGAGTCCAGGGCAGGGCTACAAAGATGATGAAGGGAGTGGAGCATCTCCCATATGAGGAAAGACTGAGGGAGCTGGNAGGGTGCAAAAACCTTCAGGAGTCTTAAGAATGAGAATTATCCTGTCACTCTGTCTTCTCATAAAACTTCTTTTTCACGAGCCTCTCCTTCATAGCACTGCAGAAAAGGTAAACTCTAATGGCCTAAATTATGAATAGCAATCTCTGCAAATACACTTTCCTTCAGAGTTTTATTTCTCTTCTGTTGCGTTACTGCTGTTCTATAACCTTGAATAAATTCTTAAATACAGGAAATCATTGTTGTCTACGTGATTGCCTATTAAAAGATCCTCCACAGTGCTTAAAGTCGTAGCTTAAAGGCTCACCTTAAAATAAAAAGGTTGTGGACTGTTGAAACCAATGTCAGCCAAGTGAGGACTGAAGGCCACTTTGCTGGTTTCCTTTGGCATTGTTCACACATCTTCAGGTGCAGATTATTCAGCCCTTTTCAGAGTCCTCCTCTACAGTGAATAAAGCTGTTTCTGCTCACTAATGGCACTTCTGTTACAAAAATGGGTGAGTTAGGAACTCTGTCCCACAAAGTAAGTACTCATCTTAAGTTTTAAAACAGCAAGTGATAAGGAATTCTCCTGTGTCTGCTTTTTACTCAACATTTATTTCTCAATTTGGTTTGAGTGAGGTGTTTTTCTTTTGTCATTTGATACTTAGCAGGTGGTTGTAATATCATCTCTGTTATATGTCCATTCTGTCATATAAAAAGTAGTCAACCAAACCTAAGCTACTCAAATAACAGCACAGAACCGCGCTATTTCTATATTAATCCAGAGTCTGCTCTTTTTCAATATGTAGTTAAGAATCTGGAAGATGTATCTTTGTAGTACTTCAATAATCCTGTCCATTACATCACTTAATTTATAGCAGTGTTAACAGGAAAATCAATAAACATTATTTCTAAAACGTCAGGGATGTTAATGGTTTGATTTAAAAAAGGAGAAAGATTCAAAACTCTCTGAACAGAACACATTGATGTAGTGTTGTAGAGGCACATCTTGCTGAAACTGTGGTAGGGAAGATTTAAATCATTATGGCTCAGTCATCTTGAAAAATGTGTGTAGGTAGCTATTCTTAGACATACAAATCTTTCTTGCCATATTGTGGGATTTTGCTAAGTGGGGGAGGCTGTATACAGTATATCTTAACAGAAGGTTGCTAAGATCGCTCTTAAATCATTTTGAGTCATATCAACAGTTGCTATGGATCCCCTGCTAATATTTTTGGAAAATTATTAGTACAACTTCCTGAGGAAAGGGAGTCTTACCAGTATGGACTGGAAAGCTGTTTCACAGGGAAAAGTTTAAGAATGGGAGACCTGGGTGAATATTTATTTCTGATTAAAATTTGCTGCGATGTATTGAACTTCTGTGGTTTAAACCAAGTGGTGGTATTGTACAAGTACGTAGATTTTATTTTAAGCATTATTTTAAGCATTAATTAATAATGTGTAGCTCCACTACAGTTTAAGATTTTTTTTTCCCAGTAAGATTTATGGACATAATCCTAGTCCAACTAATTCCATGGGAGGAAAAGACCAAATAGTGGACTAATAGTAAATGATGTAGAACAAATACAGAGGCTTAAGGATAATTTATATATAGCAATAAAAGGCACTAGGAGGATCCTTGCCAATTTCTGGGACAGAATTCAGGATAGACTTCCAAGTCTGGGTACTATTGTTACTTGAGTTGATCAGTTATTCTGAAGGGAAGATTCAGTAAGATTTTCCACACAGGTTAATTGAATTGATTGTAATTAATGGAATGAATGACAGTGTAATAGGATTGATTCTCTGGATTCTTTTCTACTTCTGTAAAATAACTGTTTCAGTGCTACACATTGCATTTACAGATATTTTATCTGTCAGTGGCTGTGCTTCCACGGAACTTCCCAAGGAGAGATGTTGTGGATGACGTTGTAACAGCACATTCTCTCCCTGGTCTGGCATTTCTCCTGGGCTGAGCTGGGTTGCTCTTCTGCCTTCCCTCTGCCATGACCTCTAACAGTTCACAACTGGAATAGAACTGGTTACTGAACATTCCCCCTTATTTCTTGTGAAAAATTCTAAAATACACAACAACATTGATTGCATGTTATGAAGAAAGTGGGTATCATTATGACACGTTCATCTTTGAGACGCAACTGGTGTGGTCACAAGGTGTTGAAAACTTTATAACATTTTCCCTTTTTGTTTTCTGCAACAAGGGCTTTTGCCCAAGCCCTTTGGCAGACCTTTTCTTTTTTTTTTTCTTTTTAATAAAAAAGCATAATAAGTGCCATTTAAATGGAAGTTAGGTATCCATGTTAACAGAAAGCAATTTATGCCTAGGCGCCTGTGCTCTCAAGTTGTGGAAGCAGATGGTATCAGCAGTTCAAAAGCATTTAGACAAATTCATGAGACCACTTGTCCATAAATGGATGCAAAATTACCAGGCAGGAATGTGTCCTCCATCACCCTTAATACAGCAGAAGTGCTGGAGCAGTACAAGGGGAGTGAACCACAGAAAGAGGCCAGACTCAGTGTTCTCCCAAAATAGCCATGCCACCTGCTGCGGATGGAGGCAGGATGCGTTGCTCGATGGACCATTGGCCCAGGCCAGTCAGGAATATCTTAACGTTTATAAGGCAGTCGGAGGTTTGAAAAAGAAAGTGAAGAAATTAATTTACTCCATCTGGTCAGACTTGTACATGAAGCTGCATACTGCCACCAAGGCTCAGCAAACCAGCTTGAGAGCCTTTCAAGTTGAAAGTCAACTGGA
>VXBJ01001872.1:474335-489055 GCA_013400055.1 Nycticryphes semicollaris
ACAAGGCTGTGCTTCCTTGATCACAGAGTCACAGAATTGTCATGGTTGGAAAGGACCTCTGAGATCACTGAGTCCAACCATGCACACACACAAAAACCCCTACAATCTTGGCCACTAGAGCATGCCCTTTACACTTCTATATGTTTATTAAGTACCTCCAGGGCTAGTGATTCAACCTCCTTCCTGGGCAGGCCGTTCCAGAGCCTGACCACTCTTTCAGTAAAGTAATTCTTCCTAATATCTAATCTAAACCTCCCCTGCCACAACTTCAGACATTTCCTCTGGCCCTGTCATTCACTTGAGAGAAGAGGCCAAGACCCACCTCTCTACACCCTCCTTTCAGATAGTTGTAGAGGGCCATGAGGTCTCCCCTCAGCCTTCTCCAAACTAAACATGTAAACATGCCCAGTTCCCTCAGCTTCTCCTCACAGGACTTGTTCTCTAGACCCCTCACCAGCTTGGTGGCTCTCCTCTGGACATGCTCCAGCACTTCAATGTCCTTCTTGTAGTGAGGGACCCTGAACTGAACGCAGTACTCAAGGGGAGGCCTCACCAGTGCTGAGAACAGAGGCACCATCATTTACTTACAGATACTGGGTTGAGGTGCTGGGTTTGGATCTGCTAAACTTATCTGCCAAAAATCATGTCCCTAGAAAAACTGCACCGTCTGTGAGGATATGTACAGCCAAATACTTGTAGGATGTGGTTTAAGCGTGCGGCAATCGGTGTATGGGCTGAGGCTGCTTTGCTTATGGACCACCTTCTCCACCACAGCCTGATGTATGGACCATCCTTGTGTTCCACTTCCTAATCCAAGGACTGACTTAATGTTTGCTGAGAATATTTTGTGTATGTCACGCTTCAGATAACAGGCAGCATCAGGATGGTAGACAGAGTACTTAAAATCTGCATCTGCAGTTCTAGAGTTCAAGGTGCCTCCTGCTATCGTGTGAGAACATCTGGCTTCTCTGTGCTTCACTGCCTCTAGAGGAAGCTTCGCCATACCCTGTGGGAGTGACTGTTGTAGTCAATTAGTATTTCTCATTGTACTAGTAGTTGTTCACAGGTTTGGTCCCTATCCTGCAGTCTTTGTGCAAGCCTCCCCTGACAGCTGTTGAGTTTTGGGCAAGTAGGAATTGCATAGTAGTGCGATCAGCGAAAAACAGATTAGAAGTAACTTCCATACAAGTCATCTTGGATCCTTTCCCAATCACATTTTATTTGCAGTATAAACCAGACCACAAGTCCTGAGCAGTTGAGATGGAATTTTGGATTTTACTTTACATGTTCAGCAATATGTCACTTACATCCAGAGTCTAACGTATGCCACATCAGAGCTGGGAATGTGAAATGCATCGGGTTTCAGATTTTGGTTTTCTAGATGTTTTGATTGGTTGCATATTTTTAACTTACATCATATGTTATTGGTAGATTGAAATACACTGCAGTCTTTAAAATTCCATTGGTGCACTATTCTTCTGCCAGCCATTTGGAAGTAATAATGAAAGCACGTAACTTGTCCTGGTCTGGATCATAACAACCTGAAAAGCCATTTTTCCATGTAAGATTTATAAAATAGAGCTTTACCTTCATGTACCATGACAGTAGCTACATTGTCTTTTTTAACACTTTTGCTAACCATAAGTTTGATAATTGTACCCAGAACCCATTTTCAAATTCAAGGGAGACTTACACAGGAGGAAAAACAAACAAACAAAAATCCAAAACCCAAACAACAGCAGTTTAAGAGCTGTTAAATGCTCATGCCTGCTCTGTGGTCTTCATTTGTGAGACCCTGGAGCAGAGGAGAAAAAGCCATCAGCCCTCCTCAGCCACCCTGCATTGCTAAGCAGCGTCTCTGCCAGCTTCTCCCCTCTCTATCCAGCGTATTGGCACCTTCAGGCTCTGCTGGGTGGCCCTGGGGACCTTCATTGTCAGTATAACTTACACCTGGCCTTAAGTATAATGTAGAGCTTTATTTAAACCAGGGCCTGACTTGGCTTCTGCTGTCCTTGGGATCGGGGAAGTGGAGAGGATTTGAGGGAGTTGTTCCTTATAAGCTACTGGTACTGAGTGCTGCATCAGCATTATTTGAGGATCCGTCATGCTTGTTTTCCCAAACCACCACAGCTGTTTACCCGGTACTGCACTGAGGGCTCAATAGACAGAAGAAATTCCACTCTTAAACAATAGAAATAATAAAATGCCATGCTGGATACAAAGTGGTTCTGGAATAACTTATAGCTGAAATGCTGGTTAATAGTGTTCTTATATCCTGTTCCCTGACGAAGGAGAGGAAAAGATCCTGCAACAGCTCTTGAGTATTATTTTCAGTACTTGTTGCTAGGGTTTGAGAAGACTCAGGTGCTAAGGTGCTGCTGTGCAAAATTTGTAAGGATAGTTTCACAGGCATTTCTTGGAGACCAGCTCTTCCTGTTTCTGTCTCTGGAGCAGAAAGTGCGGTACAGCAGCATTATTCCTAATCGGATTTGGCCAGTTGGGTGGGTTCCCTCATGACGGGCAAGGCTGCTTATTGAGAGTCTGTAAAGTGTCAGTGCCCTACTCTGAATGTCAGCGTCTCCTCCATGTGACACTGCGTGTGACAGTGTAACTTACAGGTTGTAATTACAGACAAAAGAAAACAAGTGTGAAATAAGTCTGGGAGAATGTCCTCTACTTTCTCCATTCCATCTGCCTTCCATTGCGCCTCAATCTTATCTTCTTTTTTTTTCAAGAATTACAAGAAAAGTGGAATTTGTCTGTAAATAAGGAATAAATATTTTCTTTTACATGGAGGAATCCACAACGCCCGTTACTTTAATTTATCATTTGTAAACAGAATCGAGTATTACTCGGGCAGGGCATTGCACATTGTGCTAGACTGAAGACTTCTGCCGTCAGAGACAACCCTCGGCGCTTGTCTAATGGATGGCTGCACACAGCAGGACACTGCTTTGCCAGTGTCCTTACAGTCACACTCTTAACTCTTGGACGTCCTCTCCCAGCAATCACTCTACCTCCTAGATATCTAATGACCATACATTCACTTGGCTGGATGCTCCAGTTGTTCCCAGTTGCTGAAGCTGCCTCTGTCTTGCTTCCTTCCTGCTGATAACACCCCTCCAAATTCCTCTTCAGTGCCTTGACCCGGTTCCCACAGTAACCGAGACACGGTGGTGGTCATGGGGAGTGTGGAATGGATAAGCAAACTGAGTGTTCCCCTGCCCTGACACAATTCTTGACCGTTTAACACCATAAACACAGGGCAGTTGTCACCATCAGTGCCAGTGCTTTACGGACATTGGTCTAGAGTGCCACTAGACAAAAATTCATCTCAGTTAGTACAAATATCCTCAGTTTAGATTGGGAAACTAATACAGGATAACATAAATATGTGGGATCAAGGAGAGAAATAATCCTGTTTCGGTATCTACTTTCAAATGGCCTAAGTAGGAGATAGGCATCTAATTTCCCATTTACATCTGTGCCTTAATGACTTACAAGTTATTTTATCCAGAATGTTTATGTACAAAAGTATCATTTTATTTCAAAACCAAGTTAATTGCAGCACTGTTTTGCAATCTTATTTAGTGAATCTATTGAAGATACCTAGATCTCAACTACACACATTATTTGAAATCTTGCTGTTTACCAAAACAAAGATTTCCCGCTCCAGACAGTTTTGTAGATTTGCTCAGTCGTTCATCCTTGCTAATCTGGGAAGACATATTGAGGACCATTGCTTCTGGGGATTTCTTTTTAAGAGAACTGACTCATACCTGCCCTTGGTTACAAGAATCAGCAAGAAGAATGAATTTTATGTGTTCAACTAAGCCAAAAATAAGCTTTCCTTTGGAATGCAGTTGCTACCTACATGAGCCCTCATTTGTGTCAGCACAATCAGGGTAGGATTTAACCCCCATCTGGTTGGCCGGAAGGTTTGTATTTGGTTGGTTTTGATTACTAAAAGAAACGTTCCTTTGGTCAAATTGCATGGTTTTTTTCACAACAATAAACATTGAAATAGTTAATTAGACCTGAATGTGGTGAAGTAATCAATATATATTCTTGTTGGGGCTTCATAAATCACAGCAAAAGTTTTTTAATAACTTTTTTTTTTTTTTGCCCATTTGCTATGACTGTGGTTTAATGAGCTTGTTTGGACACCTATATTCATATTGCATCGTGATTCATTTCCAGCACAAAGGAAAAACAATTGCTCTTTCCTCTGCACTGTGAAGTTACAACTGTTTCCTCCAAAATACTTTCCTCTAGAGAACAGTGTATGTATGCATATCTGTGCGTATTTTTAGTAACATGTAGGCTTTTAAAAGTGTTTCAGAGAGTTCAGAGCATTTCTTAGCAATAAGTTCTTATTGACTAGAATAAAAAAAAAAAAGAAAAGAAAAGAATAGAAAGGAGAAAAGAAAAGGAAAAGAAAAAAGGAAAAAGAAAAAGAAAGGAAAAAAAAAGGAAAAGAAAAAAGAAAAGGAAAGGAAAAGAAAAGAAAAGAAAAGAAAAGAAAAGAAAAGAAAAGAAAAGAAAAGAAAAGAAAAGAAAAGAAAAGAAAAGAAAAGAAAAGAAAAAAAGGAAGTGTATCTGAAGCTCATAGCTGTAAAACTGCCATGTCAAGTAGCTGCAGCTTTAATTCCAGAATTTAAGAAGCCAGGGTGATACAGTAGGAGAGTAGCCCTGAAGAGAGTAACCATGCACTGAGCACTTGGGAAGAATTAGGAAGGTGTCACACCTGTTATCTTTACGTCCCAGATTTCATTAGAGTCTTAAAAAACGCTGGGCCACAAGGAAGCTTTCACCTCACCACTTGAGAGCTTGTTGTAACTGCCACCTGCTGAAGATGAATTTCAGCTTCAGGCGAGAGAGAAGCGTTTACTGCTGTGTTTGAAAGGAGAACGGCCTCACAGAGCCTTGCCTCAAACACCTTTTTCCTCCAGCCTGTTAGAAAACAATGTGTTTTCCTGCAGTGTTGTTTTCTTCAGTGATGTCGTTGGTACAGCAGGCTGGACGAGGTGGCCCTGTCTGAGGAGATGAGGCTGGGTGCTTTGTGCAGCCCTGGGTTCCACAGACGGGCGCTGTTGACCTCGGCAGCAGCGGCCACATGGAGCCAGACACCATTCAGGTGCTGCCTTTCCCCACCTGTGTTGCTCCCCAGGGTTAGGTTATCGACAGAGAAGAATCTCAGTAAGATCTTCACCAGCAGTCACCTGCTGCACCACCAGGAACAATCCCCCATGTCGTTTTTGCAACAAATGGCCATAAAACACAGGAGACGGTCTTCATCATTTTTGTTTCTGCTGAGCAAGAGGTGCAGGTGATGCCACTCCACTACCAGGGGCAGGGAGAGCCCCACAGCAGGGGAGAACATGGGCTGAGCACAGGTGGAAAAAAATTTGGCAAACTGTGGAAACGAGCTGACCCTTCCTTCTTTTGTACATGATCCAAATCACAGTCCTGAGCTGAATTTTAGTGGATTCCAGGCAGGCCTCGCTCCGCCAAGCGCTGATTGCTTCTCCTGGCTTTGTGAAGTTCATTCTCCAGCACACACAGCAGTCAGGTATTGTGAGCTTCATATTGTTAGCTGAGTCTTCTAATATTTGCACATGCTTTACTAGTGAATTAAAAACATAGACTGCTGTGTCTGTTGCATGAGTTCTCTTCTCTGATCCTTCTGGGTTATCATCCGTTTCAGAGGACTTGGGTTGTATAACACGCAGTTTCAATGCTTCTTTATGAGGCTAAAAACCCCTCTAATGGTGACTTGGTGATGAGGCTTGGCTTGGCCCTTCTTTCTTTGACTTCTTTCTAGAGTGTACAGGGCACTCACAGAATCCAAGGGCACACTTGCTGGAAAAATCCTGGTGCCCGAGTGTTGGCTACATATCATCTGCTAAATGTACTTGTAGAACAAATAAGAAAATGCAACTCAAAATATGAAATTGGCTTTAATAACTTCGTGCTTTGCTTGTCTGGATCCCAGTTCTGCACATTCTCCCACTCCTGATAACTATTATTATCCCTTCACCTTAATAGCAGTCTCACTTCTGCTATGTCGCACGGAGTTTAAAAAAAAAACCAAACAAAACAACCACACAAAACAAGCCCCTATTTCAACCAAACCTGTAAAATGTACACATGCTTGATGGAGTAATAAGCACCTGTGCTCTTCTCTTCCATGATTTTGAGCTAATAAGATTTCGGGTGAATTTACTCCATAAGTGCTTGTGCTTCTGTCTGGCATCTGGCCACCGTTTCGGTAGGCGACGGCAACAAGGCAGTTAAGCGTCCCGTTTTCCTCACGGGAGCTTACTGAATCAGTTTAAAGCTAAATTCCCCGTTTTGAAGACTTCCTTTGTTAAAAGTCCACATAAACAACTTTTCGGGCTTAGGCCTTTCAGGTTCCAGCGTTTCCCCTCGTTGTACCCATAGCAACATCTAGCGGCAAGATGACCTCATGGCAATGCCCTACTTTTGGAAACAGGCTCCATTTATCTCCGGGTACATCTTCATCTGCTCCATGTCCAGAATCTGAAAAGAATTTGGACGTCGAGGACGTTGATAGTCCTTTTCGCTGGCTGCAGTAAAATTCTTCTTTTTTTTCAAAGGGCAACCCTGCTAATACTTTTTGCCACTCAAGAAAAGCACACGGAAGTAAGAAAAACAGGCAGACTCAGTTTGCTGGAATGACAAAACCAAAGCTGCTGATTTTCATAGCTGAAGTATTGAATCTTCTGTAGAAACCGAGATGGAGTTCTAACAGCAGCAGTTGTGTAGGATAACATTTGCATATGCAAGACCATGATGTCTGGATTAAGCGAGCTGGCTGGGATCTGCCTCTGGCACCAGGAGCTGCTGTCAGAGCTGATGCCATGAGTCACGGTTCCATGCTTGAGTTTGCTCCTCCAGGACCTTCCAGTGTTATTGTAATGAGAGATCACCTGGAAACAACTGGTGGACCCCATTTCTCCCACGTGTGGGCCTGCAGTTGGTTTGGTGTGTATTGTTCCTGGGTATAACTGTACTGGTGGCAGCCAAAGCTTTCAAACCTGGCTGTCTGCTCACGTTGTTCTGCTCCTAGAGGAAGGTAGGATTTCAGAGACTTCCTAGTAGAAAATGTACACATCTCTGCTATGTGCTGCCTCTGATGACTGCACATGTGTTCCAAATTTCACAGAAGCACCAGACAGAGCCACAACAGATGTGGTAAGGACTAATCTATCTGGGATTTCTGAGCAGACAGTAGCAGAGCTGAAATTACTGTGCATAAACTGTATCTTTGGTTGAGTGAAGCTATAAGAAATACTGGGCAGATGTAGAAGAACCCCCAAATCCATCCACTTAATCCATCTTCTAATCATAGAATGGTTAGAAGTGGAAGGGATCGTAAAGATCATCTAGTCTAACACCCCTGCCCTGGGCAGGGACACCTCCCACCAGACCAGGGTGTTCAAAGCCCCATCCAGCCTGGCCTTGAACCCCTCCAGGGATGGGGCATCCACAACTTCTCTGGGCAACCTGTTCCAGTGTCTCACCACCCTCACAGGAAAGAATTTCTTCCTAATATCTAATCTAAATCTCCCCTCTTTCAATTTAAAGCCATTACACCTTGTCCTATCACTCCACAAAGAGTGTCTCTCCAGCTCTCCTATAGGCTCCCTTCAGATATCGGAAGGCCACTATAAAATCTCCCTGGAGCTTTGTCTTCTCCAGTCTGAAGAACCCCAATTCTCTCAGCCTGTCTTCATCAGAGAGGTGCTCCAGCCCTCTGATCATTTTAGTGGCCCTCCACTGGACCTGCCCCAACAGGTCCATGTCCTTCCCATGCTGAGGACTCCAACAGTATTCCAACATTTTGGGAGAAAAGAGACCAACACATCCAGAACACACATATATGCTTGCATGAAATTAAAATTAAAAAAAGAAAGATAAGCAGTGAACTCTCCGCTACCCAAGAAAACAGGGTGGGCAGGGAAACCACAAAGCACAGGAAAAGAAATAGCGATACTGGTTACCCCTGGGAGCTGTCGGGATGGCTGGTGGCATGGTTCATCTCCACCCAACCTCTTCCCTTACGCTCTGGTGTTGACTCGTTGACTGAACTGCGCTACAAGTGCTGTGCACTTACAGCATCCAAGATTTGTCAAGGACTCAAGGCCTCACTCTGGAAATCTTAACTGGTAGCTCAGTCAGGTTCCAATAAAGAGAATCCTAATTGTAGCATGGAATTCCCCCCAGGTTCCCTCGTGTGGCTGGGAAGGGGCTGCAGCCAATGCCGGTTTCATTACCACTGGGGATACTGCATTTACAGGTGTCCTGGTTTGAGGTTAAATGAACCAATTTTCTGTTCAGTAATTTTACTTTTTTAGCTGGACCTCTTCTAACTGACTAATCTCTGAAATTAACAGCAGATTGTTCAGAAACTGTTCACTCTCAGGGTGACCAGACCTGATCACACATAGAGGTGGTGCAGAGAGGCCCTTGCTTACACTCATTGCTGGAACAACCAAGGGCAGGGAATTGCGTTATTTGCCCCATTGGAGGGTCGGAAGCAGAAAAGCGTCGAGGGGTCACACCTGTGGGGAGGAGCAGACAGGAGAGGTGACCCCAAACTGACCAGCTGGGGTATTCCATCCCATCTGCACCATGCTCAGTGTAAAAGCTGAGGGATCAAAGGGTCAGCTCTTTTCTTTCTTTGATGGCCGACATCTGAGGAGGACCCTGTCTGTTCATCTGCCTTTGATCCTGATGGGAGCATTCCTGACTCCAGATCTGGAATCCAGCTCCTGTTGGTCACTGAGTCCAGTCTGGGTCTTTTCCAGATGCCTGCTGGTGACGTGATCGTCATCCTGGGAGCTTCATACGGTTTTGTATATACTGTATCTATTCATTATTTTCTTTCTTTTGCATGTTTTAATTTTGGTATTAATACTTTATTAAAGTAGTTGAGTTAATTCTAAACTCATAAATCTCCTTATCCTCTTCCTCTCCTTTCTTTTTATGGGGGAGGAAGGGCCATCTGGTTTTGGTAATTTTGGCTGAAACCACAACAACTGGGATAAATGAACCCAAGTTCAACATCACTTCGCCTGAACAAGGATTTGGGTCCAAATCTCACATATTCCCTGATGACTAAACTACAAAATACCCGCTAGTAGAAATTTTCAACCTGCTCTTAATTTTTTTCTGCATTTTTCTATAAATTAACAGATATTAATTGAAGCAGAGCCTTTCGGAAGAACACACAGGCGAACTGTGATTAGAATGGAGGAACTGGTTACACTCTACCTTCAGCCAAATAAGTATCTTGAGGTCTTACTGCATAAGATAGTTTTAACATGACAAAAAAAAGAACCCCCAGCGCTGCGCTATGAGCTTTGTGCAAAATGTTCTTTCAAGGGGCCAAATTTAAGATAAAATACGTGAGTGCAAGTACCAACAGAACAGGAGGTCTGGAAATGAGTTAAAGGCTGATATAGAGGGACATGTTGGCTTCTTGGATGATGTTCTGTTCTACAATTCTGAATGAGTTCTGGCATCCACGTGTTGAAAAAACTGGACAATACAGAGAGGAAAGCGAAGATGGGAAGTGATGACGTGCTTCAGTTTTTCAAATGGTCTCATTAGGGTGCAGGCATCTTTGAGAAGTGACAAAAAAACCAAACCAAGACAATAAATCAACCAACATCCAACCGTTTAGAAGTGCCTTTAATCTTAGCAAAGAGAGCCAAAAGGCCCTACTCAAAGCCACGTCCAGGTCAGTAACACGGCAGTTAAATGAGAAGTGCTTGGAATGCGCTACAAGAAACGGACATCCGGAAACCCAGGCAGACTTGCCCAAGTCCAACAGTTAAGACTTAATTTGCACTTGACACAAAAGCAGCTGGGTGAAGTTCTGTGGGCTGAGCAGCGCAGAGATGAGATCAGGTAAAATAAATGGTTTAATAACCCCTTTGGGGCCTAAGCCCAATGAATTGTGCCTCAAGTGCGTCCATTGCCGTGTCTTCACACTAGAAACTGGAACCGCTGCCATCAGGCGAAGAACATGAATAACTCCCATTTTCAGCATTTACAGTGACCATTTTTGATTTGAGGAAGGCTGTTTGCCAAAACATGCATTAATATTCATGCAATTTCTCCTCCCAACTTGCTCAGGGGGGTGTTTTGATTCCTGATTAATTTAATGGTCCCAGAGAAAAATTAGGGGTTCTTTTTCTGGCCAGACCTAGCAATAAGAAATTTCATTTCAGTTCCTCTGGGAAGAGACTGATGCGATGACTGAAGGTAAAATTCCAGCCACACCAGACAGTCTTTCTTCAAAAGAAGACTGAGTCTGATAATGTAAGTTCTGGATTATGTAGTATTTATTACAGTCAATGCAAACATCGCTCAAACAGTATCTACACTAAGCCACACTGAGGAGACAGGCAAAAAAAAATAAGGGAGTAACATACGTAGAACTTTAGGCTTTTAACAAAACCCAACCACCCTTACATAGCTATGTGTCAGGTGGAAAGAAAAAGCACTCCGTGGAAGCAATGGATCTTTCTCTGTAGAGTACAGTGGTGTTTTATAAAACTGGAATTACCTCTCTTTAGAAAAGGTAACACTGAATGCCTAGCGAAAGGCCACGTTAGATCTAACAGCGCTGCGAGACCTCATCTCGCCGCCTGACAAATCCTAAGGGTTGTATTCCACCTCTAACACCCTGCAACACCCGCTCCACACCTTTACTGACAGAGGGAAACACGGGAACACCAACTTTCCTGTGGGATGTGGCAATAAACTCACTCAGCACACCCCCAGACCTTTCCAGTGCAAAGCCACCCCTCACCTCACGATTTGTAATGAGGCAACCACCCCCCCCTCCCCACCTTAGGATCATTCCGGCTGTGACACCAAATAGCACTTTCACTTCTGGTACATGTCAGCTGTACCGTGCCACCCTCCACAGTCTGCCAGGGCCTACACAAGCAAACACCAGATATCCTTCTCTTCCCCTACAACCCAGCTCCTTACTCAGGTCAGAGCCACACGTGGACCCCAGCTTCAAAACCTCTACAGTTCCACACAACTTGCAGCAAAACACTCCAGAAATTGTTTCACTGGGAGCTTTTTGTGACAGCTTTGGGGGGNCTACAAAGTAGACTCTGAAGCGTCTGGCAGACAGCTGGGAACACAAAGGTGAATCTGGAAATGTGGTGCTTTTCAAGATCACCCTTCAAAGATGCTCTGGCTGGCTTCTACCATTCTGTCAGTAATTTCTTACAGGACAAGCCAGCTGCCAATAGCAAAAAACACAACATGCCCCAACACCTCTGAGGCACATCACTTGCGGATACACATTAAAAAATACTAAGCCTTAAATAACAAAGCACAGAAGGTTTTCCAATCAAAAATTTTATTGACATTCACGGCAAATGAATGCAAATTTATGATCTTGGCCTCTCCTTCTTGCCCTTGTACAAGGCCAACAGAGAAACGTTGGCTACTTTGACAACCTTGAAGCGAACTCCAGGAATGTCACCAACGGCGTGACCCTTCCGGCCAAAGCCAGCAACCAGAACTTCATCGTTTTCCTGCAAGGAAAGACCACACACAGCGTTACAAAGGTATAAACATTGCACCTCTGCCAGTATTCCCCATCCCAGAAGTATGCAAAGTCTAGGGGGTGGCTCAAATTTAAAGGAAGGGTAGAAACACTGAAGACTTTTGACAGATAATCCACCAGTGATGTGCTTCTTTACTGTGACATGTAACTTTTTATAAATTGCTTCTTGAAAATTACCTCAATGAAGTTCAGGCAACCATCGTTGGGAACAAAAGCCGTTATTTTTTTGCCGTTTTTGATGAGCTGGACTCTAACACACTTCCTGATGGCAGAGTTGGGCTGCTTAGCTTCTACTCCACTAAAATGGAAATGTGTAAATAAATTAGCAATAATCAGTTTGATGAGCTAACAGATATGTATTACACCACCACAAATTACTGCACTGCTTTGTATTAAGTGTATTTATTCCTCAGAACCAAACCCTATTTTTTATGTTTAGAATTACTCAATAGATAAAGGCCCAGTTCCTAATTTAAGTAAAAACTGAAAATTAATCACCTACAGACATATAAACTGTGTTTTTCATGTTATACATGTATGTTGAAAAAGATACTTTTCAGCACTACCACTTAGAAAAACAAACCACATTTTCAATCTCGCAAAATCTCTTGCACATTTAGAAAATACAAGTTTCGCAGAGCTTTCTTTCACAAGGTCCCTCCCGAAGGCCTCATTTTCCGGGCAGACTTTCCAGGCCACTCAAATGCCTCGCTACCTCCCCCTCCTGCCCCACGGCAGCGGCCCCCCGCCGAGCTCTACCCACACTTTCTCCAAGACGATCCCCTTGGCATGGGAGGCACCGCCGAAAGGGTTGGCCTTCAGCGCCGTGCCCAGGTGGGCCTTCTTGTACTGCTTATCGTGCCACTTCTGGTCGCGGCGGTGGCTGCGGAGTTTGCGGGCGGTGCGGAGCCCTCGGCACTTCCCTGTGGAAGAAGGGCAGTGAGGGATGAGAGAACGGTGACGGTTAAGGGGGCCGCTTACCCCCACCCTAGGCCCGTGAGGCCTGCCCGCTTCCGCGGCGCGGCGGCAGCGTGGAGAGTAATGGCGGCCACGCTACCACCCAACCCAGCTATTCAGCGAAGGTTCAGAGCCGGCTGCAGGTTCCGCGGAGGCAGGGAGAGGTCTATGAAGCCCCCCCCATTGGTGCCCCCGCCGCCTCAGGCCCGTCTGCAGGCCCATCTCCCGACCCCGCCGCCGCCGCAGCTCTCACCCATCCTTCCCTGCCGACTGCCAAGCACGAAAGAGAGAGGTCCTTCCGCACCGCGCCGCCTAGCCGCGCCCGCGAGGACCCCGCCGAGGGCTGACCTGAGCCGCGCCTGACTGAAAATCCCGCCCGGCAGCGGGTGGGGCGACCCTGCCAGTCTCGGCGTGGCCCCAGCCGTGGCGGGAAGTTGGGTTCTTCAGCGTGGGCGGCCAGTCGGTGTTTCACTTCTTTAATCCGTTTTCTCTGGGAACTGTTGACCTCGCAGGAGAGGTGGCAGGGGGTGCGGCGTGTCGGCTGCCTGCCCGCCGTGAGGCAGCCTGAAGGGCGCTTCGGCTTCCCTGGAGCATGGGGCGTGCGGAGGAGGTCGAGGGCCAGGTTGGCTTAGCCAAATGGCGCCTGTGCGGTCCGTCCCCGTAGCGTTGGGGAGACTTGCGGTGCTTCCCGCGTGGAAGGGGCCACACTCAGAGGGCTGGAACACCTCTGCTATGAGGACAGGCTGAGAGTGTTGGGGTTGTTCGGCCTGTAGAAGAGAAGCCTCTGGGGAGACCATAGAGCCCCTTCTAGTACCTGAAGGGGCTACAGGAGAGATGGAGGGGGACTCTTATCAGGGGTTGTAGTGATAGGACAAGGTGTAATGATTTGCAACTGGAAGAGGATAGATTAGTTACTTGGAAGACGTTTTTCACTCTGAGGGTGGTGAGACACTGGCCCAGGTTGCCCAGAGAAGCTGTAGGTGCCCCATCCCTGGAAGTGTTTAAGGCCAGGCTGGATGGGGCTTTGAGCAGCCTGCTCTAGTGTGAGGTGTCTCTGCCCATGGCAGGGGATTGGAACTCGATGATCTTTAAGGTCTCTTCAAACTCTAACCATTCTGTGATTCCCATGGTTAAGAGGAGCAGAGGATAACTCCCACACTCCGAAGAATCATGGAGCAGTCTTAAAAGCAAGGAGCCTATGGTGGCATCAACCCTGTTCTGTGTGGAGTGGCCTTGGCTGTAGTTCAGGGTGCCCTTCCTTTTTCAGCAGTGGTCTTGGAGGTCATCAAGTTCCTCGGTTCCTTTGCAACCTCATCACATATCTGCGAAGCTGATCTCAATGTAAACAAAGGCAGAAATCTAACAAATGGTGTATTTTATTGTGAGGAAGGGAGATGGCAAGGGGCTGTGATGGTAGCTGAGCCAGGGTTTCTTATTTCCAGCTTCTGCTTAAATGACTGTAGTGCCCCTAAGTCTTCTGGTGGATCGATAACCAGAGTAAAACCTTGTAAGAGAAACAAGCAGAGATCAAAAAGCTGCTGTTAGTCCACACTGCCAAACTAACAATCTGCAGGTGCCAACTGAACAGGCACAGCAGCCTCATTCAAGCAGTCTGCTTCCTGAAAGAAAAAGTCATGTATGTTCTCTTGCTTTTTTGGGATTGCTGTGAAGGGGCAGTATTTAGATCTATGTATCTTTAGTAACACAACCTGTGTTTACATGTTAAACAGAAAATGTGTGCTTTGTTTATGCAGGGGTGTTTTTGCCTTCAATCTGGATAGAATAAGTAATCAAAAAGCATTAAATAAATAATAAAGACCGCAGTGAAAATAGCAAACAGAACCCAGAAAAACCAGTAAATTTTTTAGCCACAAACATTATTATAAAGCACAACCCTTCTGAAGGTGCAATTCCAGTATGGAGAATGCAATCCCTGTTTGGTAATTTTAAGAACTGGGAAGTTAATCTTGTAAAAATGCTAAAGTTTTCTTTTACAATCTTAAGGCTATTAGGAATAGAATCATAGCATCATCTGGGCCGGAAGGGACCTTCAAGGGTCATCCAGTCCAACTCCCCCGCAGTCAGCAGGGACACCCCCAACTAGACCAGGCTGCCCAGGGCCTCGTTGAGCCTCCCCTTG
>VXBJ01001872.1:496697-551319 GCA_013400055.1 Nycticryphes semicollaris
CTTGTGAAACATGCTCCATCTGAGGGTAAAAGGGCAGAAATTGCCTGTGAGTTCCCCAGCTTGCCTTTTGATTGGAAAGGCTGCTGATTTGACAGCGGGGTGGCTATTGAAGGCCACCTTTTCCTGTCACAGACCACACACTTCTGTGACACCTGAGGGTTATGAGCATCAAGGGTGAGTGACAGAACCGGTAACATCAACACCAGCCTGTGCTTCCTCAGACACAGGGAGGTGATCCTTCCCTTGTGCCACTGAGTAGACTGTGCCATAAAGATCTGGCTTTAGTAAGACAAAGCAAAGACTGGAAAGCCTTGCCATGGTGGCTTTCCCTCTCCTTTCCCTAACGGGGCTGCATGCATTGTGCAGGAGGAAAGGAGGCAGCTGGCACGGCTAGTGAGCAGAGTAAGGAGCAGGAGTGCCCGGTGGAGTTACAGCTCTTGCACACCTCTCCTCCAGAGCAAGCCTGCCATGTGGCTGATTGTATCTGTCACGCTGTGGTACTCAGCAGTGGTTCCCAGGTCACTCTCTCCGCTGATTCCCTCACGAAAACATGAATATTTCATCAGCTGTACACATTCATCTATATTTGAGTATCTTCCTGCTGAGAGCGGACTCTTGACGTTTCTTCTGGAGCAGCGTGGTTGTGCATCGCTGTGGTTTCACACGGGATGTCGCGGAGTCGGACTGCGTTGTCACGAGCTCCCAGCCTGTGCCCGCAGGCTGCGTGGAGGCTGGTTACAACTGTTCTGCTCAGGACCTAACCCCCCAGGGCTGTTTGCAATGAGTCTGCCTCCTATATTCACTGTATGCTCTTCTCAAGGCTTGGTGTTGCCTATCAATTAACATTCCGCAAATGTGATTTAATTGGTATGACCACGGTACTAGCCTTAGCCCAGATGGGAAGCTAAGTAATCATTTTATTATTATTTTTTTTAATTGACAATCAGAAAAACAAAAATAACCCTTCCTCTTCCCAGAACAACATAAAAACCTTTCCAGTCCAGTGGGGGAATGAAATTAATTACACAATTTTACAGCAGTGTCCTCTCATCCCAATGTGCTAGTCTGCACACTTCAGCATGGTGATTTCCAAATTGGAGTAACGGGCTAGAAGCTTTTAATTGTGTATATAGGGAGAATGTAAAGGTATAACTAAATATATATATAGGTTCAACTAAATAAAACTACAGTCAGCATAACTAAATAATTTACATTGATTTCTTTTTGCTGTGCCTCACTTAGGCATGATAATGTGTAGCTATTATCATGAAACAAATGCCCCAAAATTGCCTTTTCCAGCGCAATCTGTCATGAAGGAAAACTAGAAAAGAAAAATAAGGTTGCATCAAAAAACAATAGCCATGTTCCTAATCTTTAAACAACCTGAGAGAGTTTTATCTGAGCAAGAAAACAAGGTTTGGTCCCTGTTAGCCATGTCTTTTGTTACCTGTCATGTCAAAATGAGGATTATTTCCGCCCTTCACTGTAGACTGCTCTCTACTGGGATGAAACCTGTGAGTGGTTTAGGGACCTCAGCTCAGCGCTAACCCCAGCCCAGAACGTATGGCGGGGGAGAGCAGGATCCACTCTGAAACCTCACAATCTCCTTGAAATCCCTGGGATTTCACTCCTTTGATTGAGAGAGGTGGTCTCAGTATATGTAATTAAAACTGCCAGATTGATATTAAACCATGTTACCTACATTGAACTGTTTTTGAACGTAAGATCTTTTTAAGGTTCTGTCAGCTCATCTCACAGTCACTGCTGTGGTGCTGCAGAGTCTGGCTGTCTTTTTGTGCTGTGTTATGTCTTCTCTGGAGACTTGTTTCCTGCTTTACTGCTCTGGCTGGTAGAGGGACCAAGGAGCCTTCTTCATGGTCTGGAGCAAAGCTGCTCATCACTCCCTGGTGTTTGGTGGCAAAGTGACAAGCTGCAGTACAGACTCTGCTTCACTTTTGTCGGTTGTGCCTTCTGGGTTTGAGGAGTTTTTAGGGGGACATGAGGTCTATTTGTGGCAGCAGAGAGCATGCCTGCGAAAGGACATTCTCACTGGAGAGACACTGATCAGAAGAAATAAGCCTGCCCTCCTGTACCTCGAGTGTAAAGACATTCTGTGTGAAACCTGGGCCTTGCTGAAGCAGGTAACAGTGCCATAGGATTCAGGAAAGCCAGGTTCAGTGTTGTCAAGCTCCCTGACTGCCAGAGCTGCAAGGGCATGGCAGCAAGCAGGGCAAGGCTCTAAGCCATCCCATGTTTCTCGTGGCGTTAGATCATTTGGACTCATATTTATCAGCCATTAAGGGTGCTGTGATGGAAATTAGGCTGGGATCACTCCTGCAACACATGCTGGTGGGTAACATAGATCCCCTTACCCAGGGTGTCTGTTGGGGAGTGGGTTCACCCAGCTATTCAGGGGCTCCCCAGTGAGGCCAAGGTTTAACCCGGGAATTCAAATACCTTACAGTACAGTTTACACATAAATAGTGAAAACTGTGCTTATCCCTATTCCTCACATTTTTTGTGTTTGCAGGTATCATTTCAAGCGTTTTGCTTTTGTTGTGGGTTGGAAAGCTGGTAAGAAATAAGGCAAGAAGGGAAGATGGAAGTGTGTTTCCACATGAAGTGGCCACGAGGCAGCTCTTGTCCCACCATTGCTTATGGTCTGGAAGGCACTGTGAAGGCAGAGATAGGAGGGTAGGGTGTACAGGGTCTCCGTGGGACCACAGTCAGCTGTGAGTGTGGGAGCATTGGTGTGTTCACCAGGAAATGCTCCTGGTGGGCTTGGGAAGCAGACACGTGTCATCAGGTCAGTAGATCAGTTCACTGTAGAGGGCTGCAGCACCCAGGGAAGCTGCTGTGGAGTGGAGGGGGCAGGGAGGTATTCCAGTGACTCAAGAAGTGGAGTTTGGTTCTAAGGGAGAGCCTGGTTTCTTGGACTTTGTCTGACCTTGTTGGTCTTTTGATGAGGTACATGAATCTAATGGGATGGATTCTGTTCTTCAGGAAAGCAGTTCATACTTACATCAGCTGAAGACTTATCCCTAAATTAAAGAAGGAAATCAAAGGCTGAAAACTTCACAAGTGTTGTAGTAGTTACTTGAGATATGCTTCACTTGCTCCCTACCTTGCAGCTGACTTCCATGGGATTTGGAATAGGTTGGAACCATTGAGGAGCTGTCTTTGGATGGCTGTACATCTGGGTTTAAGGCATACTAGTCCAGTGCATTTGCGTTATGCCAGAGGAATTCCATGTGTTGCTTCTGATCCTCACTGGGGGCTGAGGATGACACACCACTGTGCTTGTGGGCTGGAACTGGTTCCGTCTCTGACCCAGAACCAGTGTCCCTTGGAAAGGGACAAGACAGGTAATGAACCCTTTAGTCAATATGCTGAGGACATGGGAATGTCTGGTGGGGCCAGTCCACCTGGGGATCTCTGAAGAGGCATTTTTAACCTGGGTACACCAGCCTTAGGATTAATTTGCTCTGACCCTGTGACATTAGCCAGCCAAGGATCTGAGTTATGTTTTGAATGTTTTATTGAATGAAGAAGAAGCAGGATCTCTCTCCAGCAAACTTGCTGCAAACTTTAAGTCCATGTGCTGTACAGTAAATATTTTTCTCCTCTTTTCTAGTTCACGTGCATTTTCAGATCAAGATTCTCTGCAAAGAAATGGTAAGGCTTTTAGGCTTTTTTTCTTTTTTTTCAGTGGGCTGGATGTCTGGATACTGGCTCTGTTAGTGTGGCTGTAAAAGATCTTCATTCCCAGGTGCTGCTTCTGTTTGCATTAGTGGTTCTTCTGCCAAATGTGTTGTTAAAGCATATGCCACTTTAAAAAATAACCTTTAAAGGATTTGCCTGGTTAAAAGATTTGCCTGGTTAAAATAATAATTTGCTGATACACACTCAGAGATGCAGTGAGAGTGTGGAAGAAAGAAGTAGGCACTCTTCTTTTTTTTTTTTTTNTGAAGGATGAAGCTATGACAGTGTCCATGAAATGATCTGTCATCTGTGAAACTTCACTTTCCTGGCAAGCAGTTGGGCCATCAGGTTATTTGTCACAGCTTCCCACCTTTGGCCAGTGCTGGGAAAGAAATTGCCACCCATAGTTACATGCTTTTGCCATACAATTGAACACAGCCCCTTTGACACAGCCCAGAAGGCCAATCGCATCCTGAGTTGCATCAAAAGAAGTGTTGCCAGCAAATCCAGAGAGGTGATTCTGACACTTTGCTCTGGTGAGACCTCACCTGGAGTCCTGTGTGCAGGTCTGGAGCCCTCAGTATAGGAAGGACATGGACGTGATGGAGCNGATATTCAAGGTGAGTCTCAACGAGCCCCTGGGCAGCCTGGTCTAGTTGGGGGTGTCCCTGCTGACTGCGGGTGGGTCGGACTAGATGACTCTAGAGGTCCCTTCCAGCCTGGACCATTCTATGATTCTATGTCAACAGAGTTTTTAAGTATGTTTGGGATGAATAAATACATGTAAAGGCTGAACACTGTTATTTTGGGGCACTGGAGCTCTTCCCAGTAAGGGTGGCAAAATACTCGACGGAAAGGAGAGGAACCTTGATATATGAGTAAGGTCAAGTAAACTAGAAAATGCACGTATTTGAAGGCAATGTGTATGCCTTCAATGAAGCCAAATACTTTCCAAAACAAAATCAGGTATTCTGAAATGCACGTTTTGTGCATTGTTTGCATAAGAACGTGCAAAATTATGCTTTTAGAAATGATTGGAAGTTTTCTTTGTAGGCTAATAACACGCTTTCTTCTGCAGGTCGACGTTATGATGGTGGTGTGAAGCCAAAATTTAATGTAAATCAAGTAGCAATTACACAGGTAATGCTTGAAGGAACTGGTTCTGTTAAGTTCTTTCACAGCATGTTGAGATCTTTAGATCTTTTTATTTGCATTACTGAACTACATAATACATAATTTACAAGAAATAGCCAGCAAAACTGTCTAAATAATGGTGATATGGTACTGATTCATATCCTCTTGCACAAGGTACCTTCTGCTTTTCTGAGAGGTGACTGAGGTGAGACTTCAGTTGCTGTTGCCGGTGCTGGCGGGCAATGGGTTTGGGCACAGGTGAAAGAAGCAAATCCTACCATCCATATTTCTGTACAGTGCCATTTGACTGCTGCAGCAAGTATTCTTGTTACCTATTCATATATGCTTATATGGCTTAGTACTAAAAGAATAGCTGAAGCAAAACTGCTGATTGTTTAAATGCAGTGTGAGTTTTTCCTGAGTCAAGCCTGTAGGTCCTGTCAAAGGCTTCCTTTTCAAAAACCCTGCAAATGATGCAATCTAATGTAAATGATCTGTTGATAAATCCCTCTCGTCTGTACTTCTGAGAAGACAGCCTTATTGTTTATACAAGGAACATTGCCTATGACTGTCATCTGTATAAATTCTTGTGTCACGTTTTCTGACCATGATCTTACCTTCCTTTCAGCTTGTTGCAGCGAGTACTTAGTAATTTTAATCCTAAAGCAGCCTTGTGCCGTATGTAAGGTCAAGTATCAAAAGGGGTCTTTCAGGGTCTGAGTTGGGAGATGTGATTCGCTAATCTGAACAGAAAAAAAAATCTCTCTTTAAGCCAAGACAGAGATTTGAGGCTTAACCACATTCCTTCTGGAGCCTGGTAAGATGCTGTTTATGACTGGGACTCAGAATACCTCTCTTGTTTATACATAATTTGAATTTGCTTAATCATGACATGCAAAACAGGGATGCAGACATCATGTATGTGGTCACGTTCAGGTAGCACATATGTGTAGATGCATAAGAGTTGCTCTCTAGAAATCTCAGTTTGAAATACAGACATGAGAGTTAAATTTTTAAGTCCTTTCTGACCCAAACTCATGTTCTCAAATTGTGTTGCCCGATGGCCTAATTGTCCTTCTTCTGCTATGAAATTTTTCTTAGAAGTGACAGCATTTTTCTGATATTTACAGGTGACATGGAGGCTGCAATCCACAGGTTTTGGTCTTGCAGACAACTGATTTTGTAAAGGCAGAGGTCCATACTTGAGCCATTCTGTTCTGCAGCAGGCATTTTTCTGATTTTAAAGCTGTCAGGAGCCAAACTATCTGCAGATAGATGGAGAATTGGACATTTCTTTCACCTGGACAACTGCCTAGTGTGCTTTCAGCATGGTAGGCTGTGTCTTTGGCCCAACCTGAGCCCTTTTTAGTGTGTTGAAGTAAGTCTTAGAAGTGTCCTAGAGAGTATTCTGCTGGGGTGAGCACCTTATCATTCTGGCTTTGCTTCAGTTTTTCATATTGTGCACCTCTCTGGTGAGATAGGAGCACGCTGACAATGTGGTTTGCCCCAGTGGATAGTGTCCTAGTAGAATAACTATAACTTCTATTTGCTCTCTGGCCAATTGTGCTGGAGCTGGGGGTCCGTGTGGTGCCATTCCCATGGTGGGAGGGGAGATTTTTCTGCTTCCTGAGTTTTGAGCTGCTGCAGCTGAGAACTGGCTCCACAGATCCTCTTCAAGTGCTGGCCTTGTTTAATCTGTTAGGATGTAGAATAACTCCTGAAATAAACATCTTCTGATGCTGATCTTTTGTGTGGTCAATCAGGTTCTCAGCTACAACTTGAGCAGGAAAGGAGAGTGGGAAAGAGCATCCTGGAGGCCATTCACCCACAGCCACTACAGCCCTCTCAACGTCACCGTGAATGGCATCCCCTGCATTCTCTTCTGGGCCAAGAGGATCATGATTAAGTTTGAAAACCACACGCAGCTGGATTTGACGGAGAAGGCGTTTGGTGTGCACGCAACAGTGGATGTTGGAGATTCAAACTGCAGTGAAGACAGTGCAATGTAAGGTGGCATTCTACTCTGCCAGCGGAACTAGTACCAGATAACAAGTTTAGTAAATACATACTGAAGGAAATGGACCTTGTATTATGTGGTGCAGACCCCCAGGGGCAAGCTCTTGCTATCATGCACTGGTGTTGCAGGCATCAGGCCAGCATGGGTATGATCATACTTTCAGACCAGTCTTTCACAGGGCACACAGATGTACGTAGCTGTCTTCATCTCTTGCAGCGGTGCAGTCAATCCTTGTGGTCAGCTAGTTTTCCTCTTAGTGCCTGTGAGGCTGAATGTGTTGGTCTCTTTAGTTTCCATCAGTTTTACATAGCTGCTTGGGGGACTGAATAGCAGATCCTCTGTTGAATGTAAGGACTTAGGAGCTGGCTGGTACAACAACTACTTATCGCTTCATAGGATGTGTGCCAGCCATGATGTAAACCATTGGTACAAGATGCAAATGTGTATTTAGAAACGGAGTTAGGTAGCCCTAAGTCCCAGGATATGATCCTGGAGTTGATAAAGCCAAAGAGTGAATTCACAACAGGTTTGCATGTGACCTAAAGAGTCTCAGAAAACCTGAACTCTGCATCCCAGTTTGTCATGGATTTCTTCAGCAGGAAGAACACAATGCTTTGCTTCTGCTATTCCTGAGTGAGAGCCATATATTAACCTAACTGAATCCAAAATTCTCAAATCCCATGGTGGTACTAGCAAGACACGTAGGCTTTTTCATTTCCTTTGTAATGTCCCTGACCACTTCTCTCTCCCTGCATGTACTCTGCTGTGTGGCTTCATGTCTAATGCCAGGTTGTTGATTCCAGGCTGGTAGGCAACAGTCTAAAAATTACAAGGTCTATGCCTGACTGGGTGTGTGCTGGACATGAGCGTTGAGTCTATGCCATAAATAGAGTTTAAATCTGTAACGACACACAAGTATAAGACGTGATATAATATAATACTGACATGGTGTCAGTATAATGACACACAAGACATGACCAAACCAGCAGTTTCATTTAGCTGCTATACAGCATTTCACCTGTACCTCTACATATGTTTCCACAGAAATTATACATCTGTGGAGGATAACCCAGAAAGTGCACAGAAAGTGAGGTTAGAAAGTGGGTTTTCTTAGTGAGGTTACAAGAAAACGAAAAATGTAATTGAAAAGGAAGTGAGCATTTATGCCCGTGGTATCATAGTGTTTAACAAGGCAGTGTGAGTTTCACCAGCATGTGAACTAATCTAACTAATCTGGCACTATGTTTTGAAAGGCAGAGGTAGAGAATGGAATAATATGGTCTTTGAGCAGTGCTTGCACAGTGTCCATGTGTTCTCTATTCATTCCTCTACCTGCCGTCTGCGGTGGTTGAGGCTGACAGTGGGCTGGGAGAGGACAATAGCTGGACAACTGATGCAAATTGGCCAAAGTTGTATTTATTCCCAGCCATATAATGTCATGCTCAGCAATAAGAACTGGGGTAGAGGAATAAGAAGCAGGTAGGGTTTGTGTCTTCTGCCATGGCCACTGCTCAGATTTGCTGGGCATCAGTCTGCTTGTGGGAGAAGGTCTGTGATTGCCCTTGCAAAACATGTGCAGGGATACGCAGAGTGAGTGAGTGGTTGCATGGGTCTTTAGCTGCTGGCTGGGGTCAGCCCACCACAGGGCTGTGTATTCTGCTTGCTTGATGCATTAAATTGGAAGATATTTGGGAATTTATAGAACACATTTTCATTAAAAAAGGTACAGGAAGACTCAGGAAGCAGAACTACACTGCAGCGTGCCCTTGACATGCTTTAGTGTTTCACTGTATCTGAGGTTTGATCTAAAAATCTGTGGGTCCAGAGCCATCTTATCTGCCATGTCTTCTGATCTTTCTCTTTGTTTCTCCCATAGTTTTCTGAGTATTCTCAAACTAGGGGCACAGCTGGTGAAGGTGGGCAGGACTTTGATACTTGGTTTGAAGCTGAGGCTGGCATGGTTTTGCTGGGGTCAAGAGACATACTGTGACTATTGAGCATTTTGTCCTTTTTTCTGTGGAGAGAGAGAGGAAAGTGCTACCCCTTCCCAGTGGTTTTTCTTTCTTGCATGTTCTATACTTTGCTTATTTGGGATACGTTAAGAAATACCACTTCCATTGACTCCTGCCTTTTAAATGTGCTCCAGAATCCTAATCAAGAAGGGAATTCTCACTGGGGAGGGATTTTCCAGGATATTTGTTAGATCCATGGCATCTCTGCTAGTTTCCACGTATCAAGTAATTAGAAACTGTATGTCTTAAGTATTCATTAATTAATTTCCACTGGCAGCATGCAAGTACTGATTGAAGTCTGTATATGCAGAGATCATGCTCTATAGATAGGAAAATGGATAATTTGGGCTCATGATTCAGCATTAGACTCAGCATAATTGCCAAATGTGAGTCTTGGGTAGATTTTCACCCTGGAAGAGTCCCTTAAACTTCGCTTTTCCAGCCTTCTGTTTTTTAAGGCAATACTCTCTTCTGGCTTTAGGCCAACTTGCAAGCTGGTTTATACTGTCTAATCAATGTGAAGTCACTGGAGCCAGCCATACTGTTTGATTCCAAACACTTAGGCATTTGCTATATGAATATAATAGTCTAAACTGTGTGATTTTCTTATGCACCAAATTCTGGATCAGGCCAGTGAATTGAACACCGTATTTGCCTGTGTCTAATCCTCAACTATCTGTAATATCCCTTTGTAATACAAAGCAAGGGATCTTCTAGATTCAGTGCCCTGGCTTTTTGGACCAGTGTTAGTCAGGGTACAAGAAGAAATCTAGATCTCCTGTGAAATCATAGGGCTAGCTTCAAGTTGGGAAGTCTTCAAGATGCTGCATATTTTAATTATGTCTGTCTCTAACTTAGTCTGAAAAGGTTATGTCAACAGTGAGAATCTATTATGCAGGCTTTAAGAGGCAAAATGTTATTGGTAATTCAAAAAAATGTATGCCACTTAACCATGTAGTACTGTCATGCATTAATTGCAGAGAGACTGGAAAGATGGTAGAGCATGCATTAGCAGACAATTAACCTGCTGGGGCCTGTCAATTCAATAAACTTCAGGTGCCCATGCTCACCACAAATGAGCTTTGTAGAGCTGCCCCAAATCAGTGTATCTATATTGCTGTGATGATGCACGTGTGAAATTTGAACTCAAATGTAATCTGCATTTTTAATGCTCTGATATTTAAAAAGATGAGAATAATGTGGCTGTTTATGCTTCATAATGACACACAGAGGTGATACATGCCTAAGATATCATGACTTGAGAAGGAGAACAGATCCAATGAACTTAATTGTCAACCAGTTTTGGAAACAGTGGGATTGAACTTTGTTGAAAGTTAAACATGCAGATCTGTTCTTTCTGTATAGTCCAGGCCTTGTTAAAATTAACAGGTGAATTACTGGATTTCACTGGAGGAAGATTTAATCCTTTCAGGTTCTTTTTCCCCACTGACTTCAAAGATACTCTGAGCACAAGGCTCCTTGTCTAACTATGCTTAATCTTTTGTGCTGCTATTTTCTCAAGATTTCATCTAGCCTGACATTACTTGCTTTTTGATCCAGGCTTTCTCTGAAGTTTGGTGACGTTGGCAATCTAAAGGGACTTGTTATTAGGTAAGTTTGTATGATAAAATATTAGACAACCACATGTTAATATCCATTGCTATGCAGTTGTTTGTGCAGATTGTTTTAGGAGAACATGTGTAAACAAAAATAATGCAATAGAACTGTTGATGGTATAATCAAGGTACCTGCATATAATAGGTCTGTCATTTCCCTGCCTTGTTTTATCGAGGGATTTCTTCTCTGTTGACTTTTATATTCACGATAAAAGGTCAGGTTGTCTCTTTTCCTTAGAATCTTCCCATGTCTGAGCTTTTGACTAAACATTGCTAATTAGCTATGTTTTTGTCTGGGAATTTTGCCGGAAGAGCTGATAGTGGGGACTGCTCGGGCATCAGACTGTGACCTACTTCATGTTTGCTTCTTGGTGATCAAAGAAAACAGCGTTTCTTGGTAAATAATATCAATGTTGTACCAATTTTTCTCAGTCATTTAGGAAAAACTCCCATGCCTTTTGCCTCAGTGTGTGGGAGAGCAGCAAACTCTTTCAGCTGCAACAATAAAGATAACTTTCCAGACTGAACAGAAGGAGCTAGAGCTCACACTGATGTAAATGGGTGAAACACTGGTAATACCGGTGTGCCTTCTAGGGTTGTTCAACACATCAATTTAATAGTTCCAGGCCTTAGTTAGACTTGTTTTGTTACTAATCTTTTTTTTCCCCATACAATAATTTCAGGTTCTTATTAACGACCGGTTATTACCAGCTGTCTGTTCAGAACTGGTTCAGTTTGCACAGACTGCAGCTTCTTTACAACCACTCCATACAAGCAATGTTTAATGCAACCAGAATACACGCACCGTCAAGTTACTCCTACCACTGTGAGCATGTGAGCAGCTTGCAGAGATATGATGCACTTCTCGTACCCAGCTCTGCAAATGACCTTTCAAAGCTTTGGGAAGTCACTTTTATTGATTTCCAGGTAATGTCATGGAATTGTGCCAAATGGGTCCCATAGGTAGACTTATGGGAAATTTTGCGCTTCACTGGCAAGAATGTATAATGACCTTCCTTGTACAGTTTATAGGATCTCCTTGGAACTTGAAAAAGAAATTAAGACTTAAATTATAACACCTTTCTGCCAAAGGAAATGAAGAGCTGTATGGATTTTCTGTAATGTCTTGCTTCACTTTCCTTTTAGTGTGGGGAGTGAATTTACCTTTCTGTGTTACATTTCTCTGAGCTGTGCTGTTAAACCAGGCATCAATAACAACATCAGTCACTAAGTATGAGATTCATCTCAGTTAACCTTTGGTGCCTAGTAATTTTAACCTTGTGCTGTGATTGTAGTCACCCCAGCCTGCCTCTACAGTCAGTGGATAATTCCTCTAACTCATCTTAGGTCCTTATTTTAGGATGAGATTAATCATCTTCTGAAAGTACCTATTTCTCTGCATTTGGCAATTGGGGAGCCTAAGATAACTAGGATGGACTAGGAAGTCTTGCTTTTGGATACCTACGTCATAAGGGATGAATCGCTGAAAAAAGGGATTGAGGATGAAAGCTGATCCCTTTTTGTCAGCGTGTGACAAATGCCCATGGACTGATTTAGTGGAACAGGCAGTCAGTTCCCTGAACGCCAGCGTGGTAAAATTCATGTTAGAACTGCAGCCACAAGTGAAACCTACAGGTATTGGCCATCGTTGAATGCAACTTCATGTAGTTCAGCTGATTTGCTACCAAATACCTCACACCTGGATCTGGTGAGAAAAAAAAATCTAATATTAGGGTAGGGAATTAAGAATATTTCTGTTTTTGTCATATTGAAGTTTACATAGTTTGAAACCAAGACTCTGGAGATTCTCAAATGCTCCGTTAACTTGAAAGTACCGCACTTAACAATGAAATATTACTGTGCTACCAAGGGTGATCACAGAAGATTTTGTTCAAAACACAACTGCAAATCCTTTGGGTAGCAGACTGAAGGGGATTAGAATAGCTGGCTGTTTCTAGAAGACTGACGTGGGTAACCTCTGAGCATTAACTCCAGCTACCACTGATACACACAATTTTGCAATATGCAGGTATTAAATTAAAAATTCTTACTGCCACCTGGAGTGAATTCTTGAAGTTGTTTATAACGGAGACACACATACTTTATTTAATATGAGCCCTTTTTGTTCTCTTTGTAGATTCAAGGTTTTAACATTCAAGAAGGACATTTTGCCTATGCAAAAGACTGTGCATCCTTTTTCTCTCCAGCAATACTTATGGGATTGGTTATGTCGCTGATTCTGCTGCTGGTTCTTGCCTATGCTCTTCATATGTTGATCCACCTGAAGTCTCTTGACAGACACTACGAATACAAAGCTTCTCCTGCCTATTTTGCACAGATGAAAGACAGTGACATGGGAGATGAGAAAGAGCCACTGAGAAGCAGTGGAAACGAGTCCTACGAACTTAGAAACCAAGATTTCTGTAAAATCTACATTTAGCAGTATGCGTCTGAGTGAAAAAAGTGGTATTTTCACCTGCTGGCATGGTCATGTGTAGTTTGTGCAGACTTTTCACCAACTGATGAAAGGAAAAGTAGGTAACAGACTTTAGCCAGTTACTGTGATTTATTGATAACCATCTCAGAGATGCCTTGGTAAACCAGATGAGAGAAAAAAAAATTCTGTTGTAAGAGATTTCATGTAGTAGGAGCTTATTCCTGTAGTACAAAACTAAAATGTATACCTTTTTGTCCAGCTTGCCAAGTCTTGAAGAAAGAATCAGTAATGGAAAATTTGAAACTAAATAAAGATTAAAAAAATTGAAAAATAAAAAACCCCCACCTTTGCTTATTCTTTCAGAATTTGTCCTGGTTTTGCGTTTGCTTCACCCACCCTCTGTGTCCTGACACAGTAACATCCATTCCTTTCTCAGTAAATGTTTTCCTTTTATTTTCCAAATAGCATCCCCTCTGCTTTATCCTCATAAACTCCTTCTTTGGAGTCTTTGAGAGCCACGTAAGCTGTGTATTAGCCACTACACTGACGAAATAGCGATGGCTTCGGTACAGCAGCATCTTGATACTTTTCCCTGTCTAAGCTGGGGGCTTACTGTGAGGATCTAGGGGGAGAACAGCAGACATCTGGTCAAAGGCTTACCCTTAACTTCCCGTCTCAACTCCACGCCAAAAGACGGATTATGAGCATTATACCCTGTAATTCCAGGTTAATTTCTATTAAATCCCATCAGTCTCCTTTCGGAGTTTTACCTGAATGGGGATAGCTAGTGCTATAGTCGAAAATTTATATAAACAAAGTGGTGGAAGCTCCCTAGCAGTGAATAATATACTGTGATATAATTTTCACTCCTCTTCCTGAGCATTTAGGATGCTGTCTTCCCACTCAGCCTTTCTTCTGTTAGAGTCAAAATAAGGAAACTCTGAATTAGGCTGCAATTTAGCCTTCACTTCTAGCAAGGAAGAATGAAGTAAATGTTCTAACTGTAGTGCTTTCAGGTCACAAGTAATAAAAAACCAAGCACGTTAGAAAATCTGCAAAACCAGATTTAGTAAACAAATGACTTTTATTTTAGATAGTGGATCTAATTAGTTGTTTGTTCTCTTTGTAGACTGTACTGCTGTGGTCTTGAAAAACCTTGAGAGACACCCAGAGATCTCCTGTTCGTTAGCACAGGTGACACACAGACTAGATGCGGAGTCCAAAGCAGTTAATTGATTCAGGAAGAAACCTCAGAGGTAAAAAAAACGCCCCACCCTCTTTGAATTGTAATCAAGATGCGAGAGACAAGCTTCTGGGGCTGCCTGAAGCCAGTTTCGGCCAAACTGTATCCGTGTCATGAAGGAAGCGAGCAAAAAACACGAATGTCTGGGAATGTGAGTGAGGTTACAACAAGAAGGTGCAAATAAGAGCCTCAGACTTCTATGCGGAGCGGCAGAATGCTCGCTGGCTGGGTCCCTTCTGCTCACAGGCAGCGATGGCAGATACAGGCTGATGACCATGTTGGAAGGAGGTCAGGATGCCAGTGCTTAGATGGGTGATGTTCCTCAGAGTATGGAGAGCAGAGTCATTGTGCCTGTCCCTGATCAGTGATCGCCTGACTGTCAAAAACACGGGTGTAAAATGCCTGCTGTGCGGAGCCGTGCGTTGTGGTGGCTTTGGACACGGCAGTATGCTCTAAACCTCATGTTCTCCGAGGCACAAGTGCACTACTTCCTCCCACAGAGCTCACTTAACCCTCTGGTTAGCATCTAATAATGCTGTCAGCATAATTCTTACCTATCATTTTCTTGCAGGTTTTAAACAGGCGATGTTAGCCCCGTTGCTGTAAGAGGTTCTTAGGAGAAGGATGAATCAGGAATAAGGGAGCTTCCCTCTAATCGTGTCCCTCCTTGTGTCCTTCTGTACCTCCTTCCCCTGGCTATTTCCCAACCCACCTGTGTTCCCCTTGCCTTATCTTGGTTTTGAAGGCGAGGTGATACCTGCTGGCTTTGTGCTCGGGAGGCTCGGTGCTGCACATCCCCTGTGCCTGTCTGTGCAGAATTTTTGGTACAGAATTAAAAGACAGGAGGAGCCCTTTTGGCAGCTTGAAAAAGAGATGAATGTATACTCACTATTTACAAGGCAAACTTCACAAGAAGAAGGGAATGCAGATTTAAAAAACAAACAAAAACAAAAAAATTGTCCAAGGAATAGAAAATTCCTTTCCTTTTCTCAGTTTTTTTCTAAGCCATGACCCAACTGTTATTACACCCAGGATCTCTTGGGCAGAGGAGGACAGTTAGTAGTTATCTTCTCTCCACTGGGACTTCTCCTGTTGCAGTCCTGCCTGGCGGTGGCAGATGATTCTGTTCTACCAGGTACGCTCACTACCCTCATGTTTCTACTCGGGTGCCGGAAAGAGTTAGAAAGGATAAATACACTAATTTAGAAAGGAAATATGATGTGCATTCATAGGACTGGAACTGTGAGCCATGTATTTGTAAAGAGTCAATGATGCTGTAGTGGAAAAAGCGGCAGAAGGAAAAAAAAAAACCCAAATTATCACCGCTGCAATTCCCATCTCCTTGTGCCCCGTGTAAAAGCAAGCACCCATGGTTGAAGAAGACAAAATGTGGCTATTTTCATTCCTGGTGGGCTGTGTTTTCTTATCGAAAATGTGCATTCCTTATAAAATGCACATGTGGGACAACCGAGGCATTCCATTGCTCTAGTCCTGAAACAAGAAAATTCAAGTTAAAATGAGTTGCTTGCTACAAAATTAAGGTACATTGTCATTAACTGACTCATTAATAAAACACAAGCTTTTTTCCATGGTCCACATTCTGCGTAACTTTGTTACTGCAAGAGAACACAGCAGCCTTTTCAACCTGTTTATATATATGTTTGTACAAACAAAAGCCTCATGGCATCTTTTCAAAACTGCTTCAGTGTTTTGAGTTCAGGGCCCCATCCACTCTCCCTGAAAGTCAAAGGGAAGAATCTTATTTCCTTTGACTGAAGCACAATAAATCTCACAGACTGTACAGTTCTCACTGTGCAACAGTAACACTGAATTGAAAAAAATAAGTATTTTTTTTTTCCCCACACATTTCAGCTGCTGTAGTTAAAATTTTATATAACTGCCACTCGCCCCAATATTGCGCTTCCCGTCTGCAGAAAACTAGGGTTTTGGGCAATATATTAACTAATGTTGTTTGAACTGAAGTGGTAGACTGTGGGCATAGTATTAGTTATAGAATCATAGAATGGTTTGGGTTGGAGCCAACCTTAAAGGTCATCAAGTTCCAACCCCCCTGCCATGGGCAGGGACACCTCCCACCACCCCAGGTTGCTCCAAGCCCCATCCAGCCTGGCCTTGAACACCTCCAGGGATGGGGCAGCCACAGCTTCTCTGGGCAACCTGGGCCAGTGTCTCACCACCCTCACAGGAAAGAATTTCTTCCTGATATCTCACCTGAATCTCCCCTCTTTCAATTTAAAACCATCACCCCACATCCTATGACTACATTCCCTGATAAAGAGTCCCTCCCAATCTCTCCTGCAGGCTCCCTTCAGATACTGGAAGGTTGTTATAAGGTTTCCCTGGAGCCTTCTCTTCTTCAGACTGAACAACCCCAGCTCCTTCCGCCTGTCTTTGCAGAAGAGGTGCTCATTATGAATGAACAAGGAATAATCAAAGCCAAGGTCACTGTGAAGACAGGGAGAAAAACCGTTGAGTCCACTTGTGGGTTAAGTAACAGGGAATTCCAACAAGCCAGAAGAAATAGATTTATGTCTTTCCTTCAAGTTTTAAGAGTAGTGGTATTTCCCTCCCCTCCTTTAAAAATTTATTCTTGCTGTAGCAGCACTGGTATTTCTGGCAGCTTTATTTATTTTATTTTAAATTGATGAAAGGCTTTCAAAAAGCTGGATGTACATTCCAGGTGCAGAAACTGCCCCCAGGACCACCAAAAGAAGGCCTTTTTAGGAAAATGGTAGCCTAGCACAAAGGGAAAAATAGCCACTTCAGTCCTGAAAGGTTGTATCTCACAGCCATGAGTGACGAAGAACCGTGTCCTCACCTCCTGCTCTAAGCACAGAAGAACAATTCCCGTGGGAGAATCTTTACTCAGCATCCTTCCTGAGAAGATTTCCCAGTACCTGACAGTGGGGCTCTGGAGTAGCATCCATGTTACACTCATTGGTAGTCTGCATTATACCTTCTCCTAGTAACTCAGGTAGCAGAAATCAGTCTTGAGTGCTTTCTGTGACTTCCATAACTCACTTTGCCCTCTGATGCTTGTGTTTTCCAGGATGGGTCTGTTCTTCACCATTTCTTGAATACCTCCTAAGGTTTTCTCCATTTCCAGTAAGCCTTGTGGCACGGCGTTTAGCCGATGTGTGATAGATCTTCAATCTGAATCCATGGTTCCTAGCTCTCCCCTTAGTTTGTTTGCTGTAACATTACAGCCCATATTTGATGTTACGGAACAAAGACCCAGAAGTACCTTCAGAGCTGCAGCAAACCCTGTCAACAGCCTGTTATTTGATACGAGTCATATTCATTGTAGGAAAACTTTTCATTAAAGTTCAAAAATTGCTCCCCAGCTGAAGGGGCACCTGAAGAGCTGTGACTGGCCTGCAGCCACGCTGGTTGGCATGCCACGCTGTGTGCTCTTCTAAGCTTTGGTTTGCCATGTGTAGCTGTGATGTATTTGCAGCTGCTTCTGAACAGCAAAGCAGCAAGAGAGAGGGATGAGAACAGCTATGCCAGTGATCATCTTTTTCACAAAGAGGGCTGTCAACACAGGTTCAGACTTTGATGAAAACTCTTATTTTTCATGACAATCAGTTGTTGGCCTCCATGGGAACTTACACTGAAAGCTAAGAAATAACCTTCCTTTGGTAGAGTTTTAGATTCGGGCTTAACCTTAGAGGAACGCTCTCTTAATACCATGAGGTAAGAAACCAGAAGAAAGTGCTCAACCTTGTATATACATTTTTTGCACTTTTATTTCTTCAAGCTGATAGCTTATTGCTTATGCGGAAATGTAATTTGTTTCTTCCCAGTCAGTGGTGTAAATTTGCTAGTGACTCGTGTTATTTTTGTAGCCTACCAAAGAGAGTCAATTCCTGCAAGTTTTGGAACAGCCTTCCTGCGCCTGCCTAGTTCTGAATGCTTTTTCTGGGTAAGTTTTATAATTTCAGTACCTCAGCACACCCTAGAGATTTCAACTGCTTATTACAAATTATTTATTAGCCTGTTTGTAGGTAAGCAGTGCTGATTTGGAACATAAAGGAATATTGATTTAGGGTGGAAACTCACATTGATTTCTGCATGCAGCTCTTTTCTCTGCTTCTTTACCTGCTCTATAGCCCTCTCCACTTGAGTACGACAGAGCTTTCTTCATCTTAATACCATGATTGGATGAACCATTTTCTTAATTAATTTATCAGTGTTCATAATCAAAGTGTATTATTCCATTTATTTCACTAAATCCTGTATGAGGCAGAGAAGTTTTTCCAGCTTGCACTCCCAAGAAATTTGCACTCCATCATTCCTCTGGGAGAAAGGGAGACAACCCATCCATCAACCTCCACCCACCTGCCCAACAGGCTGCTCCAGGCTCTGCTGCCTCCCTCTCTGGTGAGAGAACTGCTGGGTGATGAGACCACCTCCAGCTACTGCACTTCCAGGACCGAGATGGTCTTTCGTAAAGGTAAGTTTTCTGAGTAAAAGACTTTTTTCAATGCATCCTAGTGAGCTTTTGGGGTTCAGTTTGGCGTCCTTCACTACAAGAAAGATATTGAGGTGCTGGAGTTTGTCCACAGAACGGCAATGAAGCTGGTGAGGGGCCTGGACAGCAAGTCTTAAGAGGACAAGCTGATGAAGCTGGAGTTGTTCAGCCTGGAGAAGAGGCTGAGGGGAGACCTTACCCCTCCCTACAACTGCTTGAAAGGAGGGTGTAGAGAAGTGGGGGTAGGTCTCTTCTCCCAAGTTACAAGTGGTTGGACAAGAGGAAATGGCCTCAAGTTGCACCAGGGGAAGTTCAGATTGGATATCAGGAGAATTTTTTACATGGAAAGGGTTATTAAGCATTGGAATGGGCTGCCCAGAAAAGTGGTTGAGACACCATCACTGGAAGTTTTTAAAAGGTGGGTTGACATAGCACTCAGTGACATGGTCAAGTGATGGTTTGTTGTTCTTTATCAGACTTAGGTTGATGGTTGGACTAGATGGTCTCAAAGGTCCCTTCCAACCCAGACAATCCTATGATTCTATGATTCTACAATCCTATGATTCTCTGACAAGAAACATGAGCAAGGTTTTCAGCCATGGAGATAATTTAGCATTGTTTTCTTCCAGTTAAAGCCGGTCTTCCCAGCGAAAAGGGCACAGAAAAAGGCACACAATGGAAAGCGCCCAGCTCCTTAGCAGGAGTAGTATCACCACAGATGTTTTTATTTAAAAAGGATCTTCAGCAATTCCCAGTCGATGAGGCAGAGGCAGCTTTCTGTGTCTTATGTGCAAGAGGTACAACGTGGCTGGGTCTTCGTCAGGTTCTGAAGGATGCTCCAGGTGTCTGTTACATGGTTTGGAGGCGATCCTGGGTCCTGGGAGGTGGTGTGGTGTGAAGGACCATGAGAGGGCAGTGGAATGAGAAGGAGTGGTGGGGACCTGGGGTGGGACGAGTGGCTGTGGGGAGGATCAGTGAGCACATTAGCCATTTCTGCTGCTTCACCAGTGCTCGCTTGTCCGTTTTGTGGGGCAGAGCAGGCTGTCTGCTTGCTCTGAACAGCTGCTTTCCCCAGTCTGAAACTCACCCAGCTCTTATCCTTGAAGTTCTGGTGTTTTTTTCATATCAATGATGAGTAGATTTTTCACTCCTGACTGCAGTTTGCTGTAACAAAATACCCATCAAGGCCCTTGAAGAAACTGAAAAGCTTTTATTCCCGTTTCAAGCGTACCTTCAAAAACGTGACGCCCAAGGGAAAGGGACAGCCTCACTCCTTGAAAATCCCACGTTCTGACCAGTCTGAAACCAGGGCCTGCGAAATGAGGTGTGGAGCTGATACAAACCCTGCCCCTGATCAAGAGAGCCATGGAGAAAGGTCCATAACTCCAAATCTGAGCAGTGATTTAAAAATAGCTATCATCCAGCACCCACATCCCTGCTGGCAAAGCGGTGTCTTTGTGAAATTTTATTTCTGATGCAGAATTACTCCTCCAACAGTACGGCTGGTTTTCAGAGTAAAGAAACTGTGATATTAAAGAAGACAAATATTCAAGCCCAAGGGAGAGCAGGCAGAAAAGAACAACAAGTGGAAATGGTGGAGAACCTGAATTCAAAACCACTGTGTATGTGTCCTCTGACCTAGACACATGTTGCTCTGCAGTTATCTCTAAAAAAGCCTTGTGGTGGTTTGTCTTGTCCTGTAGAAGGTGGTACGTCACTGGAGAAATCCTTTCAGGTTTTTCTTTCCTTTTTGGGTAATGGTGAAAATCCTTAAACCTGTTCCCAAAGAAGCATACCCTCAGGATTAATGTTCTTCCATTTCAAACGTGCTCCTGATTCATTTGGCTTGAGGTGATTTGGCTCTGTGCACAACAGAAGAAAGAGTTTTAAATCCAGCTGTGCATCTTGTGGATGCCTTGTGTTATTGCGACTGTTGCCAGCAGCGCTGGTTGGAAATTTTTAAGGGTTGAAATGGTTTATGTAATAATTAAAGTTAAGCACTTAGAGCAAATCTGATGCTCTGCCAAAGTCACTCGAGACCTTTGTCCCTGGGATATGCCATGCAGCCTCTTAAATTTTGCAAAAACTCCAGAGCGAAAATTAAAAAGATACAGAATTATGCGTATAATCTTGGGAAGATTAATGTACCCCCACCACAGGGAGAAGGAGTAGTGTAAACCGCTCCGAAAGCTGATTTTTCATGTAATTGAAGGGATCAGGAAAATTTCAGTTCTCCTGAAAATCTGCTTGGTGAATGACACAAAACCCTTGTAGGAACTGGTGTGGAAGCAGATGGAGCGTCATGCTGAGGTACTGTCTGGATGCCTGTTTGGCTATGCTTCTGTGGCTAACTGCTAAGGAGGAATTTAAGGCCATGTAATAATGCACTCCTTTGGTTGTTTGTTCTACAAAGGAGTAATGGCAATGGCTGGGAGCAGGGCTCTGCTCCCTTTGCAGCCAGGTTTTGTGTCCGTCACCGCCGGCCAATGCAGCTCCCTGGCTGGGGTGGTTTCCCTGCAGGTGGGGAAATTGAAATAGAATAATTCTCCCATGCTTTTTGTCCCAGGTAATCAGGCCATGCTGTATGGCCACAGTCACCCTGTCAGAAGGTATTGGTTATTTTGTTTGCATATTAAAGAAAAAGAAAATACGGCCTGTCGTTGGGGTACTTGGTTTTCCAGCTACTGCCTGAACAAGCTGATAGACAGACATAAAGGTGGGTACAGAAGTGAGCTGCTGATGCCAACCTGGGTCTTGCAATTCACTCCAGGTAGAGGGAGTCCATCATCTCTTCAAGAACCACTGAAATTAGGAAGTTACGGGTCCAGGTCACTGCATATTATTTAAACAAACAGATGACATCAAACCAGAAGGTACTGCTATGCCATCAGCTTCAAGGGTACCCGGTCTCCATGGGAACCCTCACTTTATCTGCAAGGTGTGCAGGATCTGGGCTTGGAGCTGGGACCTCACTAATTTTTCTTGTCTACTTCCAAACTCATAGGTGAGTTAGTGATTTCAATTATTAGTTAATGTTTTGTGGTCCATTAGGAAGCCTAGTATCTGAATTATTCTGAACTGAATAAAGACTGATTGCTTCTAAGACACGCTACAAAGACAGGCTGTGAATGTCAAAGGAAAATGTGAGTAAATAAAGTTTGTGAGCTGGGTTATGGAGAACAAAACTCCTCATGTGCTGCTGCTGGAGATGTGCTGCTGTCTGTGCTTGGTTCAGGAGAGCATCTACAGCACTGAAGAACAGATGCTGGTACACCACCAAGACCAGTATCTCTCCAAGGACCCCTCAGGAGGAAGGGTTGGACTTTAGCTCCAACCTAATGGTGCCAACCTTGTTGCCTAATCCTGTGTGCTCCCCCTTCCAGATGTCCCAGCAGGATACCTGAGACCCATGAAAGGCTCCTGCCATGTGGGACGAGGTGTCACCTCCACAAATGGGAAGGCAGATGGTAGGGGCTCTGTGTGGAGACCCAACTGAGTTTTTTAGTGTGACGTGAGCCAGGACAAGCAAAGTGCCATTGCCAGGGTGCAGTGGGGACTTCTCCCTAAGGGCCAGGGTGAAGTCCCACAGAACCCATGGGAGAGGGACTGAGGGCCCAGGCTGGGCTGAAACAGGGCCCTGGGAAATGGACAGGGATGGGGGAAGCTGGGCAGGGACATGAAAGACTGTTAGCGTCCATGAGGGCTCTGGCAGTTCTCTCTTGATCACATGGTGGTTTCTGAAGTGTTCACTTTCTTCCTACCCTTATCCCTGGAGGCAGCAACATCTTCAGTTCCCTGCCTTTAATAAATGGACAGTAAAATTATGACTAATCGATACCTGAGTCTGATTAGCCCTGTTTGATCTCCCTAAGAGTCTCATGAGGCTGGAGACCTTCACTGCTACAGTTATATATGGATTTAGATGTTTTTGTGAGCTCATACCTTTTATCAGACATCCTTGAATTTCCAATAAATTAAATAAGAATTCATGAGACATCATTGAATTATGGGACTAGCACTAGCTCTGTAGGAGTGCTTTGTAAGACCAATTATAGAATAATCTGAAATTCTAGTTGGTGAAGCTCAAATAAATTATGTTTCTATTGACCTTCTACATCCAATGACCTGGAAATGTGCCCTCTCTCTCTCCTGTATTAAAATTGTACTAACAAACCAGCTTCATTAGGTCATATTTTGCATACATATGTTAACAAAAAGACTTCACTGTGGGGGAGGAAAAATTCGGCTGCAAAATCAATCCCAAATTCAAGACTGTTAATTTATGGACTACTTCTCTGACATCATTTTATCTAAACTTCATCTTGATTTATTTTTCTGTTCTTAGCTAGGGGCATTATTTGTTCTTCTTAACCATCTTGCTGTACATCATGTATTAGCAGCAGAGCTTGCATAAACTCCTAGGACTGAGACTTACAAAACATCTCATATTACAAATTAATAGGATAATTCCAAAAGATTTAATGTGCTCAGGGCTACAGGCTTTGCAAATCAGCAACACCCCACTCCGTGGCATATTCTGGTGCTTTCAAACCCTTCTAAAGTGATGAAACCCACCTTGGTGCCCTGTGGCTGTGCAAGGGACTGAGGCATGTTCTTGCCAGTGCACTGTGAAGAATAATAATAGCACCACCGCTACCACTACCACCGCGGTGATCTTCTAGGCTTGAATTTCTTCTCGCTAACCTGAGAAAATGCCTCTCGTGGAACCACCTATCTGTGGAGCCAAGAGCTGCACAGCCCCCCAGCTGCTGTCCAGTGCCTACCTGATCACACCTGGGAGGATGCGATGTTGGTGAACATCATGCAACGTTGGTTAAAGACAATGATGTTGTCTCCTTGACTGGCACATGGAGAATAAGGGAAATATTTGATCACTGGGAAACTCTTAGCACCAGTCTCAGCTTGTTTGTTCTTCAGGGAAGCTGAGGTTCAAGTACTAGAGAAATGCAGAATGATGTTGCTGAAGGTGTGGTGTTAATACACTCCTGTCTAGTTGTGGTCATGTGCAGGAGCGTTGAAAAACAGCTGCACTAGACAAGAAGAAATTCCACTAGGACTATTAATCTAGATAGGATACATTCCTTACATAAGTATAGAATGCTATGTTCTTCCATGGTAAAATCTGGGAAAAATTGTAAAATCATCCAGTTTTACGCTGTAGCAGTCTTGAGCGTCCAGAGTATACCAGTATCTCCTTCCACTTCTCTTGTAATCACTTTTGTCACTGAGGGAGACAAATTATCACTTCAAACAGATGTTCTACAGTCAAAAATTTCTGAGGGTCCTCCCAACAGAGCTGAGTTCAATTTATAAGTATATTTTTTATTTAATGTCTCAACATAATCTGGTCAAAGCTTATTTTCTGTCACATACTTAAAAACCTGATTCCTCAACGGGTAGATACGTAAAAGTTTTCTGTATTTTTCACAGAAGAGCAGGGGTCATAAAAAAGTTCTACTAGGTGCTAATTTTGGCTTCCAGGTCATGTAATATCCATTACATGTTTATCCAAGTCATGTTTAATATCCATTAATAAGTAGATTTGAGCAGAAGGCTATCTCGACTGGAGCCAGTGTATAATCATGCTAAAACTGTGATGAATGATATTCTAGATTAATAGGTAGGATTTCACTTCCTTACTCTGGAGATAGATCATTATTTACACTTTTCTATGTAAAAATTTAGTAAAATATTGTATTAGTAAGCAATAGTAATATATATTAATTAATATTATAAAAATTAATAAATATGTAAAGGATCCTAAACTTTCAAAACCAGTGTGTTTGCACTCTTTTTCCCCCCTGTCAGCCAGCTGGCCTTAAGCTAGTGGGTATTTCTCAGCAATACTGGAGACTTCATCATGTCACTTGGGTGGTGGTTGTAGGTAGACAGGCGTCTTTCTGTGGTGGACAAAGGTACCTCTGAGAACTCCTCACAGAGAGTTTTAAATACAACAATCATCTCCCTAGGTTTGCCTGGGTCAAGACTGAAAATGTGGGACTAAATATACCTGTTGCACTTTCACTGCTGGACCTATTGTCCCTGGAGCTGGCAGGAGGCACTTACTTGCTCCAAAAGGTGCCTTTTCCACAACCTCTGCCCAAAGCCAGTCTTACTTGCAACATGAGACTGGGAAGGTAACACCATTAGGAAACAAAGATAGTTATCTGTAGTTTTCATCTACACATTCAGATGCTTACAGTCTTCTATGTGAAACAAAGGAAGAGCAAGACCTGGCTGAATATATTTCCCATGCTCTTCCTCAAGCTTTATCATTTTTTATCTCTTTTAATCTTTTTAGCAGTTACAGGGAGATTGGGATCCCTTGTCAGGTTGTTTTATGTTGAGTTTTCTGTCCTGTAAAAACCAGCTCCTTGAGTGGAAGATGCATCTAGTAAAATAATGCATCCTCTGCCCACCATTGCATTTTCTCTGCAACATTGCTCTATATGGTTTTTTATAAGCTAATGGAACTGCTGCTGATGCTAGCATTGGGAATTCAGACCATCATTTCCTCTGAAGACTGGTGTTTATTTATTATTTTGAGGGCATTTTTACTTCATTTTTTCTTCATTCTGAATTTAGAAACCTTTAAAAACACAAGCAAGGACTCTTTGCTACAGAAACAAAAAAATTTCTCTCTTCTGACTATTCACATCAGACATAGGGGCAGGAACTGACTTTGGCTCTGATCTGTATGAGAGTGAGACCAATTATGGGTATTTATCTATATGTATTTCTGTGGAGTCCTCCAGAGGTGCCAAGCAGAGTCCAGTCCCCACTGCTCTGAGTGTTGCAGGAACAAGTAAAAGATAGTAGATGTTGGTTAGAAGGTCATTTACTTTCTATAGTCTTTCTTTCCTGTCCTGAAGCGTGTATACTGACATTTATATTGACTCATTTGTCCCCTTCTTTGCCCAAATTACTGTCTTCAGGTGAGATTTACCCATTATCTTCCTTTGTTCCATGTTCCACAGAAGGAAACCTATCCTGGGTGCTAAAATTGCCTCCCACCCACTCTCCTTCGGGGCAGGATTGGAACCAGCTGGTGTGGTGAGTGGGGCAGATCAGGGAGGAGATATGGACATGGCAATTGGCAGCTGCAAAGCTTCAAGATGTCTTATGGTTAACCTCCAGAAGCTGATCTGAGAGGAGCTGCCCTCCTCTTCTAGAGCTACCAAGGAAGGGATGAACATCTCCACGGACCCAAAGGGGTTGAAACACATCCCTTTCTGAACACAGAGGAGTTTCTTCTGTTGTTTGTAGACAAAACGTGAGGACGTGCCCCATCAGACTCTGCTTGTGTGCTGAAACAAGACCTGTGGAAGAAAAGTAGGCAGCTTTTAACTACTTCAATAGGACATGGAGTTATTCTCATCTAAGCTTTTTAGCCTTGCACAATGAAAAAAACCCAAACCAAACAAAATAAATAAATAAACAAACCAGAGTGTTAAGATATTTTGAGCCTATACAGCTGCTATCATGTTCTGACACCCCACTGATGGCTTCTAACAGCCAATGGGATTTTATTTTAAAAAAGCTCATTTTCACATATTAGCCTTGTCTATTTGTCTCTGATACGTGTCCATGCTTAGCAAATGCCACAGTTGCTGCCAACCTGCCCAAAAGCACTCTAGATAGGAGTGTCAGTTTTATTCTGAGAAAAAATGCATAGGAACCCAGCTTGTGCACCTTTTCTTTTACCAGGCTGGCAGCTGGACTCAGTGCACTGAGGCAAGAACACAGAAAAAGGTGGTGAGTTCCTGCTTTGTACAAATGAGACTCTACCTGCCATCCTACTAACATTTCCTAGGACCCTGGTGTCACCATCCTGGGAACAAGGAAGAAATGAACTCAGGATTGCAGCTAAAATTATCAAGTCCTTCATTTCCTGCCCAGGAAAAAACCCACTGCCACTCCATTCCTGCCTTGCCTGATCAGTCCTAGACTTTTCCTCTGCCACACCAACTGTCTGACTGCCCTTGTTGGATCTGCCTTTAGGAAAAACCCAAACAAAACATATTCTGCCTTGTAAAGAGGCTCTACTTGGCTCTGCGTAGCACTATGGTTTGTTGAGTCAGATTCTCAGCTGGTGTGTAATTAATTGTAGATGATTTATCTGCTGCTTCACCTTATTTGTTGTGACCACTTCTGGTCACGTACTCATGTAAAGTGCAGGAATCTAACTGAAATACTGGAAAGCCAGTGAGGATCTCTAGAAAGGTTTAGTGGGAATTGGATTTGGCACAAGTAGCTCAGAGCAGTGGTCCATTTCCACCCCCATCCATCCAGGGTTTTTGGGCTTAGATGAAACCTGGGATGGCTATAGCAGCCTATGCTGTGCAGGACATCTGAGGAGAGTCCTGCCCGACCTCCCATGGAGATGCAGCTTTTGCCCTCCGGCAGGAAGAGGAGCCCCTTGCTCCATGTTTGCTGGGGAGCTTCAGTTTTCTCTCGGCTCATCTCACTCCCTCTCTTTACTTGTTCAGCATGGTTTCCCGCAATATGATCTTCCCTTCCTGGCTGTCAGTCAAGAAGACTGGCATCTGCCTTCTGCAGAACAGCTCCCTTAATTAGCCCCAGGAGCATCCCGCCTGTGGTCTTTTTCCCTCTTCTGTCTCCTGACATGCAGATGGCTGGTGAGAGCCTTCCTTATGTTGATTTTTGTGTGTGTCCTTGTCGTACAATCATTTTCCATAGGTGCTCACCAGTGACACACCAGTAACCCAGAGCTCATCCCTTGGTGGACCATCTTACAGAACAACGAGGAATTTCCCCCCTGTCTGCCTCCTGCTCTGTTCCCCCTCCTCCTTTTCCTCCCAGACCTTTTTTTGAACTCTGAGAGATTTTATACTTAACAAGCCTGAGTGCTGCTGCTGTCTGGCCTGATGCAGATTCATTCATTCCTTGGGGTCTGCACTTCCCCTCTTCATTCCTTGTGGTTGTCAGATGTGATTTCCCATGGTCCTTTACAGAGACGATGCAAAGCAGAGGAGCGATCACAAGCCTCAGGCGTTCTTCCTCTTTCAGAAGAGGGTCAGGTTAAGGCTGGCTCTGATGAGCAGTGCCAGTCAGTTGAAGGCAATCCATTTAATAAGGGGATGCAGATGCTTGGGGAGAAGGCAGCTCTTCTACAATACCAACTTGATGCAATTAAAGATGTGGAAAATCTTTTTCCTCCTTATATCCTGAAAACCTTGTGGCAGATGACTGCGTCTCACTGGAGAAGAGATTAAAGGAGGCTATTGTATGAGAGAAAAGGTCCAGAGTATGGCAATGAAAATTACCCAGTGCCTGGGGAGGAGAAACCACATGAGGAGAACTTTAAAAAGACCAGAAATATTTAGTATGGAAGACAAACAGGAGGAGGAAATACAATAGTGTGACATATTTTGTTGGAGGATATAAAGGCAGCCAAACAAGATATATTTTCTCAGACAACCCCCTTGATCTAAGGACATAGGCTCCCTTTGCAGTGTTTAAGGGCAACATCTTTCAGACGAGTTGGCTAAATTTATTTGTGTCATGCATAAATGTGGTTCCCAGCGACACAGGGAAATCCAGGAGTGTGAAGGAATATGACTGCTTTGCCAGGCCTTGCGTGCAGAAAGTGGGATTGACGTAGCTGGCTCTGGCTTTGCATGTCCTTTTGGATGGATCCCTGCTGAGCACATGTGCAGAATGGGGCTGCAGTCCTCTCCTCCCTTTTTCCCAGATGTGAGCTGGCTCTGTCCGGCACATGGGATGATGGAGCTGGAGAGGGGCTCTGCTGCTCTGTGGATGGAAATGCACCATCTGGAAGAGCCCTGTTGCTCCCCTGCCAACGTCTGCATCTCCTATGTCATGCAGCATCCTCCTCTTGATGCTGGGGAACATGTGCTTGAGAAGCTGGAGTGTATCATCCACCCATAGGAGGCTGGAGGAGAAAGGACAGCAGTCCTCTGGGATGGTACTCCATAACATCTTATGTGTGTGTGTATGCTCATGTGTGTATAGATCTATTATAATTCTTCCAGAGACAGCCTAATGTTTTATGATTTCCTTTATGCTGGAAGGTGTGGGACCTCCCTTGAATTGCAGGCTGCTGTTGGGTTTAAAAGCAGCAATGTCAAGCAGAGAAATGTAATGGCTGAAAGAACCTGCTTGGCTTTCTAGTGTAGCTGTGGGGTATTGCTCTGTGGAAGGCAGACACTACAATTTGAAGAATCGTGATTAAGAAGAGACAGATATGGTTTGCTTATAGACAGATATTCTTAACGTTAGTGGTGTGGCTACTGTTGTGAGAGGCTAATTCTCCTCTCATGTTTTGGTGGCTTTCTCCACTGGAACGAGCCAGCGCATGTGCCTTGCAGTGAAAGCTGTGCACATTGCTTTGTCACTCAAGCGTGTGAGCTCATCAAGAGTCTTTGCATGGGGAAATGTCATGGAAGAGGGGCAGGGCTGATGACACAGGGTTTGATTTCCTTCCATCTACCACTGCAGCTCCCATTCTGCTTACCAGGTTTTTTTTCTACAACCGCAAAAATCTGAATTAGGTCCTGCATCAGAATCCAAGAGGTTTTCCAGTGCCTGAAAAGCAAGGATGTCTGTGGTGGAAGCTCTCTCTTGCAGATGGCAACTACCCAAACTATGATCCATACAGGCAGATGTCTGAGAAATGACTGGCCACAAAGATTTTGAAGCTTGGTTTGAAACTGTCAAAACCAGCAGTTACAATGCTCCTGCTTGCCTTCTTTGCATGTTAACAGATTCCTTCAGGTACCTCTCATTGCCTTCTTCTATCAGCAGCTTGGAAACCCAGAAGTGTTCAAATCAAAGTGAGTATCTTAATGTCAGTGTGTCTCCTGCAGCTGTGTGGGATGTGTTTGGCATGAGTTTACATCTCCCATGGCACAAAAGAGATGCCAGATCATGGTTCCCCTTCATTGAATTACTTCTGGCTTTGGGGCCAAATTGTGAAATGTTGACCTTGCCAGGGAGTCAGTGCCCCTCCTTCCATGTCCAAGTCCCTGGATATATTGAGTTGCACTGCTGAATGGGACTCATCAAAGCATCGACAAGCACCATCTTGGAACTGCCTGGGGAGGCTTTCAGAGGACCTGGGAAGGAGCCAGGAAGCAAAGATCAGAGTCAGGAAAGTTTGGCATGGCCCCTGGCTGGGGCCTAAGGGTTCAGTGCAAAGAGGGTTTGCTGGCACTGCCTGGGGAAGCACAAAGTCCCATTCCCACATCAGGGTGCTCTGCCTACTCTTGCTCTTCTTTCAGAGTGCAGCTGGGCTGTGGGATTCGGGTTAGCAACAGAGGCCGACCAGACCAGGCTCCAAAGGTGAGCGGCAACTAGAGAAAAATAGCAGAGCAAGAGTTTTCTGGTGAGAAGGCACAGGGAGTGCAGACCTGGTAACTCTATAGGGCCAATTCCTGCTTTCCAGCCAGGTCTGCAAGGCCTGGCAGGAAAAAGACATAGGTGCCTTACAGACTGGCAAGTTATGCTTGTAAACTTGAAGTTCTGCACCTTTTTCCTTCTGTTAACTGCTGCCCATCCACTCGGAAACACGTGCTACCTAACCACTCGGCCCCTCTGAAGGGCCATGTCTCCTGACATCTGCAGCTTCGGTGAGAGCGAGAAACCTCAGTATCGATAGAATCACGTTCCTACAGGGGGAAACATGAGAAACTCATTATTTGTTAGCAGGGTTTGATTCACAGACTGCTCTGAAAACAATCCCTTATGGGATTCAATTACCAGCAGTTTTATGACATATCAAAGGAAGCATCTGTAAACCCAGAAAATGACTTACAGCTTACGACACCCATTTTTAAGTCTCAGAGCTGCTAAATAGTTCAGAAGTCCTCAGTTTTGAAATATGGAGCTGGGCTGGATTGTATTGTGTCAAATACACAATGCTGCATGGTGGAAGACACAGAGAGTCAGTTGTCCGACATGGTTATGGGAAGCAGGAGAGGCTATAGGAAGACAGAGCCTGAGAATCATAAATCCAAATAATATTTACAAAGACTGATTAGAAATGTCCTAGGAAATGTTGCTGCATTTTCCATTTCAGGACAGATGAAGGTAGCTCCTCTCCTTCATGTCTGCATCTATCCACTGAGCCTGTTTTGCGGTATGTTACATTTTCTGAATATAACTAAACTGTGGGTCTGATTTCACTCCTACTGAAGTCAGTGGGAGATAAGCAGTATATTTAGCAGGAAACAGGTTACCCCAGGCCTCATCAGTGTCATTTTCCTTTCCAGCTGTGAACCAGCCTTGCTTTTGCAGGGAGGTGAAAATGAAAATTTACGCCATCAGGGTGATTTGCCATACCTTGCATAAATTTTCCTCTCCTGCGTCTCTACTCTATTCACCTGAACTTTTATCAGGGCTTCATGGAATACTGAGGAGTAAAGAGCTGCTTAACCTTCCCCAGGTAACTGCCTACCCCTGCCGCCCCACTGCTCTTTCTTCTAGCTTTGTAGGACCAAGCTGATCCCTGAATTTAGCAGATCTCCTGCAGGGAACGTATGTGGCCACATGTAGCCTTGTGAGTGTTAATCCCAGCATCCCTTCTGACAATTTGGCTGTGGTTGTTTCTTGGTTTTGTTTTTTTTTTTTTTAATTTTGTTTGTTTGCTTGTTTGAATTTGATAATGATTACTGTTTTCCTGTTAGTATGAATTTCCCAAGCCACATGCTTCCTTCTTAGATGCTGTATTCCATTTCACTTGCTGGAGGATTGGAGCACCTCTCCTGTGAAGACAGGCTGAGAGAAAAAAAAAATTCTTTACTGCAAGGGTGGTGAGACACTGGCCCAGGTTGCCCAGAGAAGCTGTGGCTGCCCCATCCCTGGAAGTGTTCAAGGCCAGGCTGGATGCAGATTTGAGTAACCTGGTGTGGTGGGAGGTGTCTCTGCCCAGGGCAGGATGTTGGAATNTCTGCCCAGGGCAGGAGGTTGGAAGTCAATGATCTTTAAGATAATTCCAAGCCATTCTGTGATTCCATGATTCTATGATTTGTGGATTGGCAAGTACTCTACAATTAAAGGCATGTTTAAATCCACACATCTCCAATTGTGTGTCACCAGTGACTGAGGTGTCCTAATAATTGAATATCTTATTTAGGGGGAGTGGTAGTTTCAGCCAAATTTACCAAAACCAGGCTGACAGATGACCCTTCATCCCCCAAAAAAAAGAGAGGAGAGGAAGAGGATAAGGAGATTTATGAGTTTAGAATGAACTAAACTACTTTAATGAAGTATTAATACTAAAATTAAAGTCAGAAGAAAGTAATGAAATAGATAAAATATATACAAAATTGTATCAAGCTCCCAGGATGATGATCACGTCACCAGCAGGCATCAGGAAAAGTCCCAGACTGGACTCNGGCCCAGCTAAAAAAGTAAAATTACTGAACAGACAATTGGTTCATTTAACCTCAAACCAGGACAGGATATTATGAAAGCATCGATATAGCTGAAAGAATATCTGTGTCACAGGGGCAGCAAGGATTCCTGGTGCTGTCTCTGTCGAAGTAAAGAAGCAACTGGTTAACCAGGAAAGCTGGACGGTGTTGTATCAAATCTAAGGCTTTCCTAGAAGATCAGTGTTCATCTCATGTCGTGACTCCATCTTCTCAGCAAGATGTTGTATGAAACACTGTGGAGTATAGCAACTCCACACACAATTACAGAAAATTAATTCCATAGAAGCTGTTTTGAGAAGATGGGTGCACAGACCTTTTTTGTCAGCTTTATCCACAATGTCAGAAAACTGTGAACTTCACCAAAGTGCTGTCATTTGTCAAATAATGTTTTACTTTTTCTTTGGTCCAAAGAGAAGCTGGAAAAAAATGGAATAGAAGATAAATGAGCAAAGTATTTTTATTTTGAACTCTTTAAATAGCTGAGAAGTTGTATGCCATTTCTAGATCAAAGCAACTAAGCTTTAAAAAGTGCATATATGTTTGACAAACTGGATTTGCTATCGGAAGCAGCCTACTTGTAATTAAAACATTGCAGCTGCAGTACTAGAAGAACGGAAGCACTGAAAAGCAATAAAACCTTTCCACTGACTTTGATGGGCTTAGCATCAAGATGGAGAAAAAACAGAATGCGTCTCCAGGAGTTTAACACAGGTTTCCCAACAAAATCCTCCTTTGCCTGGCTGGTACTAAGGGTGCAAAAGATTAGGAAATCCACTTGTTCATCTTCTTAATTAAAATGCCTCATGTAGTGAAGTTAGCCCCTGGCAATGAGTTGCTGTGAAGTGTATCTCCTCTGTTAGTCTTTGCTACAGAATATGGTTTTGGGCAGTATATAGATGAGGTGCAGAGTGGTCTGGTAATGAGGTTTGAGATGAATTGTCTGTCTGTGAAATTTGTCTGTCTACTGCACTCCTCTGGATATTTTACAGAGAACTATAGCCCTTGATCTTTGGTGTAGTCTGACTTAACTCCAAAGACAGCTGTAAATTTTACACCAAAGAAGAACTTTTTTTTGAAGTGTTCCAGAATGGATTTGGTATTGATCACTGTTTTAAAAATTGCAGAAATTATGCCTACAGAAATACAGTCTTGGTCTTTGTTGGGGAACAAGTTCTGTCAAGGAGCAAAGGGAGGCTGAATTCTGGAAGTCTTAAGCAGAATAAATGCACAAAACATGGGACCGGACAGGATGCACCTGAGGGTGTTGAGGTCATCACTGGCATCACTGAGAGGCTGTGTCATTTTTGAAAGATCTTGGCAATTATGGAAGACTTCTGATGCCTGGAGAAAGGAAAACATCACGCCCATCTTCAAAAAAGCCAAGAGGAATGATGCAGAAAATAGCATGGTGGTTGATCTCTCCTCATTCCCTTGTAAGATAGAGGAACAAATCCTTTTGGAAGTCATATCCGGGTATAAGAAGGAAAGTAAGATGCTTGGGAAAAGCCAGCAAGTGTTTCTCAAGGAAAAAAGTCCTGCCTGATCAAACTAGCTGCCTTCTATGGTCCAGCATATGAGGGAAGAGCAATGGATGTCACATGCCTTCATCGTCTGTAGTATCTTTGTGACAAATTGTGCAGATGTGGGTTGGGTGGGTGTTATTGAAGCTTGGGTGAGTGACTGGGCTCAAAGTGTAACAGTTAGTGATGTGAAGGTTATCTGGCAGTGTGTGGTGCCCTGCTCCTGCCCCATGCAACTCTACAGGGCTCAGAGATGAGAGAGTAGGAGACATCTTTGCAGAAAAATGGATCTGGAGGTCATGGTGGAGAGCAAACTAAACACAATTGATTCAGCAGTACACACATCTGGCCATGAAGACTAACCCTTTGCTGGGCTGCATTATCAAATGTAGGGCCAGTGAGTCAAAGGAATCGATTTTCCCCCTCTGCTTGGAATCTAGGTCCAGTTTTGGTGACCCCACTACGTGAAAGACAGTGATAATGTCAAACAAGTCCAGCAAAGGGCCACAGAGGTGACCAAGGTGTACAACAAGAGGCCAAGGGAACTGGTTTTGTTCAGCCTGCAGAAGTGAAGGTTAAGGGTTGTGAGAAAATTGCATACTGTCTTCACCTACCTACAGATGGATGTAGGGACCCTTTTGAGATGCATGGTGAAAGGGCGAGTGATGGTGGACACAAACTGCAGTATAGAAAATTCTAACAGGCTATAACAAAACAATTTTTTAATAGTGGGGATCCTTAAGCTTTGGAACAGGTTACTCAGAAAGTCTGTGGACTCTTCGTTTCTGGAGGTATTTGAAAGTCAGATGGACAAGGTGCTGAGGAACTTGACCCCACTTCAAAGCAGAACCCATTTTCAGGAAGAAGTCAGCGTAGATGACCTCCAGGTATCCCTTCCAACCCAAGTTATTCTATGAGTTTGTGATGCTACATTGCAAAATGTTTTTTTTTTTAATCTTTTGGAACTTCTTCATCTCTTTCCTACACATCACTCATCACTGTCCTGCTCCCCTTACAGGCTGTTTGTGCAATGTAAGATCTCATCATGTGATTGCTGTACACTCTTTTCCATAAGCTTTGTTACCCATCAGCATTATATTAAGGGAAGCTCTAACACTGCTTATTTCACCTCTGCTGAAATCAGGTCTGATATCCATAGCTGAATGTTGCAGAGCAAAGATGTGTATCTAACTCTTCCTTCACTCCTAGCGTAGTTTCAGTTGGCTTTGGTACTTGCTGATCTCAGGGTAAACTTAGGGATCAGAAAGAAGACCCAGCAGATTTTCTCGTTACTTCATGTACTCTTCCTGAATCTAAATAAACCAGTGTTAGGTCTCCAGTCTACACTTGTATGCAAGGGCTTGGTAAAACCAAAGTAGCTATATTTCAGCAGACGTCTGAGTGAAAGTGGTTTTGCTTCAAGAAAACATTTAATTTTCAATCTTTTGAATTTTTACCTAGCTATCTTAACCTTTATCTAAATAAATCTGGTTTAAATCATAATATGCAGGGTCTGTGGAGTAATGGGCTTTATTTAAATGGCAGGGAGGGAGCAGGGAGGTGAATAGTCAGCTGCAGATGTAGTGATGTGGGTTTCAACCTTGTGCTCAAGGCCATTTCCAGTTAATTTAACTTTCCCCATGCCACAGGCTGCATCAGCTTTTATGTTTTTCCTGTAAGAGCATAGTGGCCAGCTACATTGAGGTAGATCTTGGCCCTTTGAGACAGCTTCTGATTGTGGACTAGGTCAAACAGAAGGGTGGCATAGCTGCTTTTTTTACCCAGTTCCAAGGTGTAAGAAGCTGAACGTTCTTCAATTAGAGAAAAATCCCAACAGCTGCACAATCAGGTTGTCATCAACTAGAAATACTCAGATAATGCAGGTTCCTTTTTTGATTTGGTAGGGTATTTTGTTGTTGGTTTTTTGGGGCTGGGCTTTTTTTGTTTGTTTTTTAGTTTTTTTTTAGGTTTGTTTTTTTTTTTTTCCCAAGATTACATACAAAGGCATTTATCAGTCAGAAATGATGAGGGGTGCAAGCTTATTTCCAAAGGATATTGAAAGATGGGAAGCAGATGCTCTTTCCTGCATGACAGGACTTCCCTTGTATCCCACACAGCACGGTCTGATCAAGCTTTACTGCAAGGAAGTGCAGCACCTGGATTCAGGGGATTTTTAATTAGAAACTATGGGACAGGCGACTTCAGTGAAGTAGGGAGCTCGTTTAAAATACCTTCCAGCTGTTGTGTGATTAAACCCCTATGACTGTAAGATTGTCCTTTGCTTCCACTTTTGGAAATTACTACTGGAGTGCCAGCAGGACATGTGGTGTGCTTAATACAAGAACCAGGACTGTCATTCCCCACTTAGACCCCCATGTTTCTGCAAAAAAACCACTAGGAGCTGCTCTCAGGATATTCATCTTATTTTCTCCTTTTCAAAACAGACTTTGTTTGCAGAATACAGGTTATTCACATGATTCATGTTGAAAAGCTAGGTCAGTAGTCCCTATACTATGGCCAGTTGTTTAGTGTTGGGCTCTGAATCATCCATTAGCAGTCCATAGAAAGCTGGTTATTCAGCTGGTACTGTTTTCCCCCTCTTACACAGAGGCTTGGTCTTTGTTGTAGAGTATTTTGAAGGTTGGAAGTGGCTGTTAGTGAGAAGAAGGGACCAGTATTACCTTATATGTTCTCATCTGCAAAAAGATGTGGCAGGTAGGGAAAAACAATTTTGGTTTTCTGATGCTGAAAGCTAATCATTCAGTGTGACAGCACCTCTGCATCCAGATTATTGCTGTATAATTAGAGGTGCCATGGGAAAAGGAGTAATAGAGACAGGAATGCTTATGCAATGGAAGATAGAGGAAGGGGATTCAGGAAGGGAGTGGTCTATATACAACACAGCCTGTTTTGTTTGGAAAATCATAAATAAGAAACTAATGAAGCAAAGTTTACTTCTATGCATTCCTTATTGTAAATACAAATCAAAGTTTTTCAAGGACTGTCATGAAGATATTTTTGACATTAGAGCTAGCTCTGGAAATAGGCAAATAAAAAACTGCCCTCAGAAACAGACTGATAGCTTGGTAGAAAGTAGCAAAGTGGTTATAACTCTGTAATGTCTCCTTTGCCAAAGCTACAACATAAGAAGACCTCAGGGGCTGCTGAGATGGAGGTCAGTGTGGATGACTGGGGAAGGTTTAGCTCCCTGCTGTGGATGCTGTCTGAATGTCTGGGAGAGTGGAGACTCTTCAGCAGTAGAACATGAGCCTCAGGTGGCCATGGTTGTATGTAAGAGCTGGATAGAATGAGAGAGTAAACAGAAACTCTGTTTTTAAGAAACAAGACTATATTTTTGTTATGTGCTAGCAGGTGACGGAAAAAACAGTGCATTTGCCATATCAAGGAAAATCTCATGAGACTGGAAGTCTGGACAGCATGCAGGCTGAGTAGACTACACAACGCTCAAAAGTAAGTATCTTTTAAAACATGAGTATGACAAGCTTATCTCCTCAGGTCTAATATATTCTGTTTTATAGCAGATGTGTCAGATCAGTAGCAGACCAGTAGCAGATCAGAAGCAGCTTGGGGACAGCAGACATCAGAACTCCCTGTGAGGAAGAGCCGAAGGTGCCACCACACACTGCCTTGCTGTCAAGAAGATCTGAAGTTCCCTTTGAAGCCTGCGAACATACCCCAGAATAAGAGGACTGATTTTAAGAGGGATAAGAGATGAGATGACCTCCTGCTGTATGGGGGTCACCATAACCTCCAGGGACAGGTCAGGAGAATTACAGGGTGGTTTCCAAACCAGGAAGGTCGCTCTATGAATAGGCAACTGAGTCCCAGCAGGACTCATGCTAAGGAAATGTGGACATGAGAACAGAGAGAACAGCTTTATGGAGCTATACCCTCCTCTTCCCTCCAGCCCCTGAGTCTCCGGTTTACTGCATGCATTAGGAGGTCACTGGGATCAGATCATGGGACTTTTGACATGATTTCTAGGACTTCCCTCAACTAACTCTGTTCCCAAATAGATCAAGTCTTTAACAACAGCGTCAATTTCTTGACTTGCAAATCAGCAATGATGCAAATGTATTATAGTGGGTGGTAAATTGTTTCAGTCTTTTTCTACTTTACTTCCACTTCCAGCTCCTGGTAGGTTGCTGCAACTACGCTTGCCCAGCTGAAAAATGCTGTGATAAATGTCTGTTCTCTGTGCAGAATCTTACCAAGGTTTTCTCCCTCCCTTCATCATAATTTTCCTATTCTTCAGTCAGCATTTAAGCTCTTCACAGCTGCGCCGATCTTCTGCACAGTATCAATGTCCCTGTTTACCTGCTGATACTAGAAACAGACACAATATTGTTGTAGTGGTTTCCCCAGTGATAAACACAGTAGCATTTAGCTTTCCTGTTCAATATTCCTCCTGTGTACACCCAAAATTCCATTAGTACTCTGACTCTATTTAGCCTTAGTAGATGATGATGCAGAAATTATCCACCCTTGAATTCTTTAAAATCATTGCTTCCTGTGAAAGAAATACTGTATCCTGTAGATTGTTTGTCTTACATGTATGGTTTTATACCTGTCTGCTTAGACTTACACAATCCATTGGAACACACCAAGGCTAATTCAGGTTGTTCTCACTCAGTGTCCTGTTCTCTCTTCATTGCTCACCCTTCTCCCAAGCTTGCTATCACCTGCCAACTTCAACACTAACAAGTAATTTTATGTATTTTCCCCGGATCATGCACAACCTGTTATACAGTACAGGGTCAATAATTAATTCCTGTAATTGCAGTAAAAGCACATCTACATGGTTTTGGTTGTCTGTTTATAATGTCTGCTTATAATTACTCTTAGAAATCTGCTATTTAATGTGTGCCATGTGTGGGCTATTTTAATTCTGTTTTGGAGTTTTCTTTATTTTTTTTGTTTGGTATTTTTTCTATTTTTTTTTTTTTTTTAATTAGAGTGTAGTGCAGTATCAGGTGAAATGTCCTGTAAAAAAGTGTTATTATATCAGTTATCTTATTAGACTGACCAACTTATTTGTATAAATAAATATTTGGAAATTAAAATTTTCTGCTAACCTTAAGATTTTGTGATTTTATGATTGATTTAACAAAGATTTTAGGTTTGACCTAACTTTTAAAAAGGCAAAAAGAATAATTAAGATTTTTTTATACTGGAACATTTAAAAACTGTATCAAAACAACATTCCAGTAGCAAAATGTGATGTAAGAGAGGTTAAAAACTTCTTAAACCATAAAGGAACTTACTATGTTCTATTCAATGAGATATGATGCAAAATAATTCAGCATTTCTTATTTTTGAGAGATGAATCCTGTCTCATGTACTTTTTGCCTAGCAGAATTTTTTTATGGGGTATCAGGTGGATGACTGATCCTACAGGAACTTAGATAACTATGGTAAAGTGCTGTCCCAAATTACCTGGAAAGCACAAATGTCAGGACTTTAGCTGAAGGATACATGAATAAATGGAATATAACAATAGTCAATAGGAGTCAGTACTAAGGTAAAAAAATACAGGATATGATGGACTACCTTGTGAAACTGCCATATAATCCTCGCAGTTCATTTTTCACATGCCAATGAAAACTTCCAGATTTCTGCCCTTCATTGCCTCTGTTGGAAGAAATCTTGCTGCTCTGATGTGTAGAAGCCATCGGATTTGAAGCGCAACAGTATTTGTAGATGTCTTATACACTTTTGCTCCTGTGCCAATACTGTCATTTTTCTTGATAGCCATCCTTCCTCCCTGGGGTTTACTCATTGGTGTATTTTTAGAGATCAGTCACACTCCCTCTTGATGCTGACTTTGATATGCTAGAGCAAGCCTCTCACACATTGTCTGCTATGGTGGCCACCTCCTCCCCTGATGGTCCCAGCAGCCCAGCCCCATGTCTTTTCAGTTTTAGTTTGTCGTTGAACACAGATGACTCAACTCTATCTGCTGTTCCAGATAAGGTTTCATCCTGATTTAATAAAATAGCCTTAATGGCTTACCAGTCTCCTGGACACCTTGTCTGGTGTGCCAGAGGATTGTGTTTGGCTTTTTCACATGATTTTGATGATAAAGAGGGTCTGATGTTCCAATTAATGCAACAGACATACACACTTGAGCAAGTGACTCCGAGCCAGTGTTTGCTTTGTTCCAGCCAGGCATCATCACTCAGATTTTACAGTTTTATTAAAATCCTCAGTGTGGAATGTACTTATGTGGCAATTTGTCTGGTATTCTAGGATGGAACTCTTTGGTCTCTCCTAAATGTAACATGCTATGTATGTGGATTTTTGTCTCTGCCTGATGCTGATGGCAGCAGCATGATGGAAGCTATGCCATCAGCCTAACTGGTGGCATCCAATATGATAAATAAGCACTAAAGAGACCTATGAGCTGAAAGGGCCATGTTAGAGGTAGAATGCATGTGTCTATTCGGGATAAGCAGACCAATGTCACCCACTCATGAACCATTGATGGTTGTGGAGGACAGTGGGTAGAGATGAGGTTGCTCAAACAATTTTCTGGGGGAGTGGTTCAGGTCCTACGGGAGGTGGAGAGATTTTTCACATGCTTGGGTCTGTCTGTGACTATCCTTCTGACAAAATCAAGTGTTTAAGAAGGGTTTGCTGTGTTAAGCTCTGGGACCTTTGGGGCACTCATAGATAATGCTCTGATGAGGTGAAGATCTTGAACAGAGAAAATCCAGTACAGAGCTCCCTAAGAAAGGTAAATGCACGCAAGGCAGAAGTTTATATCTGCTTGAATCATCCCTTCAAAATGAAATAAAGTGAACACAGAGGTTAATAAGAAACTGAAAGAGGTGAGGTCAGCAATAATTTGAAGTCAAAATGAAAGGATCATGCCAGTATTGATTAAAGCAGAGCAGTGTTAAGTTTGGCAGTAATAAGACAGCTGCACTTCAACTCTAGAAACCAAAAGAGAGAAGACAGTGAATGGGACCGGTATAAGGGTAAATTTTTGTGTGACAAGTTTAAGGATGAACTAGATGTAGCCCTAGATGAAATGATTTTTTTCTCAGAGCACAAAGAAGATGCTAAGGCACAGCACAGTGGCATAGGCAGGAGCAGGCAGGTAAAGGTAGAGGTCACCACCTTTGAATGAATTTGTTTTTATCTAAAAGATTTATTTTCCTTCATTCATTTTTGCCATTAATTAGCAAAATACAGATCTTAAATGTTCCTTTGTGTAGTGAAGGAGAAAAAGCATGCTTTCCTCATTCAGCACAATATGAAGGGGGTTTTCAAAAGGTCTCATAGCTGTTCTAGCTGTTTCCTACTGATGCCTATGCTGAAATACCTATAAATTTCAAAGGCATCAAAATCAGGTCACAGCTGAGTGTTTTGGAAAGTCCCACCCTGTAAGCGAATAAACATGAGGATATAATTTAATTTTAATACAGGTAAAAGTCCTTTGCTGAACACGAAAGGAGGTTTCATAGTAGAAGAGATTGCTTTGGCATTTATTAACTTCATAATCTGTGGGATAGACATCAAATACTCTGCTGATGAGACTGTATTTGCAGTATTGATCTCTGACTTTGTGAGAGAATCAGTGTGGTCAGTCAGAATTATGAACTATGCTGCTACTACAAAATTTCGTAATGTGGCACAGGCCTTTAGTTAGACATTTTCAAAACATTGTTTCTTTTACTCATTCGAACTGAAATGAGGCTAATTAAATGCTGTCACTGCATTGTTGTAGAACATACTTTCACCCTCCTTTCCTCTAGTCATAATTTTGGTCATCAAAAATTCATGACACATTATGACCACAGGAAGTGGCAATTCTACAGCCTCCCGGCAGTATTTCAAAATATGAAAGTACTTCATGGTTTTCACCAGATTCTTGCTTGTGTAGCTACATTTTTCCATCCATAGAATATTGGTGAAGGGTCAGCCACCCGACCCTTTGCTCTGCTGTTGATAGCATAAGGTGAGCAAATCAGGAGGTTGGCAGTGTAAGGATGCACCTGCAGGACATGCAAAGCAGTGGAAAGCAAAACACCATGGAAAGCCTGGGTGCTAAAAGGCTTTTAAATACCAGGTCAGGTGTAGGACATCTCTCCATGGCACTATCCTACCTTAGACCTTCACGCTTGAATGCTGGTGGCAGCATTCAAGTGGCAACGAGCAGGGACTGCTCCATGTCCAATGTCAATGATAATCCTATAGCGGAGTCTTCCTATTCCTTCTTTGTTTTGATGTACCAGAAAACACCAACTTCATTATGTTAACCATCACAACGTAGTTATTAAAAGCCGTAAAGTGAACTTGCAAAGATCTACTCAGTCTCTTAACCAGATGACACCCAGTTGACTAATGAGAATTGAAATCAGCTCTCTGCTGTATGCACAATTCTTTTAGAAAAAAGATTGGGATTTTTGTCAATTACAAGGCAACACTAGAAAACAGCTGGGTGATCATGGATGATTTGTTTCTTGGCATTTGGAAGATTTTGTGATGATGAAAATACAAAATGTCTGCATTTAAAGCTCATATGGGATGTCAGCTACTGGAAAAACCAAGAAGACAATCAAACTGTTCAGGCTCTGATTTTCATGAAACTGGATAATTGAGAATGGAAAAATGTAGAATTTTGTTTGAACTTTGTTATATTCTGTCTGTATTTGCAATAGAACAAGCGCTGGAGTTGCTTTGTGCAACAGACTGGATAATGACAGGTTGTATTGTTAATATGATGAGATTTTACAAATGCTGTTCTCAAGTCAACAATTCACTGAAATTCTCTGTTATGCATTTTTTCATTTCAGAACAGTCTAAAGGAGAATCCCAAATAGCCTCTGGTAAGAACACACATTGCAGTCTTAGTTACGTCCCACTATTTCAATTACACTTAAGACCTAGGGAGAATTAAGTACGTATATTGCCCTCCTGTTGTGTATTTTCATATACAGTAGATTCATGGGAGTTAAAACAACTCAGCTTCTCCCTAGTGGTGAATGTCTCTGAATTTAAGAGCCTGAATTAATTGAATGAAGTTATGCAATTTACTGCTCTTAGAGGCTTGGACATAGCAGTTACACTGCTGGCTATAGGCAATGCCATTAGCCACGTACCAGGATGACATGCAAAGTTAATTTCACTTACCTTTTGTTATACTTGTTATTTCTATTCTATGTTATAATACTCATTGCCTAACTTTGAAATAGTAGGTAGATTTTATTAAAATTAGTACTTTTCTCCAACTAAGAACTCTGGATGAAATTTATTCAAAATGGGGGGAAAAAAAAGAAAAGGAAAAAAGGGAAAAAAAGAAAAAAGAAAAAAAGGAAAAAGAAAAAAGGAAAAATGAAAAAACAGAAAAAAAGAGAAAAATGAAAGGATTCAAAGCAGAATCTGCTGACTCTCCTTAAGAAAAGCACCTTTCATGAGAGATAAGGTCTGACAAGTGAACCAGGTCAAGCTGTATGCATTATCTCTTCAGAGTTCTTCTGAGTCACGCTTTTAATTTAATGTTAGCTCTATTTAAATCTCAGTGCTTCATTTTTTGATCATGAATGTCTGATGACTGGTGGAAAAGTAGACATTTACCTCTCAAAAAAAGGCAGCTAATGGTCCCCTCAACCTGTCTGTAATGACAGTAAATGCACACACTTTTTGGCATATGTAATTACAGACCTCTAATCTGAATGTTTGGCTTAGAGTAAAGAAAAAAAGTTAAGTTAATAGTTTGTGAAAGGGCCCGATCCAGGAGCCAGTGGGCAGGTGCAGACTCCCCTTGCTTTTGATGGGACTTAGATGAAGTACACATAACTGGGGAAAAAACAACGAGGCAATGATTTTTGGGGTTTAAATTTGCACATGATTAAGCCTCACTGAAGTTAAAGGTAGGTGTGTGCTTTAAGAGTTTTACTGGACTGGGGCTTACACACTGCGGCAAATAATTATAAGCTGACCATGTACACCCATTGAGTTAGCATCAGGCTTCTCTCCATTCTGAACAATTCTGACCTTTGAAAAAATCACTTTAAGTATTTGATATGAAATTCAGAGAAAACAAGTCCAGGTCATTAGCTCACAATCGAGTACACTGTGAACGTGCTCGAAGTAACTCAGTTCTGTAGTCCCTCTCTGGTTGTAAAGGCAAATGAAAAAGATTACTATCAGAAAGCTTAATTTTGCCATAGGATATCGCAATAATTTATAGTTTTAGAATGAAACTTCCATCTCAGACTGCTTAAAAAATGAAAGAGGGAGAACTTTGAAAATTGTAACTCCAGGTTCACCTGCACTCCCCTCTAGCTGTGACCCCAGTGCTGTCTGCATCTGGGTTGCAATTAGACAAATTCTTGGTCTAGACCTAACTAATGATTAAAACCAGAACTGATCTTCTTGTCCGAGGGAGAATTGAGTTAGCCTTTGTTAACTTGCAGTTTTTAATTTCACAAGTGACAAAGGACTCATTGATTTGAAACTCTGTTTTTAGATTTCAAACTGTAAATGCTTTCCAAGGCCAAGCTGTACAGGAGGCAGCATGGTAAATACAGGGGTTTCTTTACTAAGCATTTAATTAAGTGCCTACCTTCAAAGAGAAATAAGCACAACCACCTAATGCTTGCCATATGCAACATTTGTCTCTGACCTCTCCAGCCAAGCACTACCTTGGGTGAATGCTGACTGCCCATGGTGACCTCAGCCAACCCCGGAGGTGGCCAAGTGCATATTTTGGCCACCACAGCGAAGGTCTGTTTGTGACTGTGTTGCAGCCACTTCCTCTTCTCCTTTACCCCCTGAGTATGTTTCTGAGATACAGGTCTACTTCTATCTTAGGTACCTAAGCTGAAATTCATCCAGCACTTATTAGAGCACGGGTTTTTGGTGGGTTGACATCCCAGTTTGTTCTGGATAACTGGGTTATCTCTTCTTGAACTTAATTTAGAAGTCTATAGGTAGGGTTACCCTATGCCTTAAATACTATTTATAAAGAGACTTCAACTAAAGTTCATTGTACCCTTTTATATTTGTAGATTGTGAGTCCTTGGTACAACCACGCAGAAGCTGACATCCCATGGATCCAGGGCTACAGCACTCCCAAGGCAACATTCCTGTATAGGCAGGTGCATGTGGAAATGTGCAGTTATAAAGAAAAGAAAACAACCCCCAGAGCCCCAGAGATTCAACCATTCAGCAAGTCTTTTTCTTTTTTTTTTTTTTTCTTCATTAAATGCCCAACTTTTTCCACATCTCAAAAGCATCAGCAAATTTATATTTTCTAATCAAGCAAGCATAGGAGCAGTTGCTTTATTTTAGAAAGCAAAAAGGATAGGGAAGAAATCTAAAATTAGAAAATAGAAATTATTTAGTTAGTCATTATTGCAATGAGATTCTCCATGGAAAACGTCTCCAGAGCAAAGATTGCCATAGCAGACACCCTCATTCTATAGACACCCTTTAAGACATTACATACCTTTTCAAAATTAAAGTGCTTTATCATCCAGATATTTCCAGTGTCCAAATACTTTTAAAGAGTAACTTCCGTCCCCATTTTCCAAAGGTCATTTTGAAAATCCAAACCTAAATCTTGGAGTAAAACGAAAGGTTCTATCTTAACCGACCGCTTCTAATGTGATAGAAATTAACATTTCGTACCTGTTTTGTAGAAAAACCCATATAAATAAATGAATAATATTAATGAATTGCACACAAGCTTTTAGCTCTTACATATGACAAGTGATGCCCAGTAGCGGCTCATGCGACCAGAAAATGCTTAGAAATCTTTCCTTCAATTTGTTTAACCTGAGAAACTCATATGGCAGAGCAAGTGTCAACACCAGCTTGAAGCCTCATTCTTCAGAGTTACTCTCAGTGATGAGAAGAGGGTGCTTGGCTGAAATGCCCCTCAGACTTCATCTGGAAAACAGCTCCATGAGTAGAGGGAAGGAGATAGCCTGCCAGTTAGGGGGTGCATCAGGACCAGGGCTGTACCTAGCATGTGGAAAGCAGCTGTCGCTTACTCCAGTTTCAGGGTGGCGTGAAAAGCAACAGAGGGAATTGATTCCCTCAGCATTTTTACAAATCTTCCGTTGGGCATTTCACCTTGTCCTTCCCTTTCATTTGGGTTGTCTCAGTTACGTTTTCTCCGTGGTCATGGTTTCAGCATGACCAGTTGTCGCTTGTTCTCTTAACATGTCTCTGAGGTTTTGGGAGCTTTTGGTTTGCACATCGGAAAATCCAGCGCCATCACCCTGCCTAAACTGCAAGGCTGAAGAGAGCTCCCATGGCTGAGCCTCCTTTTTAGATGTGCTCCTACTCCACGCATGAGAATAAGCCCTCCCTGCCTTATTCTGTGGGAAGGGAACCTGTGCCCTCATCTAGAGCCCAAATTCCCAAAGAAATTTAAGCATCTGATTCTCCTTGCTAGTGCAAGACAAGGGGTGGGGTACCTAAAACCTGCGTGCTGTGGAGATGGTGATGAATCTCTATCACGCTGCCCTAAAGGTCTCTTAAGCCGTAATAAAGCGGAAAAGAGGCGATGATGAAAATTGAAAGTGTAATAGTAAAGGAGCTTAGTTGCCATGTATAAAACAAGAGACAAACACAGACTAATGAGAAACAGAGCGGCCTGTGAGGAAGGGCAAAACAATGCTCGTACTATGGGGGGAAACATGAGAAAGGCAAATAAGTTGCCAGCTGTGTGAGTTTATTGCAAGCAGGAAAAAAAAGAAAAACCAAAACCCAAAGAAGTCTAAACCCCAACCATTTTGCAAACAGTGACAGAAACAGTCTGAAAGTATTTGCCAAGTGGAGAGCGACAGTGAGGTCTCCTTGGATGATATTGTTTCCGCTGCTTCCCACCGCGCCGGGGCTGCGAGGAGTGGAGCGAGGAGCTTCTCAGTCCAGTGAAAACCTTGGGGCTGCATCAAAGCATGGACTCACGGTTGCAAGCTCAAGCTTCGCACATGGCAGCGGCGTGACTGGTGGCTTAATGGGGTTTAATAATCACTGCGAAATTATATTGGATCAGTGCTCCACATTGCAGGAGGGCAGCCTCTGTATTCATCAGCGTAGATGCTTGGTATGGCTAAGGGTGGTGCGTGCTGGTATAGCCAGGTAAAGCAGGATTCACTAATTAGATTTCAAAAACTCTTCTTAAAAGAAACCATTGTCTCCACCTTCAGCAAGCAGTTAGGATTAGGGAAATAGTCAGGATTTGTCATTTACATGTAGAGTCCTGATGCTTATTGCAGTTGCTAGGCCTGCTGACGGAGCTGCTCATGACACAGCCAGGAGAGGGAGTGCAGGGACACAGGATAAGAGAGGATGTTCAAAGCAGTTTCAAATAATGGACGGATGAATAGGTAGCTAATGTGAAGATTAAGAGCCAGTGTGTGACTCTCAGAGTATGCAATTCCTATGCTCTGATGGACAAAAAAAAAAATCCCTTGTGCACTTTTTCCATACGTTCCTTTTCACTGGCTCTTAATTCATCCATCTTGTGATGTGAGCTGTCAAAAAAAAAAAAGGAATAAAAGGGGTGGGTTTGATCAGTTCTTTATTGCTTTCCACAATCTGAGAAGATTTTGCCGATTTCCTTATAAACCTGCTTTTTATTTACCCCAAAATCGTGTCTCCTTAAGTGCAGGCTCCCTTATTACCCTTGCAGAGGACCATGTGTGCCTGTTCCTTCCTCCTTCCCTCCCTCCCCTGTTCTCTGCTCAGAGCTCTGCTGTGCAGTTTTCATGTCAGCCCTTGTCAGCCACGTTTCTTCAAGCATCTTTCTTTGTTCAAAAGCACTTGCCAGAAGTGCACGGTGTCCGAGCTGCTACCATGACATGTCCTCAAAGGACGTTGCTCTGAGCTGCTCTGGTCACTCTCCCCTTTCATCTTCCACGTTGTCAAATTGTTTTCACCCGTGATGGCCCTTGTCCATCAAATGTACTCTCCCTGTAAATACCCTCAGGCAGGAAACCCATTAGCAGATGGACTCCATGACCTTCTCCAGAAAGCATTGAATTTACAGCTGTGCATAGTGTGCAGAAGTGAGGGAAGGTTTATTTATTCTGCTTTGTTTTAACATCTTGTTTTATTCTGCGGGGGCAGATTTCTTCATGCCCAGAGGGAGGAATCGTCTCTCCAGGTTGCTTTCTCCACCTGGTTATCACCTTTTAATTTAGTACCTGCTAACAAGAGGAAATCTGTATTTCAGGGATGGAGCACTGACAGAAAACGCTTCTTCAGGTGTCCTGTTTGTAGCGCTACTAAAACGTGCTGGTAGGGCTGGAGTGAGATGTCACACCGAGGAGATGGAGAGCCGTCCTTTGTTCAGGAGAAAGAGAAAAAAAGCCCTTAAGGGAGATCCCTTCCTTCACAGCTGGTGGAAACAAGGACAGTGCCACATCTGAGAAATGCAGGGCTGGTTAGCAGCCTGCACTCGGCAGCCAGGCTGCCTGCACTGAGGAGGAAATGCAGATGTGTGGACTTTGACATCGTCCCACCAAACTGTGTGTGTGTGTCTGTGCATGGCAGGGGGTGTGCACAGATATCCTTATCTGGGTTTCGTCCTGCCAGTAGACCTGTACACTATCTTCAGCCACCCCTGGCTCCTTGTCGCTGTCTGCTTGTGTTTTCACCCCTGAAGGTCTGATGGCCAAGTTGCTTGTGTGCCTGCTGCTTAACTTAGTCCGGCTGAAATCAAGTTGGTAGCAAAGACCTATTTTTAAAAGTGGTTAAGCCAATGTTGCCGGCCTGAAGTGGAGGAGTCTGATGCCAGCATCTCTGCTGGCACATTTTGAGGGGGGGGAAATGCCCAATAAAGGAGCTGTGTTGAACTGCTGGGAATGGACTGCTGCCAGAGGAGGGCATCCTTTGTGCCCAGCAAGAAGCACTCAGAGCAGTACAGATACATGGGTGGAAAAGCCAGTGAGAAGGGCCACAGACAGCCAAAGCCACAATTGCAATGCAGCCATAAGGAAAAGGGTAAGAAACAGTCTTCAGGAAGAGCCCTCTCTGAAAAACGTTTTGGAGATTTGAACGGAAAAGTCTTGTCTCCTGCTGGTTGAACACAATGGGGGAAGGGAAATAGGGTTTAGTACATTCTCTGCAGAAAAATAGGAGTGCATCAGAGCAATATCTGATTTCTTCATCAATTACTTCTCCTAATGGAAACAGTATGTCTGTCCCCAAATTTTGGCTAACTGCTCAAATCTAAATGGGTGACAATGCTCAGGATCATCCCACAGAGCTAACTTCCCCTCACTACTGCAGAGAGATGCTAAATTCATGTTCAGCACTGGAGAGTCTTGCTTATTCACACAGAAGAAAGAAATATTTTTTTTAACCCTTTCTTCCGCTGCTGTCTTTCTTCAGGGATCAGACAAGTTGACTCCTCTGAGTGAGGGACCACTGGCTGCTGTGGTTTCCTTCCCACAGTCAGAGCAGTGACCTGGCTCTCTGCTGCTCTGAAAAATACCAGATTTACCTTTGCTCTGTGTGTGCAGGGGTTCCTGTGCTCTGTGCCCTGCACATCACAGAACTGTGGAATCACAGAGTGCCAGGGGTTGGAAGGGACCTCAGTTCAATGCCCCTGCTAAAGCAGGTTCACCTAGAGCAGGCTGGACAGAAGTGTGTCCAGGTGGGTTTTTAGTATCTCCAGAGAAGGAGACTCACACCCTCTCTGGGCGGCCTGTTCCAGGGCTCTGTCGCCTTTGAAGTACAGAATCTTTTCCCTCATGCTGAGATGGAATTTCCTGTGTTCCAGTTTGTGCCCGTTGCCCCCTGTCCTGTCACCAGGCACCACTGACAAGTCTGGCCCCATCCCCTTGACACCTATCCTTTAGATACTGATAAGCATTGATGGGATCCCCTCTGAGTCTTCTCTGGGCTAAACAGACCCAGACCCTTTACTCATAAAAGAGGTGCCCCAGCCCCTTGACGACCTTCGTGACCCCCAGCATATACACAGGCACACATATATGTGGCCATTGCATATACAAGCATGTGAGCAGTGGCTGTCCCCTCCCAGTGCAGGTGTAGGTGAGCAAAGGGTGCACAGCACCGGTTAGAGTTGCCATGATGTACACTATATTCAGGGCAACGTGGCAACCCAGGCTGTTTTCTATGATCTCTAATGGAATTTGAGGATTTGGGAACTGGTATTTTTATTGTAATGATCTCCTCTCCTTTCCCATGATGATGTAGGAATTGCTGAAATATTGACACAGCACGTTTAAAGAAAAAAATAAAACAGGGGGGGAAAAAAAGGAACACTTACAATTTAAACGCGTGGGGAGAGCACTGTGATGAACAGTTTTCTTTGCTGCCTGGTAGTAGATTTCTGAGCTGGGAAGTATTTGAAATAGCTTGTTGACAAGACACACATGTTTATTAGGAGCGAAAATGATACCGAGTAGCTTAATCTTGCTCTCTGCAGAAAGAACAAAAAGCCCTCCAACCGACAGCAACGCATCAGCAGAGGGCCTCAGCAGCCTGCATTTAAAGGTTGTAGTTGAAAGGAGCAGTTGCTAGCAGAGCTTCATAGGACAATGCTGCTTTTAACTAGTGGATGGAAACCCTTAAAGCATCCTTGTAGCTGTGACAAGTCAGTGTGGTGAGGCGTTTCATGTTGCTGTGTTTTCAAAAATAAAATATAAATAAGGCAAACAATGGCCTGGCACCGGAATACAGCGGGCAATATCTGAGGGCGGTGATAAACTAGGCAGGTCACTTTGCTGTGACGGCCTCTCCAGCTGAAGCCGAGGGGTTTGCTCTGGATTAAACAAAGCCATGTGCTATTTACAATGTGGTTTGAGTTTGTGCTCGCAGAGGTTTGCAGTGCCCCTGTGGAACAATAGCTCACCGAACGGGGCAAATGTAGAGCAGCTTACAAACAATGAACAAACAGTGAGAGGGAGCTGGGTTGTTTTAATTCTCATCCAAAATCCAAGGCAATTGGTTTCTTAACGGAAAATAAAAAGCATATGAAGCTGCTGGTACATTGTCACCAGGCGAGCAACCATTCAGCATCCTGGAAATTGAATTCAGATTTTTGGGAATCTTCTTGAACTAGTGGACGGAGCAACACTGGATGGTGCCAATCTTCCCTCGTACTGTGGCCTTCAATATTTCCTTTAAAGGATTTTGTCAGAAATGGAGGGCTCTAAAATGGCTGCAGGCCGAGACATTTAGAAGTTCGCCCCATGTATATAGCTCTGAGTAGGGAATGTGGAGAAAGCAAAACAAAGAGGGCTGGTTCATTCCTGTGCTGTGAACGCTTTTTCTTGCATTTCATATCCTCTAAACTGGGATAAAGCCTGACCATTTCAGAATACTGTGTTCCCCCAGTGCAGAGCTTCTGCAGCCTGAGGGCAGGTTTTGTCATCACCGCAGAGATGAAGAACCTGCATGTGAAAGACAACGAAATTCTTCTTGAAAGTGGTGACCTTGTCCCTTTGTTGCAATAGATTTACCTTACTTTTATGGATGGGAGGCAGTTGCTTCTTTACCTTTCTTTCTTTCCTGCACTTCAGTGAGCAGAGAAAGAGCAGGATTGAGAGAATATTGACCCCAGTGTAAAAAGATACAGGTTTTAAATTATATTTTTTTTTAGGGGCTTTATTTTCCTCTGATTGTAAATCTCCCAGAAACTGATAGTTTAACTGCAAGGGTGATGCTCAGTGAGGAAAAGCAAACGAAGACAAAATCACAGATGCAAGCTAAATAAATGATGCCTGAAATGCTAACTAAATATCTTCACAGTTCAAAGGAGCTTGCAGAGGCACATGCATTGCCCTTACATTTCCTGCCCCAGGATCTCATTTGTCACCAGCTTCATTTCCACCCAGGCTGAGGGCTGGTTTTCTCAAGAACTGTGGGTGTCCGAGGAGGAGAGCAAAGGCAGTAAGGTGTGGGAATTACAAGTTAACCTTGATGGTTTGTCCATCTATTGCCTTGTTTTCTCATGTTCGTTGGCAAACAGTGAACCACACCTCCAGTAATATCCACTAGTGTAGAGCTTGGGACCATGCCAAGCAAGCCTTTCAGTCCAGGCTGTACTGTACATTCCCAAAAGACCTCTTAGGCCAAGTGGAGTTCAATTTCCCACTCCCTACATGTATCTTGCACTAAGGCTTCCCCCCAGCTAGCAGAAATGCTCTCTTTCAAGCCATTAGCTGGCTATTAGCTGGCCATCAGCTACATATCCACTTGAATGAGCTTTTCTTACAATATTTGGGCTGCCACAACCTGCTTTTTGGCTGCTTGACTCGGCCCCAGGCGAGACCGCTGTGAGGAGAAGGTCTGAGATGCTTCACATGTGTCAGGGTTGGTGTGTTGGCACTCAGATAATGCACATGATTTCTGGGGTGTTTCCTCAGGAAGAAATAAAGGCAGATGTATAATCAACGGCTGAGACTGCGTGCCAAGAATTCCAGTAGATCTTCCTTAGACACAAATTGACTTTACATCTTCAGGGCATGTGCAGACTTGATTACTCTCCAGATACAAAGAGACCTTCATTTTTGGAACACATGGGAAAGATTATGTCAGGGTGAAAATGTGGGCCTCACCGAAGCTGGGAAGGAAGTGGAGCCCAGCATATTTTCCAGAGGTGTGGAGAAACGAGAAGATTTCATGCAATTGATGTCAGTCATTACCTTTTATCTATGCTGGAAAGCAAAGCACCAGTAAAATGGATGTGTTAAGTTTACACACTTTTCCAGAAAACTGAATTTATCCTGAAGGGATTTTTTTTTCTTCCTGGAAGCGATGATCAGTAATAACTTTTGGAGGAATTCTTCAGCTCCTATTATTGCCGCTGAGCTGTCTTCCTTCCTTTCACCATTATCATCTCCCAAAGACTTTCTCTTTGAAGACTCTCTTAAAAGGGTTTCCCAAATGGAGTCTCTTCCTTCAAAAGAGACTTCACATAGATAATTCTTGCTAGCTCATGGCTACGTTTTTATAGTGGGACGGTTAGTTGGATTTGTTCCTCCTGTGTAAATTAAGGTACTCAGTAGAAGATGACAGCTTTTGGCCATGGTAATAAAAACAGAAGTGAAGCAAAATCACTTCCTGCATTACCCAGGTACGCTTGTCCGCAGGGTGGAGTGGAGGAATTCAGGCATTGGGTTTTTATTGCAGTCCTTCTGAAGGGTGCTGCTCGTTCAGGTCTGGGTGGCTGATATTTCCTCTTTCTCTAGCAGCACAGAGGGAACAACACTCAACTTGAGTGTGCTGAAACCCATAGCTGGAAAAGAAATCTTCATCAACAGCTCATTTACTTGTGGGTCCTTCTGCTAAGAAGGCCCAGAGCAAGTCTGTGCAGGGGCATGTTTGCATGATGCCCTGCTATGTTTTAATGTTACCAGTCAGACAGAAGAGAATTGGAGGATACTTCCCCCCTGTTTGGGGAAAATAAATCTGTCTCCTGGACTTAAACTCCAGACCAGTAACTGGAAGGTGAAAACAGTCTGGAACACAGTAGAAAAGGATAAGTTGAACAAGACTCACATCCATAGATCTGCTGATGCTGCTCTCGTCCCAAAAAAAAGATAGTGTCTAGTTTCAGAACTACGAATATTCTCTTTGTTTATTCTGACCTCTCATCTTGCGATGCAAATTGGTCTCACTTCTGAATTATCAAGGCTGAAACAGGGTGTGCCCTGGAATATTAAAAAAAAAAAAAAGGAAAAATAGAAAAAAATAATTCAAAGTACCCTTTGCATTATGCTGTCCTGCTATTTTTTTTCTAGAAACAACATTGTGGATACAAATGGATTAGCACATAATGTTGAAATATTGTGAATATGCTGACATCTCATTGTTTTGCCCAGGAAGTAGTTTGTCATTGTTACAAAAATGTAACATGACTGTTTTAAAGTTAATTGGGTATGTTGCAAGAATTTTTAAAATCTCAAGTAAACCCACTGGTCAATAAACAACTGTGTCTCCTTGGATGGGAAGGACTTTCCATATGAAAGTGGGAAAATCTCCAAATCACCAGTAGGTATTTATTCAGAGTGTGAGATTAATGGCATGGTCATGCTCAAAAGAGCCAGCAAGGCAGCCGGGTACTGAGATCAGCCTGAGCACATTTTGCAAGGGAAGAAGCTGATATTAAGCCCCCCTCCCCTTTCCAGACTTCATTATCTCAGATAGCAGTTCTGGATGGGATTCAGGAGGCCAATTCAGCATTAGGGCAGTCACTGAATCTGAGCAAGAAGGACTTTTCAATGTGATGCTATTGCTTAAAACCCCATGACCTTGTCACTGTGGAAGTGGGGGAGCAGTGTGTCCCCACCCCGAGGAGCAGGTGTCTTTCCCAGGCAATGGAAGAGGTGGTCCTCACCCCAGCTTAGGACACGTCTCAATGGAGCAAGTTGATGTATGTTTTCTATAGTAGCTCTGAGAGTAAAGCCATGGGCCCTGAAGGCAAGGAAAGACCTCTTTTGTGAACCCGCTTCAGGCTTATAGGAGACAGGTGTAAACAATTGAGTGTTGTGAAAGCTGAGGCTTCTCAGGCATGCCTAGGAAGCAAATCTTTAGAGAAGTTAGACGGTTAAGGACTTGGGGTTAAATGGCAGCTCCATGAATTCCATTGACTTTCAACAATGGCAGTAGTTGCCCAAAAACTCCCGGAGGCATCTGTATCTCTGCTGGGAATCTCGCCATGTGATTTTAAGTCACTGAAAAAAGAGGTGACTTGAAGTATTGGTTGATAGATTTATCCTTTGTAATGAAATTCTCAGATGAATGCATCTCTTCTTTCAGTTTGTGAACAGCTCAGAGCTGATCCTGTTTCCGCCTGTGCAAGGGTTATCAGAAATATTTGCTGAAAAGGTTCAGCGTGTGTGTGGTTGGGTTCAGGGAGTTGAGGGTCTCTAGGTCGTGCTTTCCCATGGTCTGCAGCAGGTTCCTGAAAGTGCTGTTGCACAGGCTTAGCTTGATCCCCCAAGACCTGCCAAGTGGCCTGGGGCACACATGTCTCTGGGAGAAGGCA
>VXBJ01001873.1:1780-23645 GCA_013400055.1 Nycticryphes semicollaris
ATTGAGATTAAATTTGTTCTTTGCCTTTCATCCATGGTTTTGTGGTTGTTCCTGCATCCTGTCTGCATTGGCTTACACACACGGGTTCATAACTGAGGAGTGGATTTTACTATGGACACTATTTCACAGGTCATCCATGAATGTAAAATGTGCTGAAATTAAGCAAGCCAAATGATTAAAACATTTGTGGTACAGAGAACAGTGGCTGAAGCATAAGTATAGGGAGGTTTGGCAAATTGACTATATCTCCCTTCCACGAACATGTCAGGGAAAATGCAAAGTGCTTACAATGGTGGAAGCAACCACTGGATGGCTGGAAACATACGCTGTGTCTCATGCCACTGCCCATAACACTATTTTAGGCCTTCAAAGACAAGTCCTATGATGACACAGTACTCCAGAGAGAATTGAGTCAGACAATGGGTCTCATTTCCAAAATAATCTTATAGACACCTATGTGTCTATAGAGCGTGGTATCAAGAGGATATATCACATCCACTATCACACACCAGCCACCAGGAAAGTGGAAAGATGCAATGGATTACTGAAGACTACCCTGAAAGCAATGAGTGCTGGAACATTTAAAAAATGACAAAAGCCACCTGGTTAGTTAACACCAGGGGAACTGTCAGCTGAGCTGCTCCTGCTCACTCAGAGCTTTTACCTGCTGTAGAAGGGGATAAGGTCCCTGTGGTGCATGTAAAGAATTTGTTGGGGAAAACAGTCTAGGTTACCCCGGCCTCAGGTAAAGGCAAACCCACTCGTGGGGTTGCTTTTGCTGAAGGATCAGGGCATACTTGGTGGGTGATGCAGGAGAATGGAGAGGTTTGATGTGTACCTTTAGGAGATTTTATTTTGGGTGAGAATCCTTAATTTAGATGGTATGGTGTCAATTGTTACATAATATTAACAGTGTTCAGTAAGTGTTTTTCAGGATAACGTAGTAGTAATGGAACCAGAGTCAGCTTCATCAAACAGCATCCAGCGACAGGGAACATACTAGCTGTTAGCACACCACCAACACGTTACATTGCTGCACCCAACTGCAGCCATCTTTCATCCTGTATTAAGGCCTGGTCCTGATCTGACAGCTGAGTGAATGCCACGTCACTTGTTCCAGGTTTGGAGTAAAGAAATTCAATGGACCTTTTAGAGGAATAGTTCATAGCTTTAGAGGATTATAATTGTGTGTATGTATATGTCCTGGCTTGAGGTAAAACAGAACTATTTTCTGTTCAGTAATTTTACTTTTTTAGCTGGGCCTCTTCTAACTAACGAAACTCTGAAATTAACAGCATATTGGTCAGAAACTGCTCATTCTCACAGTGATAAGACACGATTATACCAAGGGATGGTGCGGAGAGGCCCTGGCTTATACTTATTGCTAGAACAACCAAGGGCAGGTATTTTTATTATTTGCCCCGTTGGAGGGTTGGAAGTGGAAAAGCATAGAGGGGTCACACCTGTAGGGAGGAGCAGACAGGACAGGTTACCCCAAACTGACCAACAGGGTATTTCATCCCATATGCATCATGCTCAGTATAAAAGCTGAGGGATCAAAGAGTCAATTCTCTGTCTTTGCTGGCCAATGGCCGAGGAGGACCCTGTCTGTTCATATGACTTTGATCCCGATCCCTGCGTTCCTGACTCCCATTTCTGGAATCCAGCTCCTGTCGGTCACCAAGTCCAGTCTGAGAGAGTTGGAGTTGTGGAGTCCCCTTCTCTGGACGTTTTCAATACCTGCCTGGATGAAGTCCTGTGTAATGTGCTCTAGGCAATCCTGCTTTATCAGGGGAGTTGGACTAGATGATCTCTAGAGGTCCCTTCCAACTCTGACAATTCCATGATTACATGAAGAGATGCAACACAGAGATGGGGTCTTGATCAAGGGGTGGATATGTAGTTATGTAGAGAGCTTTTCACCTCCATTGGTCTGGGATTTCACTCCCAAACAACTGCAGGACCCTGATAAAGTGATAGAATATTTGAAAGGAAAATGCTGTGGCTATTCCAGAGAGACGCACCTCACTGCACTGTGTTTGGCCCTGGCCAGTATCTACCATACACTGCTCAATATTATGCAGCACCCTCAGGGGAAAGAGATGGAAACCAGACCAACAGGCGCTGTGGCTACTGCAACCCCTGCAACAGACACTGCAGCTTACTAAGGGATGACAATGAACCAGGTCCATCACTAGAATAGGAAGAAAAGACAGAGCTGGAGATAATCTTTTGATGCCCATCCCTGAACGAGCTGCAAGATATGCAAAAAGATTTCATCCAACTTCTGTCTGAGGACGTTTTCACCTGGCTGCTCCGATGCTGGGATAATAAGACCAGTAGTTTAGAATTGGAGGGTAGAGAAACCAGGCAGCTGGGATCCCTGTCTAGAGAAGGGGGCATTGACAAGGCTATTGGGAAAAAGACACAAGCCCTCAGCCTCTGGAGGTGACTCCTGTCAGGTGTGAGGGAAAGGTACCCCTTCAGTGACGATGTTGTATGTCATGTGAGCAAGTGGTCCACCATGGAAAGAGGTATCCAGTACCTGAGAGAATTAGCCATACAGGAGATGATTTATTGTGACCTGGACAGTGCAGTTACCCACAGATCCTGATGAGATCCAATGCACAAGGCTCATGTGGTGGAGGTTTCTTGGAGCACACCATTGTCATATGCCAACTCGTTGGCAGTGATGGAATGGAAAGGTGAAGAGGGACCAACAGTGGATGAGGTGGCTGCCCAACTGGTGATATGAAGAAAATTTCTCTTCCCCTCTTGTCTCAGCTGTGGAGAAACTGTCCTGGAAGGTCCAGCAACTTGAAGAAAATATGTCCTACTCCCCACCTGTACAGGCCATTGTCTCAGCTATTAGGAGAAGGCATTTCTCCACTCAAGAGAGAGAATACAGAGGGTACACATCACTAGGCACCCTGTGGTTCTACTTGCGTGACCATGGAGAGGACATGAGGAAGTGGGATGGACAACCTGCCTCAGTCTTATGGGCACGGGTACAGGAGTTGCAAGGAAGAGCAACCACAAAAGGTAATCCCTCCAGGAGGAATGCAGCCCCAGTTTCCAGTGGGCAGTTCCCCAGACAGAGTAGAAGGCCTGATCTTGCTTCTGATCCTCTTGAGGGAACTTCCAAGTCTTTTCTGCAAGAAGTGAGTAACAGATACTATGACCAGGATTAGGTGGGGGAAATGGACATCCGGGTATATTGGACTGTGTGGATTCGATGTACTGGCACATCAGACCCACAGGAGTATAAGGCTCTAGTGGATACAGGTGCTCAGTGTACCCTAATACCATCAAGTTATAGAGAGGCAGAACCCATTTGTATTTCTGGAGTGACAGGGGGATTCCAAGAGTTGACTGTACTGGAAGCTGAAGTGAGCCTAACTAGGAATGAGTGGCAAAAGCATCCCATTGTGACTGGCCCAGACGCTCCATGCATCCTTGGTATAGATTATCTCAGGAGAGGATATTTCAAGGACCCAAAGAGGTACTGGTGGGCTTTTGGCATCACTGCTTTGGAGGCAGAGGAAGTTAAACAACTGTCTTCTTTGCCTGGTCTTTCGGACTACCCTTCTGTTGGGGGGTTGTTGAGGGTCGAAGAACAACAGTTAGTGTGATATTGCTGCCAATGAACTGTTGTGGTAGCGATTAGCACCTGTTGTCTCCACTCTTGGAGCCCCCCATCCCCTGCACCCCTTGCCTCCACAATACAACATGAACAATAATGGAAACTGATCACTCCTTGAGTCTCTGGTTGATGAATGAGCTTATGGATGGGAATAAGATGTTTATCCTGGTTTGAGTGATGCAGAACTAATTTATCTTCTAATGTTTCGAAAAACTACACTTTTAGAAGACTCTAGTGTCTGAATCTGTGACTTTATAGTAATCTATGGTATGTGGGTTTCAAGGTCTCAGTGTTTTTTGAGTTTGGACTTAGCCAGGTGCAGGGATTAGCAGGAATGAGACCTGGGCATTTGACCCAAGCTGGGAAACAGGGTTATTTCATATCACGAACATCACATTCAATATAAATTAAAAAGTTTGCTGAGAAGTTCCCTCGCTTCTATGTTGGCCCTGAGTCTACTCCCCAGCACAGCTCTGCTGCCCAAAGAGCTTGTCCCCCTGAGCTCGGGCCCTGAGCACTCACATTCCAGGATGGTCTACAAGGCAATGCTGAGGCTATTTCTTATCACACAGGGAAACTTCACTCCCTTGCAAGGAGTTGTTCTATATCTGGCATTCCTGCTTCCAGCCAGTTTAACCCCTTCTTGCACTTGGGTCTTCTTGCCCTCTGTGCCAGATCATTCCTCAGTCACAAATTACCACTGCTGAGCAGTTACAATTAGAATTTCCCCTTCATCTAAACAGGCTAAAGACTAAGTGAGAACAGCCTGACTCCCTTTAAGAGGTCAAGTAAAAAATTATTTTTATTGATGGTTGTATTAAAACATCTCCTTTTCAATACAAGCCTTATTGCACAGTAAAAAATGTGTATAACTTGAACCATTAAAGGGTCTTCTAGTTGATCTTCATTTCATGGGTTTTTTCTTGATCTACCTTTCATTTTAGAACTAGCATTTTTCCTTAACTGGCAACTTCAACGGATTGTTACATGGTGAATAATTCACTACCATTCTTAAAAAGAGTTGAGTACAAAGTTTTAAGTAATAAATTGGTTCTTAAAGAATTAACTTTAAGACTGTAAAATGTAAAAAGTAAATTTGAGCAAAATACAGGAGTAGATGACACTGTGCCTTGCTCTTATATTTAATGGAGCTGTACATATTGTTATGATGATGTATTTAATTGGTCTTCTACTAATCCCCAGGGTAAAATAATCTGCATCAAAATCAAGAGTAAGCAAGGAAACATACATACTAGTTGCAGTCAAAAGTGAAGAAATCCTGTAGGAATGCTTCCAATTTATTTCTTAGTAAGAAACCTCTCTGAGATCCTTGCAGAGATCCCTGGTAAACATATGAAATCAATGAAATAAAACTGTTAACAAAATTAAGGTTTAATCCCTTTGGCAACAGAAGTCTCAAGTGGGATGAAAAACTCAAGCCTGAAAATTACTTTCTTCTCACACTAACAGGTTACTCTTCAGAGAATTTTTACCACAAATTTGTCTCTAGGCTGCAAGTCTTTTTCTAATGCAAATGTAACTAACAGAAAAAAAAAAAAAAGGTAGGTTACCAACTGAAAGAAAAACATTTATTGAATCAAAGTCAATACTTTCCTTTTAATCTACAAGCCAGCACTGAACTGAATTTATTAAAGAATGAACACAATGTACAAAAAAGTGTCATAAAAATATGTCAATTTTTTCCTGGCTATTGATCTGCAGACATTTTGAGGAATGCAAGATAGTTTTGGCAAGTAAATTTAAGCTGCAGTTACAGATGAAAAAGTTCAAATAATTTTGTAATCACAGTATATTTAAGACTCATTGATCAAGTGACATCAGAAATGTTGACCACTAAAACTGTCACTGCATTTATGTGTTTATGCACCCCAGACAACTGAACATCTGATCTTGTGTCATCAAGAATCAGTACCTTTATTAGTGAAGACTATCCAACCTAACTGGAACTATTCAACCAGATAATTGAAACCTACCACTGGAATAGAACTTAGGGAAGGCCAACTACCTCCATAACTCTTGTAGTTCATAAATGTTTAAATCAATTGGACAACTATTGCAATGTGTAATCAGGGAAAGCAGAAGAAGAGAATAAACTCATTTATGAAGCAACCTTTATTTATAAACACATGTGTGTTTATGTGTAAAAATGGAAACTATTGGGCTCAGTTATACCTTAGTTGTTAGGATAGTTTTTTCCATGTAAAAATTAAACTCAGTCAGGTTTTAAACCATCAACTTGTTTCAAACCACCAACAAGGAGAAAAAGAAAAGGACGATTTACAGAGATAATTTGAAAACAGTGCAAAATACAATTTTCACAACATGTGAAAGAGAAACTTTGGAACCTGAGCAAAAGGCTTTTTTCTGACTTTGTAAAAAGTCACCCTGTATGTTGTTTTCACTGGCACCTGTTCTGCCAGATTAGTATGTTGCTCTTAGCAACTTTCATGGCCCCTAAATATTTAGTACACAGAAACTGACAGCTACTTAGAGAGAGCAACTAAAATTTTCAGCTCATATTGCAGGTAGTCTGACATACTGCAACTGGAAATGACCATACAGCCTAAAACTAAGAAAAATGTAAAAAGAAAGAAACAGCCAAACATGATTCTTTTATTTTTTAAATAGACTAAAGCGCTTCCACAATACTTAGATACTACACCTGTTTACAGTCTTGAGGTCAGCTCTTTCAAAATAAATATACTGAACAGTTATAACAAATGCCTCATGAATACAAGTTTTCTCTTTAATATTCCAAGACCAATTGGATAAAAACTGAAATAAAGACCTAACTCTGAAGCAGATCAGATACAAGTCCTTTTTCAGAAGCAGGCATGATGCATGCCACAGCTAAATTTTTCACCAACAATATCATCCACCATACAAATCAACATCACAAACCATGTGGTCATCTATTCTGCTGATTTTATATGAAACAATAATTTGTAAAGGTTGAAAAATTTGAAAGGCTTGTAGGCCTTTCAAAAATGGATATGAACAATGAGAGATTAAAAATATTAATGGAAACTTACTCATTTATAAATTACTTTATTGGAGAAAATATTTAAAGAATAAAGACTAACAGAATGCTGTGCATTAGATATTGATGTTGGAAGCTAAGGTTGGTGCTTTATTTTGCTTTAACAAACATGCAAAAATGGTATCCTAATTATATCACAAAATTCTTCTGAAATTTGGTCTCCAACTAAGTTCACTTTCAAAGATTTGACTACAATAATATCTTGGACATAAAACAGGCTTAAGGACAGGTTTACAGTCAGGACTGAATTATTAATGTCTTGTTCATTACATAATAAAAATAAACATGCTCACATGATATTGAATGTTCTACCCAGAAATGCATTTTAAAAATGTACATCATAAGGACACAGCTGTTTATAGGGAGCTAATTACGATATGTGGCAGGCAGGATGTTCTTCCTCACTTATTCTACCAGTGCCTAAAAAGCAGACAGCAATACTTACTGTAAAGGTTTGCCCAAGGTTATCCTGCCTGACTGTCTACAAGCTGCATCTGAACATTTGCAGACATGCCGCCTCCATAGCCTCCCTTGGACTGCATTTGGTTCTGAATTGAGCTCACCTGAAAGTGAAGAAGGGAAAGGCGGTCAGAGAAAACAAGGCAGGTAGGCAGAGGTGAACTATGACATCTTCTTGCTTTTGTTTTCATATTTTGATTTGTTTTTCAAGTGCTCTCTCACCATTAAAGATACATTAATTTTACATGAGGACATATGCAGAATAACCTTTCTGGAATCTTCACTTCTGCAGGCAGATCAGTAGGGAAGATGGAAGAACGTGATGATGCATAAGCTTTTCCTTTATCCCAAAGAAAACTGACTGATTCAGGCTTTCAATGAGCTGCTTGATTAATCAAGAAAATAAATAAAATATTATTGTTATCCAACTGTATCTGACAAGCTGTAATTTACCTTGTTATACGGAAAACATTCTTTGCCAAGTATGATAAACCAGTGAAGTTAACACCATTACATTAAAAATGCAATAGTCAATTTATCAAATATCTGCATAGTAACTGAACTGTATGGCTAATTTAATAACATTTAAAATAGGGCTTTCTAAACAAAAAAAAAAGGAGTCCTTTTGGTGTGTGGAAGATTTTTTGTTTGCTTTTTGTTTAAGAGCATGAACTTACTTTTCCTCGATTGATACTATTCTTTTAATCAGCATGGCATTTATTTATTAAACCATACTCAATCTATCTCTGAAACTATTTTATTTGAAGGCATTTTTAAGCTGATGAAAACAAGTACATAAAAAACACCCTCCAGGCATCCACCCCTCTATGGCTTTCATTGTCTTTATCAATAAAAAGGAAAAGACTCCACAGTTCTTTTGTGCTTGTGCTCCATGAGTCAAAATAATCATTTCCTAGTACCTGCAGGAAGACAGCTCCAATCTTAAATGTTTAGCCTTTTTCTCTTTGCACATCAGAGTGTACATAACAAGTACACGATGAACACAAAGTACTTAAAGCTACAGTTTCCAAAATTACATTTGCAGTAAGAAGCTGCAGAACACTATTTCTGATTATTTCAGGTATGCTCTGTCATAGAGACCTCAAAACGCCACTAGAAAGCTGTATTAAAATAGTATTGGAGAAATATCATCAAGTAGTATGCATATTTTCCCTGTCTGCAAAGACCAAAAAAAAAGTAGTGTCTTCTAAAGAGACATTCACAGCAAAGCAAAGCACACATGATGGATCAGAAAAAGTCCTGTACATTGTTTCTCAAACCAATGTGAAAAAGAATGAGTGAGACAGCAGCTGTGAGGCAGAATGAGTGTGAGAAGAGAAAGCTCAAGGGGAATTTCATCACAGCATTCCAGCACTTAAAGGGTGTCTACAAAGAGGACAGAGGCTCTCTCTTCTCAAGGAGCCACATGGAGAAGACAAGGGGCAATAGATAAAGGTTGCACTGGGAGAAGTTTCATCTTGATATAAGACTTTTTTTTTACAGTGAGAACACTCAATCACTGGAACAACCTCCCAGGGATGTGGTGGAGTCCCCATCACTGGAGATTTTCAAGATGCAATTGGACAGGGTACTAGATAATCTCATCTAGGCTCCCTTTCCCACAGAAGGTCAGACCAGATGATCTTTCGAGGTCCCTTCACACATGGGCTATATGATTCTATAGTTGTTTGACTAATTCTGTCACATTGGTTTTTTTGACATGAGCAGGTAGCGTATACTGAAGTATGTTAACTGGTTTACTATTAGGCAGGGGTGGGGCTATTTGTAGCAGATTTAGAGATTTAATCATATGGCAATTAGTTTTCCCTGTAACTTGAGGTCTACTTTGATGGGTTTACATGGCAAGGTTTTGGTAGCAAGGGGGCTGCAGGGGTGACTTCTGTGGCAAGACACCAGAAGCTGCCCCCGTGTCAGGCAGAACCAAGATGGACCTGCCACTGACCAAAGCTGAGCCAATCAATAAAGCTAGTGGTGCCTCTTTGATATCATATTTACAAAAGTGTTAAAAATGCTGTGCAGCAGCTGTGAGAGTAGTGAGAATATGTGAGAGAAACAACTGTGCAGACACCAAGGTCAGTGAAGAAGGAGGGGGAGGAGGTGCTCTAGGCACCAGAGCAGAGATTCCCCTGCAGCCCGTGGTAAAGAGCATGGTTGTCCCCTTGCAGCACCATGGAGGCCCATGGTGGAACAGGTCTTCTTGCAGGACCTGTGGCCCATGGGGGACCCACACTAGAGCAGTTTGTGAAGAACTGCAGTCCATGGGAAGGACCCATGTTGGAGAAGGTGGTGAAGGACTGTATCTCATGGGAGGGACCACATGCTGGAGCAGGGGAAGATTCTAAGGAGGAAGGAGTGACAGAGATGAAACATTCTGAACTGACCGCAGTCCCCATTTCCCCTTGCGGAGATCAGGGAGGGGAAGAGGTAGAAGAGTTAAGTGTGAAGTTAGGCCTGGGAAGAAGGGAGGGGTGGGGGGAAGGTGGTTTTAGTTTTGTTTTTACTTCTCACTATCCTATTTTGTTACTAATTAGTGATAAATCTCCCCCAAGTCGAATCTGTTTTGCTCGTGACATTAATTGCTGAGTGATCTCCCCGTCCTTATCTTGATCCACAAGCCTTTCATAGCATTTTTCTCCTCCTGTCCTGTTGAGGAGGAACAGTAATACAGCAGTGTTTTAGGCACCTTGTGGCCAGCCAAGGTCGACCCACCACAACTACCATTTTCCCATTTACGCCAGTTGTTTATCTGAGATTTTCCTTTCAGAATATCCATTCTCATAATGTTCGTTCTCAAAATTTTAATTTTGCCAAATAAGAAGGGCTGTAGGGTACATCCATTTCACAATATTAATTTATCCAGTACAACTGGATAAGTGTTAATTGCACCATTTACACCTACTACTGAAACTGCTTCTTTCTTTAAAGGAGCTTTACCTTCATAGATAATGTGAAACTTGTGCTCCTATATCAATCAAAAATGTTGTGGTATACTTACCATGTGTAGCAACCAACATTTCCAGACACCGTTTCCATGCAGCTGCCGTGGCTGAGCCAGCTCCCCTAGCATTTAAATTGCCTTGCTCCAAGTGTTGAATGATGCTCCCTAACTTCAGGGGTGGATGGGGAGCTGGTGTGGGTCCTGAGATCTGCTCCTGGGCTTCTCCTACTAATTGTTTCAGCACAGCAGTCAGCAGACCTTGCAGTTGCTGTCTCATTAACCCTTTAGCTAAACATTTTTACCAAACAGAACTATGTTCCTCTGATGCACTCAGTGTTTGGAGGGTTTATTTTTTTTTGACTGGAATTGAGGGTGGGGGCACCGTGGCTGGGCTTAACTGCCCGTATGTTCCTATCTTTTACCTTAGAGCCTGATGTTTCATATAAGGGTAAAGCAGACAGCATCTGCTGCAGAACTGTAGCTGCATTTATTCCTGTCATTGTAGAAAGGGTGAGTGGTTTCAGTGCTGCAGCTGCTCACTTTAGGAGAATCCCCAGTCCCAGTAGTAAACCTTGAGCCTCATCTATGGTGAGGGTAACCTAATTTGCTTCTCCCCCCATATATGGGTCGTCCATTCTAGGGGTGGTTCTCCAGGCTTAGAGGAAAATTTAGTTTGAAGATCAGTTCACTCCATGAAAGTAAAACTCACAGTTGTTTGATGGGATGCACTTGGTGTTTGCTTTACTTTTATCATGGGAGCAACCACTTTCACATTATTTTCTTCCCCTGGAGCATCTGAATCATCATTGTGAGGAGGATCAGGATCAAGCCAGATATCTTCTGACCATTCACTGTCCTTGGTATATATAACAGTCATCACTTTAACAGAGTCTATTTGAGTAGACTGTAGTAAGTGATCCCTACACATGCGAGCATTGGCTATAATCTGAGGCTGCAATTTTGATTCTAAGAACTTATGTACATCCTGGTTTATATATTGTATTATTTTTTATAATTGTTTCATTCTCTCTCTCTAGAATGTTATACTTACATGTTTCCTCCTCTAACTTCTCTATTACTGCTCACAAGCAACTTCCTAACAACCAGCACAAGCCTGCTTTCCCCTTTCCTTTAAGTTATTAGAACCTTTCAATTTTTCAAATTCATTCTAAATATCTCTGGGATCAGTGCAATGTTGTTCTGCCCATGAAAAATTTCACATAGGATTTTTCCATCTCTCTTTTTCAAATTTATTGCCTAGTTTTTTCCAGCCTTTGTTAGCACTCATAATGATTTATACCCTCTAAATGGTAACAGTTCCATCTGCAGCCAGTCTTGTCACTACCTTTCCTTACTCACAGTATGTGTTACCTCTCTTAGGCTCTTATTCATGGCTGTAATGCTAAATCAGAAATCCAATTATTGCTGAATTGTTAGTAAATAACATTCACCCTCAGGAATATCATGTCTGTGACGCCAATTAGTGTCAAGAGTCCAATACTCTCTGACCAGGTTCTTTTACTTATTCCACATGAGGAGGGTTGCAATATACTGAAATCACGACACAAGCAGAATATACCAATTGCAATATACAGTTTAATCACAGTACAAACATGATTCTCATTACTGGTCTCTATGTGCTCACTGTCATGATGCTGGGCATCCTTAGCCGCTAGGGAGGAATACATGGGTTGAAGTCAGCTCAAGCCCATTGCTCTCTTCAAAGCTCATTTTGTTAATTCCTCAGTTTTTATACTTTATTTTGAACTGAGCCATATATATGCTTCCCCCTCATGCTAGTCTGTCTAGCTCAGGAAGACATTACTCCCTACTAGTTATCTCAGAGAAGGCTGATTATACAACCTGATGACCATATGTATGATACAGTCATATATCTAAACAAAGGTTACCCACTGCAGAGATGTGCTGATTGGTTGCATTTTCTTGTAAATAATCAAATTTCCTCCCCTTCCCTCCTTTCCCAACTAATTCTCCTGAACTAGATCTTTCAGTGTGGATAAGCAAATGCTTTAGGGCAACATAACAGCAAAATTGAAATGTTAACAATGTGAAAACATGTAACTTCATTACTGTGTTAGCTTACAGTGATAAGATTTTATTTCTCACTGCTAACATCTGCTGTAAGTAAATGCTACATTGGTCATTTGAGAATGAAATATTGAGTCTTTTCTGCCTCACCATATGTGCATGGAGGAGAGAAGTATAGATATTCTCGAGGAAGGGATGAGAAAGCAAAAGGTAGATAGGGGTAGTTTCTGAAGACTAAGCCAGGCTAGCATAGAGATCTGGACAATGCAGGGGCAAGAGCAGGAAGTATGGCCTCTCCTCTCAACAAAACGTCTAGGAATGGGAGTGAAAAGGGGCTCTCTAGCAAGAAAAGCAGTGCTGTTGTCTTATTAGTTGTGGTGAGTTGACCTTGGCCAGCTGCCAGACACCCACCCAACTGCTCTCTTACTCCCCCTCTTCAACAGGACAGGGGGTTTAAAATAAGATGAAAAAGCTCACAGATTGAGATAAAGGCAAAGAGATCACTTACCAGTTACCATCTCGGGAAAAAACATACTCGACTTAGGGAAAAATTATTTATTAATTTATTTTATTGCCACTTAGAATAGATTTGGATAGTGAGAAACAAAGACAAATTAATACAACACCTTCCCCCTCACCCCATTTTTCCCAGGCTCAACTTCACTCCATCATTCCCAACTTCTCTACTCCCCCCTCTGCCTGAGAGCGGCATGGGGGGGACAGGAATGGGGGTTTGTGGTCAGTACATAACAGTTTCTTTCTGCTGCTTCTTCCTCCTCACACTTTTCCCCTGCTCCAGTGTATGTCCTCTCCACAGGCTACAGTCCTTCAGGGAATCTGATTCAGTGTAGGCTCTCCACAGGCCACAATTCCTTCAGGAAATATCCACCTGCTCCAGCGTGGTCTCTTCCACAGGCTGAGGGGAATATCTACTCCTATGCCTGGAGTACCTCCTCCTTCTTCTCTGACTTGAGTATCTGTTTTTTCTCACACTTTTTTTTATTTCTCCTCACTCCACACTGTCTGTGCCATGTTTTGCCCTTTCTTAAATATGTTTTCATAGAGGTGCCAATAGCTTGGCAGATTGGCTCCGCTTTGGCCTGTAGTGGTTGCACTGCAGAGTGACTGGAACTGGTTCTGTCTGCCACAGGGCAGCCCCTTACCTCTTCTCACAGAGGTCACCCCTGCACCTCACCCGCTACCAAAACCTTGCCACAGACACCTAATACATTAGTCCTGGTCAATAACTATATTACTATTCAAGCACCTAGTTCAAATCACTATAAGGGCTGATAGTTTGCTGTCTCCACAGTATGGAAGAGGTGGATTCAGCAGAACAGAATCAATTGGTTTGCCTGTGTCACCTTCTCTAATTTCTTTAAGCTCTGTCTCCTAGCCGCATTGCTCCCAGGGTTCCCCATACTTTCTTCATAGTGCAGTACTGCAGGGAGAGCAGAGGTAGCACAAAGGAAAAGTACAAGAGCTTGAGTATCTGGCAGCTTGACACACCTTTGACATAGAGGACAATTGCTTTGTTTGTTTTAAATACTGGCAGTAAGATGAACAGTGCACAGAACTCCAGCTAATATCAACTTAAGCCTGAACAGCAAATACCACAAGTTCCTTGAGTTAATGGGAAGGGAGGGAGATGTTCCCTGGTTTGTGGTTCACTTTTTCCAAATTACTGACTCCTCCCTTCCCCCAATATCTTTATTCCATTCTTAAGTGTGGAATGGAATTCCATTTTCTGGAATGGAACCAATTTTCTGTTCAGTAATTTTGGCTGCCAGGGCACACTGTTGACTCATATTCAACTTCCCATCAACCAAAAACTTCCAGATCTCTTTCCATGGGGCTGCTCTCCAGCCTCTCATCCACAAATTTGTATGTATAACCAGGATTACCTCATCCCAGTCAGAGAATCCAGCACTTGCTCTTGTTAAATTTCATATGGTTGGTCATTGCCCAGCTCTCAGGTGTATCCAGATCTCTCTGTAAGGCGTCTCTACCCTTGAGGGAGTCCACATCTCCTCCTAGTTCAGTATTGTCAGCAAACTTACTTAATGTACATTCGATTCCTGCATCGAGATCGTTAATGAAAACATTAAAGAGCACCAACTCTAAAATTGAGGCCTGGAGAACCCCACTGGGTGCCAGCCTGATGTAACCCCATTTACTAAAACTCTTTAAACCCAACCCATCAGCCAACATATTATGGACTTGTCTAGCTGTATGCTGGACATTTTGTCCAGAAGGATACTGTGACAGACAATATCAAAAGCTTTGCTAAAATCCCCAAAGCCCCACATCTACTGCCTTCCCTCAGTCAACTAGATGGGTGACCTTGTCATAAAAGGAAATTAAGTTGATTAAACAGGACTTTCTCCTCGTGAACCCGTGCTGGCTATGACCAATGACTGCGTTGTCTCTGAAGTGTTTCTCATTAACTCCCAGAATAACCTTCTCCATAACTTTACCAGGCACTGAAGTGAGACTGACAGGCCTGTAATTACCAGGGTCTTCCTTCTTACCCTTCTTGAAAATTGGGACAACATTTGCCAGTTTCCAGTTGACTGAGACCTCTCCACACTCTCAAGACTGCTGAAAAATAATGGAGGTCCCACGATGACATTGGCCAGCTCTTTCAGTACCCTGGGATGAATCCCATCGGGCCCCGTAGACTTATGTGCCTTCAGCTGGAGCAGCAAGTCTTGAACAAGTTCAGGATCGTCTGGGAATTTATCATCCCCTCAGTCATGGTGTTCCAACAACAGGCTCCAGGGGGTCCCAGGGCCCATAGTCGGTGTTAAAGACAGTGGCAAAGAAAGCATTAAAAGTCTCCGCTTTGTCTATCTCCCTATTTGTGAGGTGACCGACCTTGTCAAGTAGTGGGTTAATGTTATCTCCGATCCTCCTTTTGCTGTTAACATATTTTAAAAAGTCCTTTTTGTTCTTCTTCACAGTACTGGCCAGCTCAAACTCTAATCAAGCTTTGGCTTGCATAAATTTTCTCCCTACAGTGGTGAACAGCATCTCTGTGGTCCTCCTGTGTTGCCTGTCCTTGCTTCCAATGTCCATACACTTTCCTTTTCCACCTAAGTTCTGGAAGCAGATCTCTGCTCAGCCAAGCCACCCTTCTGCTCCACTTGCTTGACTTCCAACACTTTGGAACTGTCTGCTTCTGCACTTTTAAGAGATGGCTCTTAAAAAGGAATAAGTGTGTGACTTGTTTGCTAGTGTCTCTCCACTCTGTAATTCAGGATATTATCAAGAAATCACTGTTATGGGTGGCTGTTTGCAAGTATGTGATTCTGTATCTTATTTTTCTGATGTAACGTACTTCTCCCTTTTCAGGTTCACATAACACCAGGGATCAAAGGAGCATATGTAACACTTGTGTGGTGCTGGGACCGGTCTTCTAAAAGAAGACTCCAAAATAAATTATCTTCAACTTGCTTATCCTCAGACTGACTTTTCAAAACAGAAACATTTCACACTGGAACCATTATAAATAAATCTACTTCAAGAACTTGCTGCCTGGAGGCACTTTTGCAGAGATTGAATCCTGCTTTTCATCTGCGTTTGCACTTCAGACTGTAAACAATGAGTGAGTTCTGGTTGTGTTTCAACTGCTGTATTGCAGAACAACCTCAGCCTGTAAGTATGATTATTGGAACTGTTTTGTGTATAATTCAATACATTGTTCAATTTTTTTTGTTTGTTTTAGCTTCTTAAATTAGTGCTGTTGGACTAAGCCCAGTGAGAATTAAGGAATTAACTACCATCTTGGTTTAGCTGTGAAAGAAAAGAGTCTGATCTAGACTGTCATAGTGACGTTTTCCTATCCTTAATATTAAATGTCTGAATTCTTTGAAAAGAGCCTTTATATGTTTGAACTGTAGAGAGGGAGAAAGGATGGGGAACGGGAGGATGAGAGTGAGGATGACCTAAATTGTTGCTCTAACATCTGCTAAAAAGCAGGTGGAAATCTGGAAATGTCATGACATCTGTTACTGTTTAAGGCTTATTTTCCTATGTGGTTGGACAATGGTGAAGGAAGGAAACATTACTGTTAAGAAATATAGGGTAGAATCCATTCCTCCTCTGCCTTTCTTAATATTCATTTAAATGAAGTCAGAGAGAGGGCAGGCAAGAGGAAGAAGAGCACGAGAGCAAGGAGGTGGGTGGTTGAGAGAGCAGGGGGGGCAGATGGGAGAGAAGGAGCACAAGCCAGGGAGAGCCGGCGAGAGTGAGTGAGCAGCAGGCAAGAGTGAGCAAGTGGGAATGTGAGGGAATGAGAATGGGTGAGAGGGAGAGGGAGCAAGGGAGTGTGGGGGAGGGAGAGCATGAGAGAGGGGGGAAAGAGAGTGTGCAGGGGAGCACCAGTGGGGGAGTGCAAGGGGGTGAGAGAGGGAGGGAGAGAGATCTAGGGAGCGGGTGAGGGCGAGTGTGAGTGAAAACAAGGGGGAGCAGGAGCACGGGAGAGAGTTGCAGGCGCATGCAAGTGCAAGTGAGCAAGGGCACGAGAGAGCGAGATCTAGGGAGCGAGTGGAAGTGAGACCAGGAGACTGACAGTGCGTGAGCTGGGGAGCACCGGATCAGAGATCGAGGGCGATCGAGAGCAAGAGTGAGCGGGAGAGCGTGAGCTGGGGAGCACTGGATGAGAGATTGGGGGCGATCGAGAGCAAGAGTGAGCAGGAGAGCGAGTATGCTGCGGGACAGGGTGTGGTCACATGAGAGTGAGAGGGAGTGAGTGCAAGCAAGAGACTGAGAGTGTGGATGTGAGAGGGAGGGTGGGAGCGAGAGGGTGAGAGCAGGGGCAAGAGAACAATGAACGGGGCAGGTGGGTGAGCAAGTGAGTGGGAGGGCAAGGGCAAGCGAGAGCAAGGGAGAGGGAGGGCATGAGAGTGAGTGGGAGGGTAAGGGTGGGCGAGAGGGTGAGGGAGGGTGAGAGGGCAGGTGAANAGCGGGGGCAAATGGGTGAGGAAGTGAGTGTGAACAAGGAGGCAGGTGAGGAGCCAAGTGAGTAGGCAAGGAGACAAGTGAGGAGCCAAGCAAGTGGGCAAGGAGGCGAGCAACGGGCGCGAGCCAACTGGGGGTGAGGAGCCAAGCGAGAGCAAAGGGCGAGGGGTAAGGAGGTGAGCACAAGGAGATGGACTGGGGAGGGGAGGTGAGCACAAGGATGTGAGTGTAGGAAAGGGAGTGAGGAGGCGAGCATGGGATGGCGAGCATGGGGCGGCAAGCACTAGGTGATGAGCGCCAGGAGATGAATGTGAGCATGAGACTTGAGATGAACGTGGAGGTTACGAGTGTGAGCAAGTGAGGAGACTAGCAACGGGGAGGGGACAAGCACAATGGAGAGAGGGAAAAGATGAGAGAGAGGAGACAAATGCACGAGGGAGAACAAGACAAGCACAAAGGAGAGCATGAGGATACGAGCATGAGGGAGAGAGAGGAGATGAATGTAAGAAGATAAGCTGGAATGAGAGAAGGGGAGGATATGAGCACGTGCTGGAGAGCGAGATAGGGGGGAGAGACTATTAAAAATGAGAGTGAGTCAGCTAGAGTGAGAGACCAGGAAACTGGACAAAAGAGGGAGGAAAAGAGCATGAGCAAAAGAGGAAGAGAGGGAACATAAGACAGCAAGAGCGAGTGAGAGCAGTTGTGAGGCAGAATGAGTGTGAGACTGAGTGCAAGTCAGTGAGGGCAAGAGAGTGAGATGGCAAGTGCAAGACTGAGTGAGAGAGGGTAAAGCAGCAAGCAAGAGAGCATGCAAGAAGAGATGAGCACAAGCGCAAGACAGTGAGCAAGTGTGAGACTGTGGGAGTGAGCTGGAGTGAGCACAATTGATCGAAAAAGTGACATGAGAGCGCACGCTTGAGTGAGTGCAAGAGATGGAGAGAAAGATAGTGATCACTAGACAGAGCAAGAGCGAGGCAGCAAGAGAGTGACATAGTCATAAGCATGAGACAGTGTGACTGTGAGCAAGTGCAAGCAGGTGAGAAAATAAGCACAAGGTGTCAATAGCAGGCATGAGAAGAAAGCGCAAGATGATGGGATGAGGCAGGAGATGGCAGGCGGGAGAGCGGGAGTGAGCGAGTGAGAATGAGCAAGGTAGTGAGAACGAGACACAGTGAGATGGCATGAGTGTGCCAGAGAAAGATAGATATGGAGGGAGAGAGCGAGTGCCACAGATTGAGCAAGAACTAGAGAGAAACTATAGAGACCGAATGACTGAGAAACAGACAGATGGGGAGAGAAAGAGAAAGAGGGAGGGAGGCAGGGAGTGAGACAAAATTCATAGATGGAGACAGAGAGACAGCGAGAGAGTGGGAGTGTTAGGGAGACAGAGAGAGGGAAACAGTGAACAAAGGCACAAATGATAGTGAGAGAGAAGGGGAACTCAGAGACGGGAGGAGAGAGACAGAGAAGAAGATTAAGGTGTTAATTGATCTAGCTGTTCAAGCAGAATACCCGAAGGTTAAGTGGTTTACTGCAGGCTGCAACACTTGGGTGTTTTCTGAATAGGAAATAGGTACAAACTGTAGTCCCGGGTTTCTCTAATTTGTCAAGTATGTGTTTTGGATAGTGGGCTGTTGGTGTTTTGCATGTGAGATGTTTGGGGAGGGTGTTGATTTTTTGGTTTGGATTTTCTTTTTGTGAAGGGAAGAATCTGCTTTATTGTTGCAAAAGCCAATTGACTTCTGGAATATTTTACTTAGATTAATACTTGCCCGGGATGCTGTTAACTGCTTTGACATCCTCTGAGGAAAGGCACTACAAAATACTGTAAAATACAGAGCTCTTGGACATTGACAAGTAGGTCTTCATGGGGCATGTGTATAAGCACCATGACTTATTATTGAATGTAGTGTACCTTAAATGGTTTGGCAAACACTTATTCTAGCTAGATTTTAAATTAGATTATGTTAATTATATATGAAAACTATCTTATTTTTTTAAATTGGCATCAAGTAAGTAGTTTAGATATGGAAAAGCTGGTTAGAATTAAGAAATGTAATAAAATACAATAGGAATTTCTGAAATGCATAATATTTATGTGAAGTTACTGCAGTGTAAAATCTGCGGTAATGTTTTACAAATATGAGGGCTTCTTGATTATCCTTTGAAGAGAGTAAAATTGGTTTCCTTGTATGCTGCTCATATCATGCTTCATTTCACCAAAATGTTCTTCTGCACTATTTAAGTATCTCTCTCGCTCTTTCTCTTGCACGCTCTCTCTTTGAACTTTACAATGGTTTAAGTATTTATTTCTATTTAGTCTGTTTGATGTAAGCCCTTCTGTTCACGCTATCTGAACCATATTATTTTAAATAATAGGAAAACTGATCAAGTACTTAGGATATCTTAAATTACAGAATAATTTATTGTTGTGGGTTAACCCTGATAGGCAGCTAAGAACCACACAACTCACTCACTTCCCAGGTCGTATTATTTCTCAGTGAAAAACAAAGAAAGATTAAAAAAGGAATGAGAAGATTTTGTTTGGTTTTGGTGTCCTTGTAATTTCTTATGTAATCAGAGAGATAAAACTTTTCTTTTGAAGTTTACAGTGAAATACAACCTCAGAAACTCTTTTACCATATAATATTTTGTTGCTCCGTAAAATGATTATATTTTACAAGGGAAAGCCTTTTAAAATAAGTAAAACTTCCAGTTGCCAGGGCTACAAACTCAGTCTGCATTCAGAGAGTTCAAGCAGGGTCTTTTTCCCACATTGACACAGTATGTTTTCTGCTTTTTAATCCCTTTGCTTCAGCTCATTGGAATTTAGTAAATAATTTGGTCATAGAATCATAGAATAATTTGGGTTGCAAGGGACCTTTAAAGATCATCTAGTCCGATCTCCCCTGCAATGAACAGGGATATCTTCAACTAGATCAGGTTGCTCAGAGCCCCGTCCAGCCTGACCTTGAATGTTGCCAGGGATGGGGCATCTACCACTGCTCTGGGCAACCTGTTCCAGTGTTTCACCAGCCTCAGTGTAAAAAATGTCTTCCTTATATCTAGTCTGAATCTACCCTCTTTTAGCTTAAAACCATTACCCCTTGTCCTATCGCAACAGCTTGTCCCCGTCTTTCTTATAAGTCCCCTTTAAGTATTGAAAGACCACAATAAGGTCTCGCAGTACTCCAGGTGGGGTCTCTCCAGAGAGGAGTAGAGGGGCAGAATCACCTCCCTCGACCTGCTGGCCATGCTTCTTTTGATGTGGCCCAGGATACAGTTGTCCTTCTAGGCTGCGAGCACACATTGCCAGCTCACGTCCAGCTTTTCATCCCCCAGTACCCCTGAGTCCTTCTCGGCAGGGCTGCTCTCAATCTCTTCATCCCCCAGGCTGTATTGATAACTGGGATTGCCCTGACCCAGGTGCAAGACCTTGCATTTGGCCTTGTTGAACCTCATGAGATTCACATGGGTCCCCTTTTCGAACCTGTCCAGGTCCCTCTGGATGGCATCCCGTCCCTCATGTGTGTCAACTGCACCAGTCAGCTTGGTGACATTCGCAAACTTGGCGAAGGTGCACTTGATCCCACTGTCTATGTCATTGGTCATTGCTGAAGATATTAAACAGTACCAGTCCCAATACGGACCCCCAAGGGGCACCACTTGTCACTGGTCTCCATCTGGACATTGTGCTTCACTTGTCCACTAATGTAGTCACTCCATCATACAAGGCCACTAGGTGAAGCCTTGGTGAAGCCATGCTGACTGTCTCAAATCCCCTCCCTGTTCTCCATGTGCCTTAGCATAGCTTCTAGGAGGAACTGTTCCATGATCTTCCCAGGCACAGAGGTGAGGCTGACAGGTTGGTAGTTCCCAAGGTCCTCCTTTCTACCCTTGCAATGTTTCCCTTTTCCCAGTCACCGGGGTCTTCACCTGACTGCCATGACTTCTCAAATATCATGGAGAGTGGCTTGGCAACTACATCAGCCAATTCCCTCAGGACTCTGGGATGAATCTCATTAGGTCCAATAGACTTCTGTATGTTCAGGTTCCTCAGGTGTTCAAGAACCCGATCTTCTCTTACGGTGCGGGGGGGTGTCTTTGCTCCCCCAGTGGTCCATCCACTGGAGAGGTGTGGAACTGAAGACTAAGGCAAAAAAACTGTTGAGTACCTCAGCCTTTTCTTCGTCCGTTGTTACCAGTTTGCCAGTCATTCATCAGAGGTACACTTCCTTTGACCTTCCCTTGCTAGTCGATACACCTGTAGAAGCCCTTCTTATTATTCTTTGCGTCCCTCGGCAAGTTCAGCTCCAGCTGAGCCTTGGCCTTCCTGACCCCATCCCTACACAATCAGGCAGCATCCCTATACTCTTCCCAGGATACCTGTCCTTGTTTCCGCTGCCTGTGCATTTCCTTCTTGCCCTTTCATTTGACCAGCAGGTCTTGACTCAGCCATGCCTGTCTCTTGCCTTCCTTTCTTGATTTCTTATACCTGGGGATTGAGAGCTCTTGCACTGTGTGGAACATGTCCTTAATGATCTTCCAGCTCTGTTCTACTCCCTTGTCCCTGAGGGCAGTTTCCCAGGGGGTCCTATTGACTAATTCCTTCATGAGCTGGAAGTTCGCTTTCCTGAATTTCAGGGTCCTGACTTTACTCTTCCACTGACCAATATCCCTCAGGACTGTGAACTCCAGCAGTGCATGATCACTGCAGCCCAGGCTGCCTCCA
>VXBJ01001873.1:28367-38616 GCA_013400055.1 Nycticryphes semicollaris
GAGCTGCCTGGCAGAAAAGGACCTGGGGGTTCTAATTGACAAGTGGCTGAACATGAGCCAGCAGTGTGCCCAGGTGGCCAAGAAGGCCAATGGCATCCTGGCTTGTATAAGAAAGAGTGTGACCAGCAGAAGTAGGGAGGTGATTGTCCCCCTGTACTCAGCACTGGTGAGGCCACAGCTTGAGTACTGTGTCCAGTTCTGGGCACCTCAACACAAGAGAGATCTCGAGGGGCTGGAGCGAGTGCAGAGGAGGGCAACGAAGCTGGTGAGGGGCCTGGAGAACAACTCTTATGAAGAGCAATTGAAGGAGCTGGGACTGTTTAGTTTGAGGAAGAGGAGGCTGAGGGGAGACCTCATCGCTCTCTACAACTACTTGAAAGGACATTGTAGAGAGGTTGGTGCTGGTCTCTTCTCACAGGTAATTAGTGATACAACGAGAGGGAATGGCTTCAAGCTGCAACAGGGTAGGTTTAGGCTGAACATTAGGAAAGGATTTTTCCCAGAAAGAGTGTTCAGACACTGGAATAGGCTGCCCAGGGAGGTGGTTGGGTCACCATCCCTGAATGTGTTTAGGAGTCGTTTAGATGTGGTGTCGGGGGAGGACTTTGTAGAGTAGGGCAGATGGTTGGACTCGATGATCCCAAGGGTCTGTTCCAACCTGAATGATTCTATGAATTTATGATTCTTTCTGAAGCACCCTCCTTTTTAGGCAGTCTAAACTAGAAGAACAAGCATAATGAAATGTTTTGGGTTTTTTTCCTTACTTCAAAGATACCATTGCCTTCCCTATGATGATACATAATAACAAAGGTTCTTTTCTGTTTTATGTCTAATTTAGATAGGATAAGGATTCAAGAATTTTAGAATGGATCATACCAATTAAAGATCATAAATCTTTTGTGTTGCATATCTACCTAATTAATTTCTTCCCTCTCCTTTAAAATCAGGAAATAAACAGCCCTTGAAAGAGTAAACAAGAGAAAACTAAATAAATATGAGAAAAACTAAGAAATGTACAGAGTACATGAAATCAAAGGATAAACTGAGGATTATGAAGCAGAAAAAAGAAAAGTGAGAGACTTCACCATGGAGTACAAAGATAAAATAGAAAGAAGGTGATGGGACTGAGAAGGGAACAGTGCACAGAGGGTTCCTACTGTATAATTTTACCTTTGACAAAATAACAAGGTTTTCTACAGAGAAGGCAAACAAAACCAAAATATTTTAGTAGTCAGAAAACTACTGTACTCAGAAGCGTGAGGATATATAATAAAGAACAATGTTGATGAAAACAGTGCAGAGCAGATAATTTATTCCCAAATTTAAATGGGAAAAAGCTAATGAAATTGCAGGAGGTCGTCTTAAGGTATTCAGAAGAGAGAAGGCAGAAGTTCATGAAGTAGTAGAACAGAATCACAGAATTATAGAACTGTAGGGGTTGGAAGGGACCTTTGGAGATGATCTAGTCCAACCCCCCTGCCAAAGCAGGTTCAGCTAGAGCAGGCTGGACAGGAATGCAATCAGGCGAGTTTTGAACATCTCCAAAGAAGGAGACTCCACAACCGCTCTAGGCAGCCTGTTCCAGTGCTCTGTCACCCTCCAAGTAAAGAAGGTTTTCCGCATGTTCAGATGGAGCTTCCTGTGTTCCAGCTTGTGTCCATTGTCCCTTGTCCTGTCATCAGGCACCACTGAGAAGAGCCTGATCTCATCCTGTTGACACCCACCCTTCAGATATTTATAAGCGTTGATGAGGTCCCCTCTCAGTCTTCTCTTCTCTAGGCTAAACAGACCCAGGTCTCTCAGCCTTTCCTCATAAGAGAGGTGCTCCAGTCCCTTGATCATCTTCATAGCCCTCCACTGGACTCTCTCCAGTAGTTCCCTGTCCTTCTCGAACAGGGGGGTCCAGAACTGGACACAGTACTCCAGATGCAGCCTCACCAGGGCAGAGTAGAGGGGGAGGATGACCTCCTTGACCTGGACGCAGTACTCCAGGAGGGGTCTCTCCAGAGTGGTGTAGAGGGGCAGAATCACCTTCCTCGACCTGCTGGCCATGCTTCTTTTGATGAGCCCAGGATACAGTTGGCCTTTAGGCTGCGAGCACAGATTGCCAGCTCACGTTCAGCTTTTCATCCACCAGTACCCCCAAGTCCTCCACAGGGCTGCTCTCAAGAAGGAATACAAATCAACTTTGACTCAGCTATGTTGGCTCTGCAGGCAGTACAGGGGTGAATATTACTAACAATTTAGTTTTTGTGACCAAACTCAGCAGACATTTATATTCACAATGTTTAAGAGAAAAAATGCTGCAGGAGGCACTAAATGTGGTACAGTTTATACTGTTACTGTTCCCCAGGTAAACAAACAACCATATCTGGTTTAGATTGTGTTTATGCAAATTTACTTATTTCAATTCCTTAAACAGCAGTGTCCTGTAATTATGTAGTCTCAGATAGCTCAAAGAAAGTGAAGCCTGCAGCAAAACAGAACTGGGAAAAACAGAAAGGTGGATAACTGAGAGTGGGTTTTTAAAAATTTTTTTCCTTAATGGTTCTAAAGAGGAAATATTGAGAGTCTCAATGGTAATGTATGTCTTTCAACTTTTTTGCTTTTTTAGTTTTGCAGCTGGAAAACAGAACCCCTCTGTCATGTTCTTAGTGGGGAAATTTATATGCTTGCACAAAGAAACAAGCACAGAATAGGCACAAATGATACACTGAGGGAAATTAGCATAATTGTGCTATTATTTTCTTCTAAAGCGAAAGATGAATGTGCTGCTTCTGTGCTTGTTCCCCAGGGGTCAGTACTGGGTCCAGTCCTGTTCCATATATTCATCAATGACCTGGATGAAGGGATGGAATGTACCCTCAGCAAGATTGCTGATGACACAAAACTGGGAGGGGTGGCTAACACCAGAAGGCTGTGCTGTCATACAGTGAGACCTAGGCAGGCTACAGAGTTGGGTGGAGAGAAACCTTATGAATTTCAACAAGGTCAAGTGTAGGGTGCTTCACCTGTGGAGGNGGAATTGCTGGAGAGGGTACAGCAAAGAGCTACAGAGATGATTAGGGGACTAGAACATCTCTCTTACGAGGAAAGGTTGAGGGACTTGGGTCCTTTTAGTCTGTAGAAGAGAAGGCTGAGGGGGGATCTGTTTAATGTCTATAAATGCTGAAAGTGTGTTTCAGGAGGATGGGGCCAGTCTTTTTTCAGTGGTGCCCAGTGACAGGACAAGAGGAAACAGGCACAAACTTGAAGATCAGAAGTTCCAGCTAAACATGAGGAGGAACTTCTCTACTTTGAGGGTGGCAGAGCACTGGAACAGGCTGCCCAGAGAGGTGGTGGAGTCTCTGTCTCTGGAGACATTCAAAATCCGCCTGGACGCCATCCTGTGCAACCTGCTCTAGGTGGACCTGCTCTGGCAGGGGGGTTGGACTAGATGATCTCCAGAGGTCCCTTCCAACCCCATATCATTCTGTAATTCTGTGATTCTGTGCTCCTTTCAGTTTAAATATACTTAATTTATTGGAGAACCAGTCTGTGTCAGTTCCTATTGCTTACAGAAGAACAGTACTGCATGTATTCTTTCATGTACAGGGTCTCAGAAAATACAACTTCAGAATAATAATGCTTGTAGTCTCATCTGTAAAAGTTTTGTAGCCTTTCTAAGCATACTCCCCCACTCCTGTCTCCTATGTTATAGCCTCCTAAACAGGTGACTTCTTACAATGCTCTCCATATCCATTCACTCACACTAGTCAGTCTTTTTAGTACTCTGAATGAGCCTATGTCTTCACTAAGACGTAGCACATCTTAACAGGAGCAGTTTTGTAGAACAAAACAGTTGGTGTTGAGGAACGAAGATGAACATTAGACGTGTTTCAGGGTTTAATTCAGACTGGCCCGTCTAGTCCTCTGGCCTCAATGTCCATTAGCAATTGGAGTGTAACAGCTAGGAGAGTGTCTTCTAGTTCAACTTCATCCAAAAGAAATCCAGTTTATGCACTCTAAGATTACCCTGAAATTCAAAATGAAGCATGGTAGACAGAGACTTGCAAAGCCCCTTCAAAACCATGCTCCTGATCCAAGCTAAACACTAATGTAAACACAAACTGAATGCCTCTGTAGCAAAAACCCATCAGTTTTATTTGGTTTTAGAGTGAACTGCTTCGGGGTCTTGGTTTAGCAGAGCATTTAAGTATTTTTCCATTGCTTCAAAGAGATCACATCAGTGGGCACATGCCAAGATGTAACTGTCTTTTGATGGCCTCTGATAATAAACTTGCTTAAGATAAGAATCAGGTTTTGATGATGATTCACTTTAACTAGTGGTTACTGCTTCAATAGCTGATGAGTAGTGAATCATTCAGTCCTTCATAAGATCCAGCATTTTAATGAATAATTGTAATGGCAGAGTAGAGGGGGAGGATGACGTCAATACTATAAAGGAAGTTAAGCAGCAGAACAACACATGAAGAGAAGACTGTAAACTTAGAATGTACATTCTCAAGAATTAACAAAGTCTGGATAAAATATTACCACAGTGAGTCACCAAGGAAGAGGCAGGAAAATAGGCAAAAGGGGAAAAATAGAGATTTGTGATTCTACAAAGAGAGGAAAGGATTATTTTTTTGCATACTGTATCTTCTTATCTGGCATCAGAAAAATTGCTTTGGTCATTGATGCAGCACATTATCCAAAAGAAAAAAAAAAAAAGAGAAAGAGATATGTTATGAGTGTTAAAATGAAAAAAAAATGCCCAATAATGATTATCTACTATCTGGAAATGAGTTTGGTATTATGCAAGGCAAAGGTGAGGGCAAGTAGGGGGAAAATGTCTGAGGTGAGAGAGTAAATCTTCAGTCAACCAACACAAGCCTCCCATGAGGCTGCTCAGCTGTGAGAATAAGAAAGGTTCTCACAGGAAGGGCAGCAAAGATCTGAAAAGCAAAAAGCCATGGATTTTTAAAATTTTATTAAGAACACCACTCATTTCATTATTTCAACTCACACATAGTTTTAAATATTAATGTAATATATTGCATTAAATAGATAATTACCTTTAATTTAATTTTATCAAGCTGAAACTGTGCTTGTCTATTTAACTTGCTTACAGATGTTTTAGTACAAATTACTTCTAATCCATAATGTTGCTTCAGGGAAAACCTGGCACTTTTTTCCACAGCTTTTCCCTTCCCCAACGACTGCTAAGTTACAAATGGGTTTTTTTGTTGTTTTTTTTTCTGATCGCAATAAGCTGTAAAATAATAAAACTAGTTTCTAGGAACCTACAAATCACCTCACTTGCCTACATTAAAACTGACTTTTTTTCTTTACAGCTTTGTTCTTTATTCTAATAATCCTGACAGAACTCTGCCTTCCCCTCTGCCATGGAGAAATATTTTTTTTCCTTTAAAGGGGATTATTGAGGTCAAGAAGTATTTTTCATCATTATCTATATGCCACCCTTTTCTTAGATCACATATTACTGACCTTAAAAATATTTCACAGAAAATATGAAGTAATACAAAATAAATCTATTCTCATAAGGTCACTTTCAATATCTGTCTTAGTATATTGGGGCTATGTGGCAAGGTTTTGGTAGCCAGAAGGGCTGCAGGGGCGGCCTCTGGGAGAAGAAGCCACCCCTGCAGGGTGGGGGGCTGCCTTGTGCCAGATACAGAGTTCCAGCAGGCTCCACAACTGCACCACTGCAGGCCAAAACTGATCCCATGAGCAAAGTCGGTGACTCCTCTGTGAAAACATATTTAACAAAGGGCAAAACCACTGGAGAGAGAGGAGGGGGGAACAAAAAGAGTGAGAAACAACAGAAGGAACAGAAGGTCAGAGAAGGAGGAGGTGCTCCAGGCACTGGAGCAGATATTCCCTGCAGCCTGGGGAGGACCCACACTGAATAGATGGATATTCCTGAAGAAGTGTAGCCTGTGGAGAACCCATGCCCAAACAGAGATTTAAATTAGACTCAGCAGGGAAAGGGGGTGGAGTTCTGAGCAACAAGGAAGAGCCACGGGCTGCTGATGCATTAGGAACCAACAGGGGAACACCTGAGAAACGCCGCAAAGGAATTGGCGCTTGATCCTCCAAAATGGTGACACGGTCGACAACCCAACTGAAGTGCCTCTATACCAGTGCACACAGCACAGGTAACAAACAAGAGGAGTTGGAAGCCACTGGGCAGCTGGAAAGCTACGGCCTAATCACTGTCACTGACTGAAGCACTGCAACCTTTGGTTATAAACTGTTTAGAAGGGATAGGCAAAGAAGGAAGGGGGAGGAGGGGGGGGGGCTTGCCCTCTATGTAAAAGAATGGATTGACTGCACAGAGCTGTCTTTGAAAGACAGCAATGAACAGGTTGAGAACTTATGGGTGAAAATTAAGAGGCCAAGCCAACAAAGGAAAGCTCGTGGTTGGCGTCTACTATAGGCCGCCAGATCATAGAATCATAGAATCATTCAGGTTGGAAGAGACCCTTGGGATCATCGAGTCCAACCACAGCCCTACTCCACAAAGTTCTCCCCTACACCATATCCCCCAACACCACATCTAAACGACTCTGAAACACATTCAGGGATGGGGACTCAACCACCTCCCTGGGCAGCCCGTTCCAGTGTCTGACCACTCTTTCTGGGAAAAATTCTTTCCTAATGTTCAGCCTAAACCTACCCTGTTGCAGCTTGAATCAAGGGGGTCAAGGGGAGGATGTTGACAAAGCAGTCTTACTTCAACTACAGGCTCTGATCCTGCTGGAGAACTTCAACCATGCTGACATCTGCTGGAAAAGCAGCACAGCAAGCTGTATGCAGTCCAGGAGACTCTCAGAGTGTGTTGAGGATAACTTTTTAATCCAGGTGATAGACAGCCCAACCAGAGAAGCACTACTGGTGTGGTGGTGAGTTCTCCCTGTTTTTCCCCTCTTCCCCCCTGGCTCCTGCTTGGGCCCTGGACATCAGTGGGAGTTGTGATGAGTTGCGCCTGGACTTTGGGGGATGGCTGGCAACACAGCCAAAACACTGTCTGGGGTGGGGACCTAGATATTTTGTTGCCATGAGAATATGGCTATAGGTCAATTATCTTACTCTATAAATAGTGGACAGCCCAAGAGCCCTTTGAGCTCTCCTGGATGGCAGTGGGCTGCACGCCAGGATCTCCTCTTTAGTGGGGACGCTCGCTTAAGGTTACGCTACTCCTTGAGGCTGAGAGATTCCTTGCCGCAACAGATTCTCTGTAAGTGATTAATAGCATGCTAAACTTTGAAATCTTAACTAAGTAGCATAAAGGATTGATTGCACATATATAATCCTTTAGACATAAACCGTTGACCAAGTCTGGGACTAGGATTGGATCCAGACGCACCTAGACTCCTCTCTGAGAAGGAGTTTAGAAAGCAAGGGGGTCCTTTCTGAACCTTTTGACTCAAGGGGAGGGTCTCCCTGACAGCTTGTCTGGCCCTGTCCTCTATGCAGTAAATAATCAAGTGTACCTTGCCATTGAATCTCATAAAACAGTGTCGCATTTACTGCTAACTGTGTTAAATCACTCTTTTACCTTAATAAATATTTCACTACTTCTCTCTTACAAGTGAAGTCAATCACTCCGCCTGCGACAACTGGACCTGTTGCTCACCAACGCAGATGAACTAATTGGAGAGGTCAAGACTGGTGGCAGTCTGGGCTGCAGTGATCATGCCCTGGTGTAATTCACAATCTTGAGGGATATGGGCCAGAACAAAGAGTAAAGTCAAGACCCTGAATTTTAGGAGAGCAAAGTTTCAGGTGTTTAAAGAACTAGTGGATGGGACTCCCTGAGAAACTGCCCTCAGGGATAAGGGAGCAGAAGGGAGCTGGCAGCTCATTAAGGACATTTTTTCTTAGAGCACAAGAGCTCTTGATTCTCATGTGTAAGAAATCAGGCAAGGATGACAAGAGACCTTCTGGTTGAGCTGAAATGCAAGAAGGACATGCATAGGCAGTGGAAGCAGAGACACACATCCTGGGAAGAATATAGGGATGCTGCCTGGGTGTGTAGGGAATGGGATCAGGAAAGCTAAGGCACAGCTGGAGCTGAATTTGGCAAGGGATGTGAAGAATCAGAAGAAGGGCTTCTACAGGTGCGTTGGTCAGAAAAGAAAGACTAAAGGAAACCTACACCAACCCCCTCCGATAAATAAGACAGGGGATCTAGCACCAACCGACATGGAGAAGGCCAAGGTACTCAACGAGTTTTCTCCTCCGTTTTCACTGGCAATCACTGTTCCCACAGCTCTCAAGTCCCTGAGCCTCAAGGCAGGGACTGGGGAAACAAAGTCCCTCCCATCGTAGGAAACGATCCGGTTGGAGACCACCTAAGGAACCTGAACATACATAAGTCCATGGGACCCAGGGTTCTGAGGGAACTGACGGATGCAGTTGCTAAGCCATTCTCCATCATATTTGAAAAGGCGTGGCAGTCAAGCAAAGTCCCCAGTGACTGGAGAAAAGGGAATATCACATCCATTTTTAAAAAGGCAAACTCTGGGAATGACCGACCAGTCAGCTTCATCTCTGTGCCCGGTAAGATCATGGAGGAGATCCCCCTGGAAGCTATTGCAAAGCATATGTAAGACAGCAAGGTGATTGGAGACAGCCAACATGGCTTCACCAAGGGCAAATCGTGCCTGACTACTCTAGTGGCCTTCTGCAATGGGGTGACTGCATCACTGGACAAGGGAAGAGCAACTATGTCCTCTACCTGGACTTCTGTAAGGCCTTTGACACAATCCCCCACAATATTGTTGCCTCTAAATTGGAGAGATGGATTTGATGAATGGACTATTAGATGTATAAGGAATTGGCTGACAGACGCATCCAAAGAGTTACAGTCAACAGCTCACTGTCCAAATGGAAACCAGTAATGAGTGGTGTCCCTCAGGGGTCTGTATTTTGACTGGTACTGTTTAATTTCTTCATTAATGATATATAACTTCAGCAAGTTTGTGGATGACACCAAGCTGAGTGGTGCAGGTAATACATTAGGCATTTTACAGTAACAGGCCCCTATCACAGGAGTGAAGGCATCCAAAAAGGAAGGCAAGAGATGCCATCCAGAGGGACCTTGACAGAATGGAGAAGTGGGTCCATGCAAACCTCATGAAGTTCCACAAGGCCATGTGCAAGGTCCTTTACCTGGGTCGGGGCAATCCCCAATATCAGTACAGACTGGGTGATGAATGGATTGAGAGCAGTCCTACAGAGAAGGACTCCCTCTCTACTCTACTCTGTTCTTGCGAGACCCCCACCTGGAGTACTGCATCCAGCTCTGCGGTCCCTAGTACAAGAAAGACATAGAGTGGGTCCAGAGAAGGGCCACAAAAATGATCAGAGGGCTGGAACATCTCTCCCCTGAAGAAAGGCTGAAAGAGTTATGGTTGTTAAGCCTGGAGAAGGCTCCTGGGAGACCTTATTGTGGCCTTCCAATATATAAAGGGGGCTTGTAAGAAAGATGGAGAGAGACTTTTTACCAAAGTCTGTAGTGACAGGACAAGGAACAATGGTTTTAAACCGAAAGAGGGTAGATTTAGATTTAACATAGGGGGGGAAAAAGTTTACAATAAGTCTGGTGAGACACTGGAACAGGTTGCCCAGAGAACTTGTGGATGCCCCATCATTGGAACTGTTCGAAGTCAGGTTGGATGGGGGTTTGAGCAAATTCATCTAGTGAAAGATGTCCCTGTCCATGGCAGGAGGGTTGGTCTAGATGATCTCTGAAGGTCCCTTCCAACCCAAATCATTCTACAATTCTGTGAAAAGGAAGGCGCAGCAGAGAGAAACTACTATGTACTGACCGTAACCCCCTCCACCCGCAGAGCTCGTTGGGCAGATCAAGGAGGAGTTCACAGCATTCTCCTGGAGAAGCTGGCAAATCATGGCATAGACAAGTGTACTCTTCATTAGGTAAAAAAATGGCTGGATGGCCATACCCAGAGAGTTCTGACTTCTGGAGGGCAGACTTTGGTCTCTTCAAGAGCCTGCTTGATAGAGTCCCTTGGGAGGCAGTCCTGAAGGGCAAAGGAGTCCAGGAAAGCTGGATGCTTTTCAAGGAGGAAGTCTTAAAAGCGCAGGAGCAGGCCGTCCCTGTGCGCTCTAAAGTAAGTTGTTAGGGGAAAAGTCCAGCCTGGCTGAACAAAGAGATATTGTCACAACTCAGGGAAAAAAGGAGAGTTTATAGCCTATGGAAAAAGGGGCAGGCCACTCA
>VXBJ01001874.1:0-55417 GCA_013400055.1 Nycticryphes semicollaris
ACCAGGGCAGAGTAGAGGTGGAAAGAAGATGGGCAGAGTAGAGATGGAAAGAAACTCTTGGGGAAAATTGAGAGGGTGCATGCATGACACCAATGTCCTCGAGAGGGTACATACATGCTTGGTAAATTGCATGATACCCAGTCTGTTAAATGGAAAACATTTTTTAGAATTCCACATATTAAAATGTTTAATGCATGTGAAAATACAGATTTCTGTTAGCTAATGCCCATGTGCCTTCATACGAAGAGACAAGAATCTTTCAAAGCACCATCTTGCTTTTTGAAGTTTAAAATACAACATGAAAACGAAAATATGACACCTAGAGTAACGTTTAACTACATTTTAGGGAAAAAAATAGCACTATAATTGGGCTTTTATACTGCTCTGATTAGCTTATACTTTCAACCTGATACTGAAGAATGGTTAAAACCTATTTAACATTTAGGTCACAATAATATTGCCATGGCTAAATCATGATATGTGTAGTTTTCATTATTTTTTTTCTCTTCCCAGAGGAATATTAATAGTCTAGAGAAGGGACGTAAAGCAAACAAAAAAAAACATCTAACCAGTAAATACTGAGTCAACCTTGCCTAAATTACTTAAGCACTTATCTCTCCTGTCTTTATCAATGAGTTAAATATCTAAATACCCTTTAAATACCCTTGCTTTTAGTCCCTTTATTTTTAAAGCATTGGGATTTTCTGTCATGCAGGATTTCGTCTGTGTGTATGCATGTATATACATACATGTGTGTATATATATATATGTAAAAAATATCTATAAGAGTGCTGATTAATCTTAATTCTATAACACTCCTTCCTGACACTTCAGAGGTCATCTGTTGCAACTGGAAAACTCACTATATCTAAGCATTTTCCTTACTTCCCTTTTTAACAGGCTGTAACACTTCTTTGTTACTGTTGACAGAAGTCCCATGTGAAGGAGCAAGTTTTTTTGTGTAGCAGGTATGGAATTTCAATTTTAGATGTCAAATTAGTACAGCATTGTGTATATGACACCAAATGCAAGAAAAAGCACTCAACCCCTAGTGAGATTAAGTCTTCAACAGCACAGCTGACGTAGCCTTTGCTTTGCCATAACCTTTGCTTCTGGTATTGAAAGAAGAAGAATGACAATTTTAAGTGAAAAGTAATTCTATTAGGAGATAATATCCTGGCATGTTATAAGTCCTCTGCTACCCTGCTACAAAAACATTATATACACTTCCAGCCTCTGCCAGACTAGCGGCCCATCAACATTTCCCTTCTCAAACAGTATCATCTAGACTCCTGCAGGAAGAGAGAGAAATAAAGGGCTTTAAAACAATTGAGTTATGGAACAACAAAATCCCTTCGTTTTACCTCAAATATTCTCAGCTTGGATGTAATTTCCTCCAGTAGTTTAACATCTTTGGAATTCTTGAGTTTTAACTTGTCCCAGTGTCCCTGAACATGCTTGAACTCTTGTGTGTAGACCTTTATTTCAGGAGAAGCATGTTTCCCCAAAGCCTTTGTTTCTTCAGCAAGTTTATCTATCCTGGGTTTCTGGGCTTCCAATGTCTCACAAACTGCCTACAAGATGAAAAACAGGAAAAAAGTCCACTTCAAGCATTGGACATACAACACGTACATGCACACATAGAAGTATGTCAAACGTTTTGCTGTGCACAGCACAGATGCAGCGAAGAGCGATACTCCAGTTACTGCAGTAGAGATGTCCAAATAACCTTTTAAGCAGGAAAACCTTCAGCTGCTCTACCAATGCAGTAGCAAAGATTACAAAATGGGCTGAAAAGCTTGACAATGTCACTAAACATACCCAGGCACCTCAGCCTCTCCTGTGCTGTACTGACATTCAAGTTAGCAAACCAATGGTTATACCACACTGCACTCACAAAAGAAACCGCAATGTAGACATACCAGGACCTCAGTTTTTAAAGTATAAACAGATTTATTTCTTTTTTTTTTTTAAAATAAAACAAAAACCACACAAACAGGCTGAATGTGTCCTTCTGAGATTTGTAAGGAACAATTACTATAAGATCTAGCTGCACTGAAAGCTCTGGATACTTGAGTTCTGAAAAGTACTCTTGGAATACAAAGAGGATACAATCTGAATATATTCACTATGGCATTGCTGATATGAAAAGTCACTTGAGCTGATATAGCTCATTTGCTAATATTAAGGAAAAATAACAGCCAAAGGCATAAGCCAAGGCATGAAAAATGCTACCATTTCGTTACACTGATCATTTTGGTTATCCTGATTAAAATTTACTTAAGAGACAAATTTGGAATGAATACATAAAATTATTACTGATTTCGTTAATTTAACTTTATTAGTATATACATTCAATGTGCACATGTGGGATGTGAGAGCATATATTTTGCTATGTTTTACTGCGGAAGAATCTTCTTTTTGATATGTTTATGTTCTCAATTTTACTTTTTATGTACAGGAAAGAAAATGGATAAACTGCATCATTTCCTTTAAAAAGATAGGTCATGAGACAGCAATAAAACTGGAAAGATGGATGCTTGTTTCTGCAAACAAGAGTTTTCTGGCCACAGACGAAGTCAGTTCCCAGCTTGGGTCTATGCCTGAAGCACTTATCAGTGCCTGCTACAATGCAAAAGGAGGAGCTGGACAATCTCAGGTCCACAAGCAGCTCATCGTCTACAATTTCTTCCCATCTCCCATCACATGCTTTGATGTTCCCACATTGGCATGGTATGCCCTTTCAGGTTAATTAGTCTCTGAAGAAAAGAAGGAGGAGGGATTTGGGCAAAAGTAGGTAAAGACAAGCCTCCAAAGACTGAAATTTAGTTGGCATACGAACCTGAAAATCTCTGCCAACTTTAAACAATATAGAATCAACATTAAAAGAAAAATCAAAAACCTCAGAACTTTTTTTTTAATCTGCTGGTTCAAAAAAAAGCACTAGCACCCCTGTTTATTGGCCTTTTAAAACCCCCTGGTGAATAGAGAAGTATATAGAGACAGACACGTCCTCCCCTCCAGCAACTGGAGTTCAAGAGCTCCCCCAGAGTCATCTGCGGTCCTCTTATGCCACCACACAGGGCAAAATCGTGTTTCTGAATGAAGCATGATTCCACAAAAAATTGTGAGCCAGAACTCGAGAGGCACCCTGTGCCTGGGTAGGCTATGGCCAGTGCTTGCAAGAGAGGACTACAAGCCTGCGTCCATGGCCTCACTGGAAGGAGTGGAGCAGGGTCAGGGAGCCTGCATAGCCACCGGGGAGGAATGTGTCCTCCTCAGGACAGCAAGCCCAAGCAGGCTGGTCACAGGCATGGCTGCCAGGGGGCTGCAGTGCAGCTCAGGCAGAGAGAGCTGAAAGGCAGCTCCCGGGAGAGAGAAGGGCAGACCAGGCTCCTGGTTTTCCTCACCATCGTGCTCAGCAGCAAAGGAGCGGACCTTGGATCAGGTCACCAACCCCATCCAACCAAGCTCCTATGAGGGGCATCCTCTCGGGACCCTGATGTTCTTTCTGAGGCTTCACGACATAAGTGAGACAGGGACACACTGAAGAGAGCCTAGGAGGCCATCAGGGTGGTCTGAGGCACAGCAGCACTTGAGAGGAGATCCCTCAGAGCCTCCTCTTCCCCAACCAAGCAGTCCCAGCACTCTGGGCCTTATCTCCTGGCACAAGCAGCAAGAGAAGCTGTGAAGCCTGCAGGCTGGAAGATACCCAACCCTCACCTAGGTGGTCCCTGCAGTGACTCAAAGCAACAAGCAACCCTTCCAGGCACTGCTCCCTGATCAGCTTCCCTCCAAGTCATCTTTCAGTTCTCCCACTGAAAACAAGGAGGAGAGTGGAGGATGATGGCAGCCAAACAAGCAACTTCCTCACTTCAGTGTGAAGGTAAGAGTCACCTTTGCCTGCTGCAGGGCCTTCTCCACCTTACTAGGGTCACCAAGTCCGCTGGCAATGGACTGCTGCTTGCACTCCAGCTCACCCAGCGTGCCCTTCAGCCGCTGCAGAGAGTCTACGTAGTCCTGGCTCGGCTGGCTTTCTGTCTCTGGAGTTGTTAAAAAGAGTAATGGAACAAATTACGAAGTAAGGAAGTAGACACAAGAGCCAAATTAAAAGAGAGACGAACATAATCAAATTGATCAGAATCATTTAGAAACAAGAAATCAAGCGAGTTATACTTGTACATTAAATCCTGCAGAGAGCTTCCAAGAGATAGAATACTCTTCTACTGATGGCAGTGTTTCTTCCTTCAAAAATATTAACTACACATAATATATAACCATTAAACAAAATATAATAATAAATATATGATGATAACACCCCAAATAAAAATTTTAAAAACTCAGTCCCGTTTTTAGAATTTTCTTATACACCTAAGCACCTAAATCTCTTGGGTCAGGCAGGGTGGTAGAATCAATAGTACTTGGGCTTTTGCATGGCTAAATCGCCACAATTTATTGTTTTTCATGTAAAAAAGTTTAAGACATATCTACTATGCAGATGTGTAGATACTATGTATCTACACATACAGATATCTACTGTATATAAAAAAGTATAGCATATAAAATAGCCATTTATTATATATAAATATACACACTACATATATCAGCTATATAAGGTAGTGTTTTTACCCATAAACACATATACATAAAACATGTATAACTGAGGTAATAGGGTTTGGGCTTTTCTTTTGCTTTTCTTGTATATATATATACACACACAAAAATGCAGCTTTCAGCCTGTTGCCAGAACAGACAAACTATCTGCGAAGACTGAAAAGAGAATTAAAGTTTGAGTGTCTGTTTGCAATCTTTGACTGCATCTCAGCTTTTCCTTGAGCCAGGCAGGAGGCAACATCTCACTCTGGCATTTCAGAAAGAAAATATCCTATTTAGAAAACTGCAGCAAACAGGATTTTGGCTCTAAGACCCTTACTGTGGTATGCGTATTCTCTGGCCTTGGATTACTAAGCATTTTTGTTACTGCCACAAGTGAAAATTAATCTAAGCCTTGATTCACCAGGTAGCTTTTCAACAGTTTACTGTCAGAAACGTCACATCATTTACAACTAAGAAATGAGTCAATATTTCTAGAGAGGATTTGTTATCTAGCTTCCTCTTCTCAAAAATCCATGATCAATTTAAAGGGAAAAAAAAAAAAAGAATTCAGTAAAAAAGCAAATAGGTACAATGTCATTAAACTACAGCAAATCCTGAAGGAGAAGGAAATAGGTAAAGTAGCCTCCCATTGACAAAAAAAAAAGAAAAAATCACAATTCCTATTAAAAATGCCAATAGAGGGCTCCATGACAGAATTTTCAGAGGCTCAAAGAGACATGAAAGGAGCTGGACTTCTGTCAGTCAAAGCCTGCCAATTCATAAATGCCCTCATGCCACCACCAGTTGTTTCTCCCAGTTATATGACTCTGGAAGTTCACTTACCTTACGGCAATTCAAACTATGCGGTAAAGAGAAAAATGAAACCCTGAATTGACTTTTCTCTCTACTCTTTAGCAATACACAATCTGCAGAGAAGTTATAATTTTATAATTAAAAAAATACAAATTTAACATCTTAAGTAATTTGAGCATGGCAGGCAGATACATTTATTCATACAGTTTTCAGTTTTCTGCATGGATATAAATCAAAGCATGCAGACCTAGTGCAACATAACTGTGCTAACAATTGAGCCCATTTTCATACACACAGAATAAAGTGTTAATGATCTTCCATTTCGGGTCACTAGCAAAACGCTTCCTTGAATTCTTCAGAAACAAAATGAAAACTAAGGGGAAAAAAAAATATCTCCTGGTAGGTCTGTGCTCTTGCTATTCAGCTGTAAAATATTAGCAGAGCTAGATATTTTGCACACTACATTTAAAACCCCTTAGAAGCCAGCACAACTGGTTTGAACACCCATAATAAAATTTTTAACGCAAAAAAACCCAAGGAGAAAGTGCCTGAAAAGCAAGCCAGATTCCAAATCACTTCAAAGATGAAATTTCCAAAAGGAATTATGTATGACTAATGTGCTCAACAAAGCTATGAAAGAATAAATTTCACATGCCCAGTTAAATTTTACAAGGTTCTCTTAAACCTCCATATTTCATTCCTAGTATTACTATTTATATCTGTAAGTGCCAGAGCCACACAGCTTTTCAAACCATATTATCCACCTTCAATATGGTTTTGCTAATTCCTTAAATGTAATTTCAGGAATGTTGCAGCCTTGCACAATAACTTTTAACACCATGGAACGATGTATTTTATAGTGTGCACAGAGGAGGTCATACAAATACTCTTTCAGGTAAATAAAAAGATTTTGTCAGCCTGACCCAAAGCCTACCAGAATCAGGAGGAAAACTCTGCCAGAATCCAGGGAGTTTTCAATCGGCTCACAACAACAAGAAAATCAGAACACAAGTATCAGGAGGGCTTATGTTAAGCAAAATATATATATGTTTACCTTTCTTCAGAAGCTGGTGACGCTCCTCTAGTTTCTGACACGTCAATTTGAAGCGATAGAGAAAACTGTTCAAGCTCTCCTGAATGAAGTTTGGAGACATGGGCTGAGAAGCAAGTGCCTTGCAGGTGGCTTTCAGATGTTCCAACCGTGGACTGAGACTTACAAGAAGAGTTAATTCCTGCTGTAAATGATTAAAACCAACACCAAATCTCACACTTGCCTTGGTAACAACAAAGATTTTAGTAAGCTACTGCAGCACAGCTTCTCCACATTACTTCTGTGACACAGGTACTAAAATCTTCCAGTCAAATCAGGATGCCTCAGAAATTCTGAGTAACCTTACTGACTAGGCTTAGCTGCTCTGAGGTATTTCTAACAGCTTCCAATCAAAATCAGAATGTTTTGCCAGACTTACCTGACATAAGTCTTGCAGGACTGCTGAGGGCTGGGATGATGAAGCAGCATCATTTTTCAGCCAGGCATCCTTCTCAATTACAATCTTCTCAAGCTCACTCATTTCTTTAAAATAAGCATTTATATCTTCCTGGTACTTTATCTTTCTGGTCATTTCTTCTAGATGCTGAACCACATCTTTCCACTCTGACAATATTTTCTCCATCACAGTTTTTATATCCATCGTAGAAAGTCCCTCTAAAAAGATTATATAAATTATTGTTATATTAACGGCAACACATTTTGATTAATGGGCATTTAACCTTTCTTCTCTACAGACACAGGTGTACATTTGCATTAATATGCAAAAGGCTTTGATTCCAAGTCCACTATCCATAAAATCTGTACTTCTTCCTAACAATGTTTCAGCTTTATATTTCCACATTAATAGTAATATGAAGAGATATTCCAATTCCAGTCTTTGTGTTTGATAATACTTGAATTTATAACAATGAGATGACTCTCAATTATCATTACTCTTCATCATTGTGATTTCTGTCTAAATGTCGATATGCAGATTTAAGTAAAATAAGATTTATTTAAGTTGGCTTCCAGTGAGTTTTTTGAGATTATTCTAGACTCCACAAAGAAAGAGGGAAGCAGCAAGGTGGAAGGCAGCAATAAATTAATTGAAAACACACATGAAAATCCTGTCAGCCCAGGAGAAAGAGAGAGCAATGGCTATCAATGTGACACTGCATGCAGACACGATTAATAACTAGATAATATGAATAGCTACAAAAGCAACATGACATAACACTAGGTTATTTCCCACTCACAGAGACTACACGAAGCACTTGCAATGCCATCTTTTTTGACAAATCAATGCATTACTTGAGGATGCAGCAGAAGCAGCGAACAGACCTCCTACCCGTTCATTGTTCTTTTATTTCCTCAAGCACCAGAAGTAACTGACAATTCTGCTACATATGAAGAAGTTTGAGTGCAATGGGCATACAACGGTACCTTCCCGTCACTGGAAATTTCTGATGCAGATTCTCTTTCAGGCTACTGTCTTCTTTACATCAGACACATTTGAGTCATTTGAACTTAGCAGTTCTGTCATGTAGGCTGAAGCACAAGGATAGGAGCCACGTGGAGGGACCTGTTAGCTGCACCGTTTTAGCACAAGCAGAGCCCAGTGCTCCAGTCAGCGCAGGCAGCCAGCCCACTGCAAGGGCATGTGAAGGCTCTGCTCCATAGACCCTCCCAGTGCTGCACACACTGGCCATACACTGGGCACATCTACAACACAGAAGCATAGCCCCTGCAACCAGCCATGTAAGAGGAGCATGCATGCAGCCATCAGTCACTGCCACCATGGCTTTGCCCCAGGATAGAAATGGATGTATACACCTATGTGCCGGTGCTGTGCATTACTCCAGACCAAGCTGGGCCTGGTTTTGGAGAGAAGGACTATCGTTCTGAGCTGGACAAAACACACTAGCAGACCCTAATTGAGCCAGGGGCTGTAGATTGATTATTTCATACAGGTTCCAAATTTTAAGACTGCAAACAACTAAGCAAATTCTGTATCTTATATTTTGGTGATACAAAGCAGTTTTTGAACTATGCATTTCTCATTATGATCAGCAGATACTGGTTTCATAGCCACAACTCCTCACAACTGGAAGGGTTTATAAGAGAGAGAGAGCAGGAGGATCTCTGTCCAGGCTTGAAAACAAGGAACAGCTACAAATTTTTACAATCCAGACTCCAGGTCAAATCAGTTCCTTCCAACCATCAGCTTCAGGGCAATGGCACCCACTGTAAAAAGCTTCAGCTGTAGTAGGAAAAGAGGGGAGGATTGGAGATATTTAGCAGATTGAGGCATGTAGGCAAAGGGGATGGATGGAAAAAAAAATTTAACAGTTGGGAAATCCAGTAGAAACCAACGTTTTCCAAAAGGTGCATTGGTCAGCACAGGGCAGTGACACCATCCTTTTACCCGTCTGAATGCTACTGGTTATAGCCACTTCACCAGAAGGCAAGCACACAGCAAATCTAAGACTGCCTCTGGATGATATGAACAGTTCTTTTATGGAGAAAGTCACATTTTGCTGACGGAGTCTTGTCATATTATGAAACAAGATTTTGGCAGGGTTTAAAGATTCGACTTTCACTGATGTTAATTATAAGTTTCCAGGGATAAGTGTTTTAATCGACAATCAATCATTTTCTGAAGCACGTAGGCTTTTCTCTTGCCTTTCAACCATGAATTGTGACTGTATGATCAAAACATACTGACAGTCTTTATAGAAACAGGGAAAACTACAAATAGAAATGTACACACAATTATCAAGCAAGCCTAAATTTGGTTTCAAAATTTCCACTTTAAGGCAGTTACATTTTAAAATTTTATACTTAAAAACTCTACATAAGTTCAACTCCTTCCTCCACAAGCTTGTTATTGCCATTCTAAGAAATTATTTCTATTTCCATAAAAGTCACCCTTTAAAAGGCTGCAAATGAACACGCACATATTACAAAGAATATTAATATTGCATTTCTATAAGCTTTAATAGAAACAAACCACATATCAATAACAAGTAACAGTAAGAGTGACCAGTGTCTCTAACGGAAAGAAAATGGAGGGAAAGAGAAGGAAATCACAGAATCACAGAATATCAGTGATTGGAAGGGACCTTGAAAGATCATCTAGTCCAAGAGCAGGAACACCTAGACCAGGTCACACAGGAACACATCCAGGCAGGTATTATATTGCAATGCTTAACTGGAGGTAGCCTATTTCAGTATTATTTCCCAGGAACTCATCCAGTTAAATCACAAAGCAGAAAAACATTTAAGTCTCTTACCCTTTCCCATTTGATCCAAAAGAATATGTCCACTTCGTTTCAGTTCATCTAACTTTTGGCTTTTTTCAACTCTTTCTTTTTCAATCACCTACAAAGCGAACCCAAAAAGAATACAGTTTCAGAGAGGGTAATTTTTCTTGACTCCCACCCCCAGCTTCCCTGCCAGTAACATGTATTTTGCCACCACTACCCAAAACATATTCCAGTTTTCTTGGATACAGCACCTTCTAAGATGCACGTTAGGTTTTTTTGTTCAAAAAAGACATGTAAAAAGAGTTAGCTCTCACAAATGCCAGGCAAGCAACACCACCATCAATAAAAAAATTGTTCAAAGCAGTGATGATCTTGCTCTGTGAAATCCAATATTGTGACACCAGCTAGAACAAGTCACTTGTGATCAAAAATTGTAATTATTTAATATAGGCCAGTGGAAAAAAAGACTTTTTTTTAAATAGTTCCTTTGACTCTACAGTATCTACTGACATATCCAGCAGAAGAGAACAACCACCTCTTCCCTAGAAGTCCAGCTGGCAAGAATTATAGCCCACTAGTAACCCACGCTCAAAAGCTCTAGTGCTTCACTCCCCTTCACAAAGAAATGGTGAAGGAAATCCTACGTGACCACCAAGATTTTCAGAGGAACAAGTTCCTCCCTCAGGTCATACATATTGATGAATGTTCCTGTCTTAAGCCAAGAGGTAGAATACATCCACAGAGGAAAGATGAGTTCTTTGACCATAAGGGCACAACTTCAATATCCTCCGAGATGACTACAAACTATCTCCAAATAATTTAAAAACAGTGCTGTTCATGGGAACCTGGTGATCATCTTAGAGCCTATTTTATAAAGGCCTACAAACATTCATAAAGTTCCATAAATAAACTATTGGGAGGGTTGTTTTGGTTATTTCAAACAGTATTGCCATTCCAAACATTCTTACTGGCACCATTTTTGCACTACAGCATTGAAGGAGTCTCCTTATAGATATTTTTAAGTATTGTCTTTGATTTAAAAAGAATCAATTTAGCAGGTCCTGCTAAAGCTCCAGAAATCAAAGCACGTTCATGGACCAAAAATGGCAAGAACACATTCCCAAAACAGAAGGATCCTGTAAAATTATTTATTCTTACAGGTTAGTAATATCATAATATCAATTTTTCTGCAAAATTAATAGAGCAAACAACATGTCCAAACATGCTAATGACAGATGCACTTTGGACCCTGCGTGGTACAGTGTGTGTGCAGAGTGTCACAGCATGTTTCAAGGGGTCTCTGAGCAGCCTACTTGGCCCATGTCTACCAAAATTATAAAAGTGGTGTCAGTCAAGACCATCTCCAACTGCAAAACATGAAGCCAAAATATGCTGCTTAGTGGAAAAGATACTAATCCTGAAGACAGACTTCTATCAGAACTCCAAAGGAGACATCAGTAATATAAATTTCTAAAGTTTCCTGTGGATTATGCAACCCAACACAGCGGACATTTGTGTCCAGCTGGTCAGAGATTTTCATGTACATCCAGTTCTGAAACTATTTAACTAAAGGACTTAATCCCCACGAGCATGTGGATCAGCCCACACCTCCAGCTGACAGCCAGCTTAGAGACAAAATATACTATTCACTGGAACACTCTGTCTCCCCGTTTTACCTTCAACTTTTCTTTCATGTTTGAAGTGTCTCTCATCTTCTTGTATTCTTTGATGTCTGTGGTCTGAATGGCAGATTTTGATTTTGAAATCCAGTTCAAGAGCTCAGTACTTTCAGCATCAAACCTGGTTTAAAAGGTCAGACAATTTTTTTTTTGGTCAGTTTTCCCTATTCAGTCTCTCTGCCTTAAAAAACAGAAGTCTTAAAGCACATTACTCATTCCAAAAACAGTGAGGTTGCACATAAGATTCATGTTTCTCATATTGCTACTCACAAGCGGTCAGACAGAGACAGACTTTCAAAAACCTGACACAGTAAAACCTATTTCTATGATATTAGCCCTTGGGAGTAATTTATGAATGGACGGTGCAATTTATTTCTCAATTTTTTAATAGATATCTTCATGTAAACTATTCCTGTTTCTTTAAATTTGTTACAAAAGAAATCTTGCTGAGTATTTTAAAAGAAATAGCTAAACCTCAGGAATAAGACAAATAAGTACTACAGTTCTAGATTTCACAAGAGTCTACAGCAGTATTTAAATCTGAAGAAAAAACTAGCAGCTTAAGCACTTATGGCAGTGCCTCATGGACAAACCTTTCTGAACACTTGGCTGAATAAAGATTAGTTTACAACAATATTTTTTGACACGTCTATACTAACGTAACTTTCTTATGCCTAGAAGCTATAACCACCAAAAAAATCAATCAAAAAATCATCAAAACCCACCAACTCCCAAATTAACCAGTACTGCACAGAACTTGAGAGAAGGACAGACATACTATACAGACCACAAGTCAGGTCATATTACAGTTCTACTACTTAACACAGTATAAATCCTAACATGGAATAACAGCCTTTTTCCCTTTTCATGGGAAAACCCGGAAAATTCTAGTTACCGGCCATTTGTTGGTGTCACATAAGAAACTGGGAACAGGCAAAAGAGTCAGACAGTTTAACCGATTTTAACTAGCTGTCCTCAACACAGTTTGGACTCCAGGAAAAAAAATAACAGATCAAATCACTTTTGCTTTCAAAGTTTAAAATACTTCCTACAACTCATGACACACACAGAGGGAAGGGACTGATGGGCTGCTGATTGTGTTAGTGCCCTGGGACACCCACATGCACACACCACCACCCCACCGGTGCTCGGAGGATCTGACCAGGGTCCTCAAGAGGGTTTGGGAAAGTTCCTCACCCTTTCAGATCTCCATTCCTTCTCCAGGAAAAATGTGAAGAACAACTCTTCTTCACTGTGTGAACACACATCACCTAGCACAGCAGCACCTTGATTCAGTCCTCTATCCTCTCCCTAAACAATCTGCCCAAGGCTTAAACTAGTAACACCTCAAAGAAATGCTCTTTTTTTCTCAGGCAAGCACAGAAGACAAAATGATGAGTATACAGAGTTTACTTTCTTAATGTATCTTTAAACAATTATTTTAGTTTTAGGTATACTATTTAATAAAGGCTTTTAAAAACACCTTTTAAAACATGTTATTAAATACTGTTTAGCCTGGAGAAGGCTCTGGGGAAACCTCATAGCAGCTTTCCAGTATCTAAAAGGGGCCTACAAAAGAGACTCCTCTTCATCAGGGAGTGTAGTGATAGGATGAGGAATAACAGTTTAAACTAAAAGAAGGTAGATTTAGATTAGACATGAGGAACAACTTCTTTACTGTGAGGGTGGTGAGGCACTGGAACAGGTTGCCCAGGGAAGTTGTGGATGCTCCATCCCTGAAAGTGTTTAAGGCCAGGCTGGATGAGGCTTTGAGCAACCTGGTCTAGTGGGAGATGTCCCTGCCCATGGCAGAGGGGTTGGAATTTGATGATCTTTAAGGTTCCTTCCACCCCAAACCATTCTAGGACTCCATATATACTTGTGAAAGCAAGCACTGTAATATTGTTCCTATTACTAAATACCGGATACAGGGAAGAGGTCTCAGCCTTATCTGTGCCGTTTCTCCCATTTCTCCCATATATTTATTCCTAATCTCTTTAAAAATATATCAAAATATTTGGCACTTCCACAACATCTTCTAACCAAAGATAGGAAGATGTTTTTCCAAAAGAAATCTAATTAATTCTACCTTTCAGCAAAGGAACTGAGGTACAACAGACTGAAAAAAACCCGCTTTTTTGAGAAACAACACCCCTGTTTCCCTTTGAAATTAACGGAAGCTGCAGGCTTTTTGTTGCTCTGAAAACAGGGCTGTACATTCCCTTCCCATTGAACAAATCCAACCTCACAAGAGCAACTTAGAGTATTCCTCAGCTGCATTAAAAAAAAATTAAAAGCCAAGACCAAGAAATATGAGTCTGTAGTATCTAGTGAGCAAGGGAAAATGGCAGTGATACTTACTTTTTCTTTGCTTCACTGTCCCCTGGAATTTGCCTTTTCTTTGGGGGTGGTGGTGGGGGCAACTCCTGTCTGGATTGTTTAACCACTACCTGTTCCTTCAATGGCGTTGTTTCTGCAGCAGTCTTCTGTGAAACCTGTGTCATCCCTATGCTTCCTACAGCCTGAGTTACCTATACAAAATAATTTAGCAAATGGGTTAAATGACTTTTCTTACAAAAACTGAATTGCTTTTGCTTAGTTCCTTTTATTCATCAGTCGCAGAAGCCCATTTTTTCACTCCTACAAATGACCACACCTAGACATCGTGGAGCATCTTTATCACAGATGCAGTCTAGAGAAAAATGTCATTATTCTCATTTTACAGATGAGAACCATAGAGCAAAATTCTCAGTTCAACTAGAACTTCAGGCCAGCTGAAGTGAACTCAAATCAACAAAATAAGCAGTGCATCTATTTTCTTTCGTGACTGCTTAGTTCACAGAAACAAAGAAATCAAGGTCCTTTCTGTCGATTAACACACAATGCTGTATTTTATACTCATACCCCATAAAACCAAGCCTAGATACCAGAAAGAGCTGTGGATTTGACCTAAAGCTCACTCATCAATAGAAAGCTTTCACAGTCTTTAACAAGTTACAAAGTAAGTGCCATTGGGAACCAACGTGGAAGTTTTAAGTATATGCTGCCTGATATTTAGCAGGAGTAAAAAGATGAAGACAGAAATTGGCACTCTGACATGCTTTGACTCAAACACAAGAACAAATAAAAACCACATGGCTGAGATGGACCCTTACTCAGAGTGCACAACTCATTCACTATGCACTAAATGAATCATGAATCAGTGCCATAATAAGGCATTAATATCACCAAAAAAAGGGACATATGAGTCATAAAACTGCCCAACAAAATTCTCACAGAAGCCAATGGGAGTTCTGTTTAAATAAAAACATTACCAAGCACTCAAAATACTAAAATAAACATATAACAATCCAGCTTGGCTATCATGGCTACATAGCAAACAAACAACTACTCTATTTTCAACAGATGAGAAATCATACTCACAGAGAATAAATGCTTGTATGACTCCCATTTATCTATTATGGGGCTTGGGGTTTGTCTGTGTTTTCTTTTAGTGTCAGATTTAATCCAGTCCCAGCACTCTTATAATGTTTAAAGGCATTTGCATTGATTGATTGATAATACATGGCAAGCCTGCTTTACTCAGAAAAATGAAGCTTAATCTGTATGAGAAAGGAGTAATAGTACTAGTCAGGTTAACAACTTGGGCTTTTAAAGACCAAAAAAATGCATACAGATTTGTCAGAAGGTAAAGTCAGCCCCATGTGAAAGTAAAAGAACACTCACCTACCTATCTAGCCTGATGCCAAGAACTCACCTGGGACAATTTTGCTGACAGTGTCAATAAGGTTTGCATATATATAGACATCAAAACAGCTAGAAAGTAATAATGCTGTGTTAAATACCTGGTTAGAGCAATCCTCTAGCTTCTGAACCAAACCGTCCCACCTCTGAGTTAGCTCTTCTTGATCCTGATCGATTTTACTGGATGCTCTGCCATTCCCGAGGATATGAGCCACATCCTGACCTAGCTCATTCAGCTGGTCTAGCGTCTGCCGTTTCATACCCATGTCCTCTTTCAAAATCTAAAGTTAAAAGAAAACATTGCAAGGCAACATGTATACTGCTACAACCTAGTTTTTAATTCTGTGGGGTGGGGAGAGTTGAAATTGTGCTGAGCCAGATGCATCAGATGCCAAATAGATGCCAGATGCAAAATAGTTTTATTGCGTAACAAAGCACTAATAAACTCTTAAAAAGACCCCTGAAGCAGCTCCTAGAGCCATCAGCAGTATCTCTCGAGTAACAGTTACAAAATATTAGATTTAANACAAAACAAACCAGCCAAAATCAAAAAACACCAACCAAATCCACAAACCCACACTTTGGAAAGCACAGCTGACTGGTGGCCTGCAATAAATTCCAAACCCTGTCAAAAACTCAGGGTAGCTGTTTGAAAGTCTGGCATAGCACCCGGGAATGGCCCTGGAATAAGCTGTACACTCTTTTTTTTTTAATTCAAGTGAAAGAATCTGGCAAGGAGAGAATATTGTCCTGCCTTCCAAACTATCATGTACTATACAGCTCCTACTGGGAGGTAATTTGCCACTCAAAAAAAACCCCACGGTAATTTGCCATTCATTTAGCCTGCAAGACTTGACAGGATAGAGCAGGACAGCGATACTCACTGCTAGTTTTCGAACATTCACACTGAGGTCTGTTTGATCTTTGAAGTTGCTTGTCTGGACCTTACTCAAAGCCTCCTCTTTCTCAGTTAACCAAGCTTTCAATAAGCACTGCAGATTATAAGAGAAATAGCACAAGGAAACACCAAGTTTGTCAAATAGGTATTGACAATTCCTCCTTTAAGATAATTACATTCAAAGCACAGTGCTGCAGTCTTTATATGCAGGAATTTCAGTTGGCATTAACAAAAACAGTACATAAGAGGGGAGAAAAAAAATCTGATCAGATAACTAAGTAGTGCTTTCCAGCAAAACAATTTCAACAAACCCATTTCTCAATATGTCAGAGCACATGTCCGTCCCCCCCAAAGGTATTTGTAGTGAGCAGATATCCACCACATGGCTGAGATAGGATTTATAAACTATATTAAAATGGTGTGTATGCTTTCATTCATTCTCCACCATTCCTCCTCTGTGATTTAAAACCAGCTATTACAAACGTTTTTTCACAGAAGCTAAACCATCAGTAACCCAGGGCTCTGAGTTCAACCCATCACTAATTAATCAGTCACCTCTGCATTTACTGTACCTACTTCTAATTGCAAAATAAATTCAGCAAATACTGTCTCATCAACTGCTCAAAGCTGGAATGGTCTGCTCTGGATTGTACTGACTTAGGGACCTTGAGCTTTTTCTACTTTTTCCGAGGGAAATCTGTCCTGATCTCACTTTAGTCACACAGCACTCCAACTCCAGCAATAACTGGCATCAAGTGTCAGGAAGGATTTCATAAATTTTATGTTACATTGCAATGTATTGCTGCCGCTGCACAGCCATCTCCATAGACTGGAATACCCAGCTGTCTATCAAGCTTAGTTGCACAGCCACTGGCACACTGCTACTCCTCTGTGTTTAAAAAATAAAAATAAAAATATACAGCAAGGCAGACCTTTTCATTCTTTGAACACCACACTTTACAGCAGCTAAAAGGCTCCTCAGCCTAGCTGTATATTTTTGACATTGTCCCAGAACTGACTACAGCAACATTTGGGCCAAAGGGTTAAGGCAGTTTACATTGCCAGTGTAAACCAATACGCAAAGTGTACAGACAGCAAATACGACTGTGGTGGAAATGCCATGAGGCTGTGAGGAACAAAACTGTAACACCACGTACTCTCTGGAAAAATCACACAGTCATCTCAGCCAACATATTTTATGCACAAGAGGAGCTTAAAGCCCCTTCAATGTATTCAATTAATTTCTGCTAAATCAGCAGTTAAAGATAACTCTCCCTAGAAAACTGAAACATAATTATCACAGTGCTAAGAAATATCTGGCATTGATCGAGGAATTTGTTTCCTGAGTGGTAAGAATTGTGTTGACTTGGCAATGTGGTTTCCAAAAATTTTCTAGACAGCCACAAAAAGGCTGATGCATCACTGCTGCTCGTTTCTCCATCTGGGTGGGTGAAATGGAAAAATGACAGTGCCCAAAGTTTTAGTTACTTTTGGTTTAACAAAGTGTTTGCATTACAGTTTTTAATTAGGTTCAAACTGTATTTTTTTAAGGCACTTGATAATTCTAACAAAAATTTTTTTTTGCACTTTCACAGCACAAAATAACTACATACAAATTTAAACAAAGCTGAAACCAAAGCAACTTCAACATAACATGACACTTTTAACATTACTGCAATAGTCAATGAGTGGTCACTTTTCCCCAGACAAGTATAAAGGTGGAAGAGGACAGAAACACATTCATGTAAGGTCATCAAAACTGAGAACACCTGAAGTCCATACCTTGACATACAGAGTGAGGATTTGAGCAATCCTTATTTATCAACTCAGAGATTTCCCTTGCCCAAGAGTTGCCAGAAAGTGTCAGCACACAATTTTCTGTATGTATGCACACATATGCTTATGCAGCATTTTAAAGTAATATAAATAGATAGTTGGCATTGGATAAACCAGAATCTAAACCTTGGGTCCATATTACTGATAAGTAATATGAGCTGCAAATTCAGCTTAACAATATACTGCAAATAGGTACGGAGGGGTCAGGGAGAAAAACATACACAACCCGAAAAACTGCAGACAAAACATCCCTGTCAAAGAAACCAGGCTGTAACAGATAGCACCAGCTCTATCAGCACTGTTCTACTCCTTTCAAATGTCTAAACAATCTGGGTGTGCAGCAGAGTTTAAACAACAGCTTATAGTGATAAATACCATCATTTAAGAAAACAAAACAATCGAAGTAAGACCTTCAAAGGAAAAACCATCAAATATTTTAAGCTGAGACACAACACAAGCTCAAGCACTAGGTATGCAAACCTAACACATATAGTTGTGTTATCATATTTTTTTTTATGTTGTCAGTTAATTAAATGTACTGGTCAAACAGAAATATGTACGTAACATATGTGATATCAAAGCAAGACAAAACTCACAAAGTCATGTTCCTTGCAATCCAACTGTCTGCCTAAACTCAGGCAAGCTGCATGCTTTACTATACTAACCAAATATTTTGTGTTACTGACTTTGATTAGTTGATTGCAAAATTGGGTACATGTATCCATGTTGGAAGCACACACAACTGAATCAGGAAGATATCTGTGATTACCAAACCACCAAAAACTTAGGGATTCATTGTCATATTGCTACCTGGATATTCCCATTTCTTGACCATTTTGCAAACTACCTTCGAAATTCATTTATAGTTACAAACTTTCCCACTTACAAACTTTGGAAAATACTTCTGCACTGCATGGCTACCCTACTCCTCAAAAAAACACTGTGAACTCAAACTATAAGACAACGTCTACTTTTTCAAGGCTTTTTTTTTCCCCGAGAGCTGTTAAAACTTACTAAGGAGTTTGGGGTGGAGGTTTTTTTGTTGGTTGATTGCTTTTGTGCCCTCCACAAATCAGTTACAGGTTGAAGAGCTACTAACCTGCTCTTCCAGCAGATCCTGCCATAAAAGCTGAATTTCTTGCAGCTTCACCCGTCGTTCCTCAGTCCAGCGACAAACTGCTGTCCAGCGCTCACCGAGCCTCTACAAAAGCAGGAAACACTCATGAGCATACATGAGCCTTCAGAAAGAAACTCAAAAATCAGATAATCAAAAGCATGATTTCTGTTTCACAGTAACCTCTTTCTACATTACAGCTACATCCCTGACAGTAACTGCCATTGTTGTATTGCACAAAGCTGGAGGTTAGAACATTCAAGAGCATTCACCTATGGCCTTATCTCTTCTCTTGCTGAAGTCAGTGAGCTCTTTGATTGACTTCAAAAGGAGTGAACGAAGCAGCATGGATTCTGTTTAAATAAATTCTGTTTCACACTCCCTAGACTTCAAGTTGGTCTAACTCCTGACAAAAACGGGAAAATATTTCACATTATATTCCCTAGAGAAATTCTGCTCACATCTTTAAATATTTTACCCCATCAGATTGTAACTTTCTAATGAAAATTACTTATATAAAGTAAGAGCTGTACTGTGCATCTTCCTATTTGCTGAAAGAATACACTACAAAAGTGCCTAAGTCATTGGGAATCCAAACAGCTTGTCTCATCAGGAATTAAGCTTGGAAGTCACCAAAGCACTTTTGCAGGTTTTACTGTGAGCAAATTTATAAATTCTTTATATTTATATTATTTCTCAAAAAAAAAAGAAGTATTTTAAATTACTTCCTAGGATAAATAGTCTTTAAATATAAAAGTGTTGTTTGACAATTACATGCAAAGATTTTAAGTGTCTGCTACTGTAGTAAAAAGAGAGGGCTCATACATTACAAGAGGTAATGGGTTTAAACTAAAAGAGGGTAGATTTAGACTAGGTATATGGAAGAAGTTTTTTTACAAAGAGTGGCGAACCACTAGAACAGGTTGCCCAGCGAGGTGGTAGATACCTCACCCCTGGAAACACTCCAGGTCAAGTTGGACAAGGCTCTGAGCAACCAGATCTAGCTGAAGATCTGTTCATTGTAGGGGGTTTGGACTAGAGGACCTTTAAAGGTCCCTTCCCACCCCAACTATTGTGTGATTTTACCTGCAATTGTTCCTCCAGGATAGCTGTTGCACTTTCTCCACTGCTTTCATCAACAATGACGACCATGTGCGTTAGGGAATTTACCTTCACCTGCTCTGCCTCTAGGTCACTCTGCAAGCTCTAGAAGAACAAATCTGAGGTTACCAACTTTGAATACGTTTGCTAATCTGCTATTTTGGCCACAGTGATTAAGGCAACTGCTGTGGCAAAGTACTTCAGATTCAACAGTTAAGCACAGATTTTACCTGGGAATCGCTGCGCAGTTTCAATAAATGCAAGTAAAAGACTGCTAGAATTTAACTCGAAACCATTCTAATAGAATGTTGGAAAACATGGAATGTTTTGAGCTGTATGCACCATAGTTGACTAGGAGAATCATATGACAACTGCATTGACATAATATATGTCTACTGTTATAAGAAAGCTTTTGTGTTTCTATACAAAAATGTTTCTGTTAATAAGCAAGTCTCATAGGGCATGCCAAACAAGTAAAAATCACTAAAAACATTTTTTTTTAATAGTTAAGAATATAACTCTCATAAACAGCAGCAGAGCCATAATTGATCATGATGTTCAAAAACAATAGTCAAAAACTGCAGAAAGCATACATTTCCACTTAGTTTGAAATAATCTCTAGATTTAATTGTTCATAGAACTGCTAAAAGAACAGATTCCATGGTTAAAGCCCACCTCCGCAATATCTCTGCAAGATCGATATGCCTTTAGAGTACTGTAAATACCACTTTTCATCCCAGAATATCCTAAACTACTCTGTGAAGAACATGCTTCAAACTCCCTAGACTTTAAAGACAGAGGAAAGAATGCAAATGTGGGACAGGAAATTACACAGGCTAAAAATACTTCACAGGGCAAGAACTGTGGACTATGTCCCATGGTGGGGAGGAGGTCAAACCTCAGCACTGAGTATGAAAACCAAAGATGCAACCATGACAAGTATCGAAGGGCCATCTTTCTTCAAAAAAACCAGTGCAGACTAGAAATGCTGGACTCCGACCCCGAAACTTAATTGAGACACAAACCACTTCCAAAGCGTCACGCACAGAGAGCAGTGTCTATGCACCCCCTTAGGATGCAATCCTTGTAATAGCAGGGATGAGAATCAATGATTTGGGAGGCCCTCCCTGACAGTTTTAGCTCACGCTTTATTTTAATCTGCGGGTCTCAAGCATGCTTTAGCAATGCCTGCCAGTCATTAGAAGCAAGCTCATCCACAGGTCATTTCATACTGTGCCTCATGCTCACAAGTTACCTGGAGAGACCCTCACTTCATGCAGGAAGTGTGGAAACACAATTTCCCCTACAGGTTTCGCTCCCTGCATGAAGCGAAGACAACAGTTTCTGCTATAGCTGTCTGTGCGTAAATGCCCAGTTAAGAAAACACTTCCAGAAACTTCCAATTCCTTTCTACCCCATCATCAGCTTTTTCCAAACATCAAATGCAGCCCCTCAGTCGTACATGACTTCTGACACAATCAAGTTTCTCAGCTAAGGAACCCACCAACGCACACATTGTCCAAATAATTTCCCCATACATGTACATATCAAATAACAGACAAAAAAAGGTTTACTTTATGTTCTTCCAGCTGTTTTTGAAGTGACTCCAAATCCTCCGCTAAGAGCTGAGATTCCATCTTCTGAATGCGTTCTTCTGTGACCGTCAGCCAGTCAGACAGCTGCTGCAACTGCTGCTTCTGGAGCTCCATCAGCATGTCATGCAGGCTGCAGGGGGAAGCACACCAGAGCTATTTCAGAAACAGTGTTCTTAAGGGAAGTGACTAGGTTCTGGTTCCTATAGGAAAGAAGTGAGGCCATTCATAAATCAGGTAGCTATTACCTAGTAATATTTTCACTATTATACTAAAGAACACAGTTAGGTAACGTCGTTTCTTTCTCAACAAAAAAGTTAGTGAATTATGCACTTTGTATCAAGGATCATTTCTTGCAGCAGGGATCTGCCCAGAGCTGCAAAAAAATGCAGTTTCTCGCTTGACGTGCAGCTCTTAGCCTGATCACCTACAGGCAGGAAAAAATTCTTCTAAGTGTAGATTAATTGCATAAACACACAGAGCTATCCACATCTGCTATGTGCTTTATTGAAGAACTTAAACTATGAATCAATATTGAAACCACATCTATGTAACTACTGCATGTAGATGCTATACATTTAGTTTGGCATATTTACATAACAGTTGCAAAATACAAGAATAAAAAAAAAAATTAGTTATATTTCCTTTGTTTTACTTTGGAAAGTATGAAGAAGGTGGATTTCACAAACTGAAGAGTTATTTCGGGGGGAGGTGGGTAAGTCTTGCAAGTAGATGCAGGCCAACCCCTCCAAGATGCAGTAAGGACTAGAGGTGGGTCCTGCAGCTCTGAGAGAGGTTGTAGGACATTGGGACATGACTTACCGGGACTGTCTGTCCATGCTCTCCACTCTGAGCTCCTCCCAGCGGGAGTTCAGCAGCAGCATTTGCTCCTGGATCTCAAACTCTTCTTCGGGTGACAGATTTCCCTGGGCCACCAGCTGGTTTCCAGCTTGCAGAACGTTGCCCACGCTGCTCTGGTGTGCGGTTAGTTCCATCATAAAAGCCTGAAAATGGTACAATAAGCCACGTCACCATGATCTGCAAGCTCCTACACGAGTTTATGAATTTATAAATGTCCTAATAAATTGTCACGTTTGAAACAGTGCTGCAGAATAAGCCGGCACCATCAAACACACAAGAATGGCAGACTTGCTCCTCTCCGTGAAAAATGATTCTCCATGAGCTAGAAAAATTCTGGAGCCAGTAAAATGGAGCTAATTGATAAAAAAATAAAAAGAAAGCTGACCAGCGCAGAGAAAGAACTGTTTGACTGTTTTTAAGAAGACAGCCTTTGAACAAATGCACCAAGAAAATAAAACAGAAACTTACCTGTAGTCAACAGAACTTTACAGAAGATCTCAAATGTACCATAGGAAAGCAAGTAGAACCCTATAAGCTAATAATATTAAAAATTCACATATTTACTATAAATCCAGAACACCTCTTCTTTTGGTTCATGGCTTTAAAACTGTAGCACAAGGCAAAAAAAAATTTCTTCATATTGATCAGCATTTAGATTTAAATTCCATTGTACACAGTAAGCTGACACAGGAGAAAACGTAATACATTTAACAAGACACCTGAAAGTTTTAGCAACATTAGAACATTTGTTCACATTTGGAACAGCACCAGAACAAAATAATTTGGAAGCAACAACACATGTTTCTGAAAAAAAAAAAAAAAATAAAAAATAAGTATGCTAATCATGACAGGAACAGCACTGAATTAAATTGACATTATTATCAATTTCAGCATTGCCCTCATTTATCAGCAAGTGACATACGTCTGACCATGCTTTTTAATAGTTGGCAGCAGAGAAACAAATCAGCCTGGATCAGACTGTCTTTGTATTATAAACACCATTCAGGCAGCCACCATAAGCTGATTTAAAAAAAATACATTAAAGTTTCAAAGTATGTTCCAATTTAAGTTATCCTAAAAAAAATAATAATAATAAAAAAAAAAAAAACTATTTCACATTCAAGAAGCTACCATGTCAAAAAAAAAACCAACACACGCCACAAAAAAACCCACCATACCCATTACATTTATTTAGAGATACTTTTAATTTATCAAAAAACAAGACAAAAGAAACAACAGCAAGTTTTGGATAAGAGCTAGGCAATGAAGTTCTGCATCTCTCTTGCACATGAAAAAAACAGCAAATGAATTTCCAAAACCGGCTTACTTCATGGGTGGAAAATTGCTCTTTGACTTCCTCAACATCACCAGATATTTCCTCCTGTTCCCGAAACGCATCCTCTGCTGACAGCAACCATGTAAGAACTTCTTCCAGAGCAACTTGGTAGCTATCCAAGTCCATATCCACTTCTGTCACCGTGCTGGGAGTCTCTGCTCTAGAACTGCCCTGCTCCTCTTCAAGTGCTACAGTCTAGGCAGCCAAGAGAAAAGTCTTAGAATTGCACGGAAGACGCCTTTCCAAATGATACTAAAACCAGAACAACTAAGATCCCTTTTAAGTCTTCAAAAAAATTTACAAGCAATCACTGGGTACTTTTTTAATAAGAAAAATGGCCACAGTCACCACTAATAAATTTTCATTTTAAAATAATAAACCTGGACATCGACAAGACAACTTTAATTTTGCCCATTTAACAGAGCAAGAGCAGTGGATCTCACACCCAAACAAAAACCCATCACTACAACCACAAATTCTGCAGCAAACTCAAATATTTTGGGCCACCCTCTCCAGCTTGCCAAGACAAATGAGAAAGAGAAACAGAAGCAGCATAACACAGGTTGAAGATTATACTTCAACACACAGGATTTTTGTAGATGAATGAGAAAAGAAGAAAAAGAGGAAGATAAAGTCATGGAAGTCAATAAAAAGATACTTCATATTTTCCCAATTGTGTTGCCAAAGACAGAAGGCATGTTCTGGAGTCAACTGACAAGCCTGAAGATCAGCTAAAATTACAGCTCTTGAAAACCAGGCAGACTTTGATGACAAACACACCTGCTGCATATTGAACTCTCCATCCTCACATTCCTGCTTATATCTCCTTGGAAGGGTTTCCACCTCCCGGATGTCTTCCATGGTAACTTGCTTAGGAAGGACCTCAAACAAAGATGTTAAATACATAATAATAGACTTTTTGTCTGGAAGCTGTACAGCAACATCTGCATCAAAAAAATAAAATATGGGGAAAAATACATGAAGAAGCTGCTTTTCTAAATCATTACTTGAATACAATTAAGACTTTACATGTAGTATAAATCACAGGTTCACCTGTTAAGTAGCCTTTTGTAAGTTTTAAGTTAAAATGCCAGGTTTGAAATATGTTGAAAGTAGTATGAAGGAGAAAAAAAAGTTCAAAAATAAATTCCCTACTTGTGGAAATTAATTCATGTCAAAAAGGCATGATCCTTAGGAAGGAAGAGCCCAAACCTGAAGTTATTAAAGAACAAAAAACATATGCTCCAGAATAATTTTCTGTAACTTCCAAACACAAATGCAGTTCAGGTCCAGCATCCCACAGAAACACACACTTCCACTTAGGCTCTGTCCCCACTCCCAGAATTGGTCAGTTCACTTTCTTGATATGGAAAAGAGTTTCACTGACTTAGGTTTACTTATCTCTCAGTTTGAGTGCTACTCATTCAGTTAAGACTTCTCTCTCTTTTTTTTGTTTGTTTTTGTTTAGAAATTGGCACTTGAATCTCTAAAGTTTGAGAGTTTGTCTTACAGAATGAATTTTTGGAGTCTCACTTTAAAACAGAACAGCAGCTCAAGATTTTAAAAAGAGGGCCATGAAAGTTTCCTGGTAAGCATTCCTGCACTGTAAGTACTCACAGCACTGGCAGCTACTGCTACTCAGTATATCAGTGTATGTGTATATATATATATAACACATATAGATATATATATAAAAAAAACACCAAAAAAATTATGAGCTCTTAAGTTATCCCATTATAAATAAGGCTCTAGCTTCATATGAAAAGCACAGATTCTTGTGGTAAAACTCCTACCTAAAATAAAACAAAGCCAGGGTACCAACTTTACCTTCTGTGTACTGTCTTTGAACGCTAAGTCAGCTTGAACCTTAACATGCAAGAAGTAGAAGCATACGCACGTACAGGCATAACCTTACCCTACAATTTACATTCTTTTAAACCCAAATTTAAGGACTTGAAACAAAACATCACTGCGCACAACTGCTGGAATTTGTATTCATAGTAGATTTCAACAGAAGACATTTCTTTCAAGAGAGCTCAAAAAAGCTTCTAGTCAATTAAAATAACTGTATCCCACCTTCAGGATCCAAGAGTTTCTCAATTCCCAAGTGGTTCTTGGCTGTGCTGAAAGCATGTTCCAGTCTCTCAACTGGGGACATCATTATAACTTTATCCCAGCTGAAAAGTTCAGGTCTAATAGTGGAGACAAAACAGGAAAGCAAGCAATAAATATTATCTGAAGAAAAAAATCCATACCATACAGAACATGAAGGTAGCTACTTAAGTAATATAAACATGCACACAAGAATATAAACATAAGTACATATACAAAAAATGCATAAATATAAAAATGTGCTTTCTTGTTATGAGTGAGACTCCGGCAATCACAAATCAATTGACTGCGTGTCCACAGCAACATCCACCTTCAATTCTATGTATTCTGCACAATCATTGACTGCAGCAGAAGGTTAAACACTACTAACAAGAAAAAAAAAAAAAAAAAAAACCTATGTGCTTAAAATTTATTCCAGAACCATTTTTCTTCAACTATTTCTTTCACAGCATTGCTGTTACTACATTCTTTCAGCATCAGGTTCTGCTGGGGAATCAAGAATCACTCTGTTCCTGGAGAGCCTCATTCCAAACTTGTGATGCAGCTCATTGACCACCCCATACCATCACAGCCAGGAGCAGCAGTGGTCTCCACCCCAGCTTGCTCACCCTGCCCCATGGCGTTTTTCCTCAATTCAAAAAAATAAAAGCCAACAAGCCAACTCCACAAACCCCACCCCATCCCAAGTGGTGGTGAGAGTCACAACACAAATCAAACCAAGGAACTGATTGATTGACAGCACCAGCCAGCAGCCTTCATCTCACATTAGCATTAACCAAACCAAATCTCCAGTCCAGCCACGCACACAAAACACACCAGCAGGTCTCAAGGGAAAAGAGCAGAGCATGGAGCAGAATACAGGGTCAGCAAACAGGGCCCCTTCCTAGTGATGCCGACCCAGACAGGGCTTCATCAGCCTCATGCTGCAGCAGCACAGCTGTAAGACTACAAAGCCATTAAGACACTTCCCATTCCTCTGTAACAAGTGGCTTCTCATTAAAGCACTGCTATTGATGCTGCACTTTATAGAACTTGGGGAGGGGCTTGCATTTAATTCTTTTAATACCTAGTTCAGTTGTATGTTGACCTGAGAGCATCCTTTTAACGTGTCATGCATTACACTTTCTGCAACAGGAAGACTGTAAGGCCACAGGGTCTGAGGAGCAAAAAGCCAGCAGGAAGGTGGGGTGAGCAGGGAACACAGATACACAAAGATCCTGACAGAAGCTAGTGGAATTCTGTACCTCCATGCAAGAAACAACAAAGATAACCACAAACTCAACAGAAAGCCTCAGCAGAGACTCTTACTTTGAAGAACGCTTTGCAATAAGCATATTGTGCATGCACTACCTGCTCACTGTGATAACATTTTAATAAAATACAATCTAGGCATTTACCTATGAGCAAGAAAATTGTACCAAAAAGCAGAATTCAATTGAAAGAGGAACTAAGCTAATATTAGGAAATGAAAGACACCACCACAGTAAAATGTTAAATGTCCTATTACTTCATATAATTTTATTAAGTACTGCAAGCATTACAAAGCTACTAAATATTACAGTCAAGAGGTAGCACTTCTAACAATCGTTGAGAGATATATGAAGAGAAAAGCAAGCTACTAAACCTCTTAATGGGACCCACAAAAATTTTCCTATATGAGGTGTCACATTAAGCTAAATTAAAAAAGCAATATTGAAAATGTCCCTTAGGCAGGTGTCACGGTTTAAACCCAGCCCGGAACTGGGATCACTCAGCCTCTCACTCTCCCCTCCTTCCCCCAAGAAGGGTAGGGAGAAGAGGGAGAAAAGGAGGGGAAGGAGCAGGGGGAAGTCCTCATGGGTTGAGATAAAGACAGTTTAATAGAACAATAGCAGAAAAGGAAAATAACAAGAAGAATGGGAATATAATATACAAGACCCAAGTCACTTACTGCCTGCTGAATTGGTTGCCAAACCTGATCCAAGCAGAGATCACAGATTACACACACATATATACTGAGCATGTCATCTACGGTACCAAATATTCTATTAGCCATTCTATTATTCTGTCTATGCTCATTCTCAGCTTCTACAGGAAGGTGGAAAAAAAAAAATCCTTGACTGGCATAAATATCACTTAACAACAACTAAACCAATATATGCATTACTGACATTCCTTTCATACCAAATCTGAAAACACAACCACCACTAGTAATAAAATTAACCATCTCAGCTGAAAGCAGGACAGATGGGAGACACTACTGCCAGGGTATGCTAAATAAGCTTTGTTGTCCTACCACTTATGCAACCTGCCCCAACCCCCTTGGTTCCTTGCAAGTGTCTTTTAAAGCTTCTCTTTCAAAGCCAACTTAAATTTAAACGCAGCTCAAGATTTCAAAGAAGCGTGGGGAAAATGGTGCTCCCCTGACAAAAGGGCTGGCGCCCACGGACAGTAAAGCTGAATTCTGGTGATTTGGCAGCTGTTAGGCTCCCCAGAATCATAGAGCGTAGAATCATAGAACCATCCAGGTTGGAAGGGACCTTTAAAATCATTAAGTTCAACCATGAACCCAACACTGACAAAATCCACCACTAAGCCATGTCCCATACAATGGTCCTCACTCCCTGAGAAGTGACACCACAAACCCTACAGCAGAATTTCAGCAGTATCAATGCCCAGCCCTAAATTGTGACATTATCAAGATCATAGGCAAAACCAAGAAGCAGATTGCCCTCCCCTGCCCCCCTTTTCAAGAATTAAAGGGCTTCTCCAAATGACTGAACCTTTTCCCCAGATGCAAACATCTAAGCAGTCCACAAAGATGATCAGAGATCAGCAGAGACGGGAGAGTGGGAAAGTGTAGGAAGCCAAAGGAAAGTACTCGAAGTTTTCAGCAGGGGTTTTTGCTGCTTCACAGTGCTCTGAAAATGGCAGAGCTCACAGACTTCAGATCACACAAAGCCCAAGCCTGAGTACATAATCACAACACGCAAGGACAACAAACAACCTGAAGCCAATTTTGCTATCTCTCTCCTCCTTCTCCTCAGGTCACCTGGGACTCACTTGTGTCTAAAGCTGGCAGGCTCTCCACCACAAAGCTTCACACACTCATCAGTAGAACTACACCACTGCAGGCAATTACAGCCATACGAAAACCAGCAGTACAGCTCACACATCCAGAGAAGGGACTTGGTAATATTTCTGATAAACTCCAGAAAGACCTTCGCTAGTATTGCTCTGCTTTGCAGAAGAGTCCTTCCAAACCTTCAGGAGCCCTCGCTGTGGTACAGACACTCACCATGCACCCAAGCAGGCTGAACACAAGCCAGCTCCAGCCTACAAGGCACAGAGGTGTTTCTGGGCAGATCCCTCCTGAAGTCAGCCAGCCTGTGACAACACTGTTCCTTCAGTCAGTACAGGCCAAATAGGTACTGAAGAGCAGAGAAAAGCAGGTTCAAAGAGAACATATGACTTTGTGAGTATTTTGTATCTGCTGGATTCTGGGTGTTTGCAAAGTATTTGCCATGATGGATACCTTGTAGCCAGGAGGTCCAGTTAAATTCTAGGTATTATCATACCATTACCATGTTAAAATGGTTATTTATGGTTAAGAGCAGTCAGCCCTTGCAAAGCAATGAACTGACTTCATTTAAAGTATGTTGGATTAGAATGGATTGCCCAGAAGCAGATCTCAAAGAAACTATTTAAAAAAAAAAAAAAAAAACTTTTTTTTTTACAAAAATAAGTTTCATAGGAGTCTGTAATGATGATTTCTTTAGACTACCAAAGAGTTCTCCAATAATCAGAAAAAACACAAAAGATCTGTGCAAAGAAGCCTTAACAGTATTCCTTATAAAGTATAATAAGGAAACAAATGATTGCACTACAGACACCTGAAGTATTCTATTACCCTTTGATTCTTCTGCTCAGCAGTTCTCTGGAGAGAACTGCATACGTTGTCTTTCAAGCAGCATACATTCAAAAACTGAGAAAAGCTACAGACTCTGCCTTTCTTATTCCTTTGTTTTGAAGCTTCCTATTAAATTGATATGGCAAACTCTGACTGAAGAAATGTTTCCTTCTGCAGTGGAAGGTGGGCAAGAGGAAGGAAGAACAGGGGAAGGAGGCGGTCAACCCCCCTGCAGAGACCTGTTCAGCATATTTGCTTTATGATGCATACTAAGTGGGACATAAACCCACTTCAATTAGCAAGTGTGCATGCATGTGCAGGAACTGACAGAGTTACACGGCTGCCTTGGCTCCACCCTTTGCAAGGCTCTGGCCATGTCCTTCCATTGTTATTGTTACCACAACAAAAAAACAAACAATGAATCACAGAAACAGGCTAGAAGCTTGTCAAGTGCTTAACTATGAAGACATGGGGAAAAAAAAAAAGGTGCTTACTTCATTACATCTAAGATAAGCTATTTGCCACTTACTTGTGTCTGTGGATGACAGCATTAAAGGCAAGTCCATCTGCCCAGCTTGTGGTGAAATTCAGAACATTGACTTGACTGTAAGGTCTTGTGGACTGCCGAACCCAGCTCAGCAGGATCTTCTCACTGTTGGTCTGCTGCAAATCTGACATGATGTTCTTCATGACATCCTTCACCTGCAAGACAGCAGCAACTACACCTTACAGACACGTTCTCCACTTTTCCTGCTTTCAAATCCTTTGAGCCAAGCTGTTTCACAAATAGTGAAAGGGTCTTTCCTATTAAAAGCTATGAATCAAACTAACTCCTCACATGAAAGTTGACAATAGGAGTCTTCAGGCCATCTATGTACTGTACTGATTACAGGAACCAGTAATGCTTCCGGTAATAATGACACATTACTCTCATGTTATGATGTTCCCCCTTCTCCTCAGTGCTGCCTATGCTAAACATGGGGTATAGTATTTTCCACTGCCTTGTGCTGTGGTTCCACCAGTAAGCAAACCCCCAAAAGTACACCTTGCATTGGTTTTCTGCCAGAAGAGGATATCTGCTCAGCCAACATAGGCAGTTCGCTGTTTGGGTACTATGCATAAGCATCCGACAAAGTCCCTCCAAGTGAATTCAATGATCCTCCCAGGTACCTGGATAAACCAGGAGCAATTCAATCCATGAGACTGAGAAACAAACCTACAGAGCACCATAAAAGTTGCAAGCCCTACGCTGCTACCTAGATAGTAAAAACACACCTGCTGACACAAGTGCTTCAAGGCCTCGAGCAAGGAATATAGAGTGCTTCAGCCTGAAAAGCCTCTCTGCAATTAACACCATCAGGAACTAAAATGAGAGACTGAGTACAACTGAGCACATACGAGAATACATGTCACAGGAGGCAGCCAATAAACAGAGATCAGAAACCAAACACTGGCCTGCCTTTATGTATCAGCCCAAAATAGAAGCAGTATTTTCCGCCACCAAAACCCCAGGAAGGTTTGTGAGAATCCCATCAGATCAAGGCACACAATTCCTGGAAAGGAAGAGCTCTCACAGCAGCCTCTCACCTGCCAGTGCAAGATAATGCTCCACAGCAGCCCCAGCGTCAGCTTGTGATTTCCATCAACGATGTCAGTTCCTCCAATATTCACCAACTCCACCTGGAGAGGTCGGATCAACTCTGTATTAGACACTGTTACCACAGCTTCAAGTCACAACCCCACCCCATATTCCTGGCTGTCCAGCCATGTATTATCACGTACTCCAAAATAAAAAGGAGTTAGAGAGAACCAGAGAGGACAGAGTACTGTCTATCTGAATTTGTCATGACAACTGCTTAGACAACACGACAAAATGGCACCAAAGAGGATACTCCATTGGAAGACTGTTATCCCCCTTGTAGACTTATCCCCCTTGTATAAAAGAGGGCTTTTATACAAGTGCATTCCAGCAGTCAAAACTGACCAAAAGAAATGAAAACGTGAAGGATCTGATATTAAAAAAAAAAAAAACAAAAAACACCAAAAACAGTTAAATAGTCCTGTTCCTAAATACACTCTGAGATATTACAGAACCATTAAAACTCTGTGATTAAAAGCACATTTGTTCTTTGCATGAACCAACATTCAAATGGGACAAGTTTATACAATATATAAGGAGATCAAAAGCTCAAAGGAAAAGTAAAATTTTTAAGTTTCCTGTGTGCATAGGACTCCATATAGACTTGGTGATGGTCTAATTGGGATCCTTAAAAAGATAAAAAACATGAGAAAAGATGAGAAAAGAGATAAAGTGATTACTTTAGTAACTGAGGGGGCAGAAGAGGCTACCTGATCCTGTATCAAGTGTTTAGCCCTCAGAAGCAGCAAAGCTTAGAGTACGCTAACAGATATTCACTCAGTGCTACTTTAGAGTCTGAACTGAAATGGGGATTCAACTCTCCATTCAGTCAATGCAAAGCAGCACCAACTCTGCACCACCTTTTGGAGGAAGCTTAACAGCAACACCCTGCATTAGTCACCACCACGCTATGGAAACTGGGCTAAGAACAGCTGCCTACAGCAGAGAGAACAAATACCTCCCTGGGTGCATGGACACACAGCAGATGCTGGAACGCACTCCCACATGGGGCAGATGGTGGGGCCTCTTTCTTGACCCAGGAGCAAGCAGCATTTCACCTCCATAGGGAAGATTTGTTCTGCTTTTCTCACCCCTCCTCCAAAATAGCGTTATTCCACAGTGCCTTCTAGAAACACCTCCCACCTTATATGAAAACTGTATCTGGGCATTGGTTGGGATCAGAACTGGTCATCAAGAAAAAAAAAAAACGTGCACCAAGGAGCTGGCTAGCAATTAAACAATACAGACAGTCACAGGACAGTAATGGAGCCTATACTCTAGCTCCCAGCAGACATAGCCTATGGTGGAAGAATACACAAGAACATTTTGTTTTAGGTGATATTGTTGACATGTAAGAATATAATGGTACTCCATGAGTATTATTATTCCTCTTATCACACAATCACAAGTGGCTTTCAGATATGATCTTGACAATTTTCAGTTCCCCATAGGTCTCTTGGTTAGAAGAACTAAATTAAAACTGTGTTGAGAGATTAACATTGAACCACAAATTACTCTTCAAAATACTAGGGAAGCTTGTGGATTTGTGGATTGTCCTTTCCCTATTTTTACAGCAGATGAAACAGAATCGTACAGCAATACTCTTTGCAAATACAGTTATTTTAAAATACATGCCTGGTAAATTAAACAGGCAAAAACAGGCCAAAGGAATCGTCAGTGTGGATTATTAAGCAATGCACTGGAAAGCACTCTAGAACACAAGGAGTAGAAAGTAAGACCAAAAGTCAAGGGCACAAAAATAAAAATTGCACTGCAAGAGCTTTTTTCACCTCTAATAGAAGAAAAACATTCCTGAGAATGGGTAACAACAACTTTTAACAATTTTTAATCACAGGTTAATAGTAATAGTACAATAATGCATTCCTCTTGCTGGCCACATCATATATAAAAGAAAATACTCCACGTGTCCATTTTTGTATTTTAATGCTTCTGAACTAAACCAACACTTCTCAGGATGCAGCCAGCAATCCACCAGCACACTGGCTATATGGAATGACTTCCAGTGGATTCATATTATTATTTTTAAAAACTTGGTCCCCAAATCAAAAAAGTTGAAATTCATTACTTAGAAGCATTCTGCTCATCAGATGGTTGAGGTTCACAGGATCACATGAACATCTACACCCTAGGCTTATCTGATCCTTGCAATATATATTTAAACACTTTTATAAATTATTTCACAAGTTATGAATATTCTATTCACAAACTCTGAGGCAACAGACAGCAACTGCTTCTTAGTGGATGCCTTTTCCCTTCATCTTAACAAATACACTCTTTCTTATGAAGTTAACCAGTAGGTATGAATCAAGTAGGTGACCTTAACAACCTTCAGCTAACGCCATCTGTTTACTTCTAGAAACCCAGCTCCTGCCATCTTAAGGAAGAATTAATTATTGTAATTCAGTGTTATTTCATTTATTGTCTTCATAAAAATAAATCAGTTGCAAGCTGGAAAGAGTCATTACCTATCCTAAAAAAAAAAAAATTAAGCAATATTTACAGTACCTCAAAGAAACAAAAAAAAAAAACCAAACCAAACAACCAACCAACCCACCCTAACTTTGGCTGCTTCCTAGAAATATGAAACTAGTCCCCCAACACAGAGAGGAAATTGTAATATTACACAGCATGTTCGTATCACTTCAATCAGCAGTTTCCACAAACATATCAGTGCCTTTTTACATTAGATGTATCTTATTGCCAGAATATTCTTAAATTATTTTAGTGCCCTGACTTTCACAAATAGAAATTCTAAGTATAGAGAGAATGCTTGTCAGGAATTGTTCTTCAGGGGAAAAATAAAATCACTTTACTACAGCGCTACTGGCTTCCAGGCAGTAAAATAGTTATTTGCTTTATTTTGTGTTTACGTTTATTTCCATTTTTCTTAAAGAAAGATTGGGGTTGGTTTGTTTGCTCCTCTGATCAGTCCAAATTAGAGACATTCAGTACACATTTGACACAGAGCTGACAGATATTAATGGAAAGATCCTCACAGATTTTGAGAGCAAGACACAAAACCTGTCATACTCTCACAGATTTTTTTTCACAAGTTATGGTTCATCACCAGAGATTAGTTTCTTGTCCTGCCAGGTTCATGAGCTATCCATAGCAGAGCTTCAAGTCACCTTTACTCTGGGAGATGAACACATGTCAACAAAACAGTTTATTTAATACCACGATTAAGTTAGCATTTTAAGCCTTTAAAGAATTGCCAGACAACAAATTCTGTATCAGAGAAGGAAAACCAAGAACAGCTTACCCATCTCACTGAATTTTCCTTTTAGGTACCAAAAAAAAAAAATCTCTTTATTTTCCACATTTTTAATTCATTTACATACAGGAAAAATTCAGAGTTTTATTAAAAAGTTGTGGAAAAACATGCTTACGTTGTTCTGATGCAAGACTTGCAGTACTCGGTTGACATTATTTAAGGCATGTACTCGTGTGGAACCTCGTTCTTTTGGCTGAAAATAAAAAGTTGCAATCTGTTCACATCAGAATCAACTTGACATAGCAAACAAAATAAATGACAGCGCAAACAACAGCGAATGTGTCTTAATTTTCTCCAGATTTTAATTCATTTATTTTTTAAAGTAGGAACAAAAACCAAACAAGATCATCCACAGCGATTTCAAAATGAAAACTGGTCAGAAAATTATTCCTCAAATCAAGGCACAGGACAAGCTTTGATTCAATAGGATTCAAGATGTGTTTCAGTTCATCTTCAGAAAATCCAGAATTTTTACTCCCAGCATCTGCAAAATTATGAACTGTCAATACAACAGTGAAGTGGGAGCTCCCAAAGGAAATCTGAGGGTTTTGAACGTTTGCCAGAGTAGTTGAAATTTTTTGGCTCCCAAGAGAGAACAAGCAGCAATTTGTTTCTCTGGCACTGAAGGCCTGCTAAATCTTTGCATACTAGGAAGAACTTATACTTCCTAACTTTCCCTTCCTTTTAATTTCAGGGGAAAAAAAAAAAAAAAACAAACCCATAAACAACAACACAATCCAGCCCTCCAAAAAAACAAAACAAAACAAAAAAAAAATCACTGCAATTCCTGATGATACCTGCCACACCATTTGCTTTTAATGACTGCAATTTAACTCCTGTGCAGACATCACACTGCAAGAGCAGGGAGCTGAATTTGGAACACTAATCCACAGAATTAGAAATTAAAAGACTCCTATTGTCTTCACTATACTTTACATGAGACCACTAATCATTAGAAGTACTAGCGAAATGCATGTTTAAAAACAAGACAAGGCTGCAAGGTGAAATTTCAAATGGCTGAAGGTTCCCCATAAGGTCAATAAACGAATTTGAGATAAATAGCAAAATGAAGAATTTATCCCAATTGATGGCACAGGTTTCGCTGTCCCTCATATTTTTCTAAAGAGGCATCAGTGTTAGCGGAGGAAGAGTTTTCAACCACATGCACAATTTGCCAAACAAGATTTGAGTAGTTTTCAGCCCTTTCCTACCTGTAGATCACAAAGGATTTATCAATGGAGATGTAGGTTTCCCTATTGTCTACTAGCAGTTGTCTCTCTTCATTTTTTAAGGGATCTTTCATGAGCTTATTAGAAAAAGGTATCCTGCTAAAAGCTGCTCTTCCAAATCATCCAGACGCAGCCCTTTAGGAGTTCTCTATTAAAAACATACACTACCTGAGTAACGCCACTGCTTTTACCTCGCTTGCTAAACAGTATGTTAGCCCTCAATAGAAGGTTACACAGCTAACTTCAGCCTGTCCCTATATCCCATGAGGGACCATAGGAACATCACTGGAATTGTAGTAAGCAAGTACATACTACAAGCAAAACAAGTTTTAAAATAAATTAAAATCTAAAAAAACACCCTCACATTCCACAGTTCAGTTTTTTGTCTGTTTTGCTTATATGCTGGTTTGTTGGGTTTTTATTAATAAATGGGAATATGACTCACACACATTTCTCTTACCAGAGGTTTCCCTGTCAGACCCTCCAGAAGGTCCAAAAGCTTCCTTCCATCCTTCAGATCTGTGAACATGTCCTTAACCGGGGGCTTCCCACTCTGCAGAAAAAACAAAAGCAGTAATAAAAATAGCGTCTAAGCAGAACTTTCACGAAAAAGTACTTTTTCCTTTTCATCTTTTGATTCATTTTTATTTGGTTCTGAATGGCAGTGAATAAAAGGTAAGTGACCATGACAGAGATCAGGAAGGCATCTTTCCCTTCTTTGATGTGCTTTTTTTCTCCCCATTTATCTGGTTGTGTGCATTGGCAGTCTGATACTGAGAAACCAAATCAACATATCCTGGCTCACATTAGGGTAGATGCGTTAACACTCAAAGATGGAAAAGAAAAAAAAACTTGGTGAGTTTGAGGAGTCAAAGGCCCATCTTACATGACATGAAATATCTGACACAGATCTCCTATACCTTCAGTTACCTCCTCCCACCCCGACAGCAAATGCTGGCTAGCAAATCAGAAAGAGAGCACTGAACCAGTCAATGAACCCCATTTTCTTGCAAATACCTGTTTTTCTCAAAATTCGTAAGGGTTTTCACTTAAGCATCCACTTTAATTCGATTGGATATTACTAAAACTATTCACAAGAAAGCGGAGTTTAAAATGCAGCTCTACTGCTATTTATCTCCTGTACAAAAACATACATAACTCAAGCTGCATCAGGATAGAGGTTTAGGCTGAACATTAGGAAAGAATTTTTCACAGGAAGAGTGGTCAGACACTGGAATAGGCTGCCCAGGGAGGTAGTTGATTCCCCATCCCTGAATGTGTTTAAGAGTTGTTTAAATGTGGTGTTGGGGGATATGGTGTAGGGGAGAACTTTGCAGAGCAGGGCAGACGGTTGGACTCAATGATCCCAAGGGTCTCTTCCAACCTGAATGACTTTGATTCAACCAGCTAAACAGTGGTGAGAAGAATCACATAACTAAGGTCACTTCTTAAAACACACAGATGCTGGATGCAGTGTCTGATATTAAATGAGTTTTGCAATTAATTTTTCCAACAAGTCTATTCTCCAATTACTTTTACAAGTCATGCTTTAAAAAGTGTATATACAAGGCTTTTTTCATGTCAACTCCTGTTGACACATACATAGGTAAAGGGTGTAAAAAGCTATTGAGCTGTCAGACCGATACCAAGCAGAGGCACTCATTAAATATCAGTGCTTGATAACATCCTACCATTATGTATTGCCATTTCCTGAGCTCAATTATACCCTTTCTAGCACAGTATGGGACAAGGCTTTCCTCCTAGACCTTGCACTTTTCACAGATGATTCAGATGCTTCCCTGCTGTGCAGTAACTTAACCAAACCTTTAAAGCGTGGAATACCCAGGAGCATATTCAGGGAAGCCCCTGGTACAGTTTATGATGTATAACGGGAAAAGATGATCTACAGTGCAATTACCATGGAGGCAAACGAAATTTGGTTTAGGTTTGGTTTGCATCACCACACATAATATACTAAAAGTAGGTTGGTAAGGGTATGAGGAAGTTATTCATGTGTCCAAAAGAGCAGACAGAAGGAGCTAAACAGAGCCTCACTGGGTGCAGTCCGACTGCTCACTAGAGATTAGTTGTTGAAGTGTGGGTCTCTCCAGAGTGGAGTGGAGGGGCAGAATCGCCTCCCTCAGCCTGCTGGCCCTGCTTCTTTTTTTGTGCAGCCCAGGATACAAGTGGCTTTCTGGGCTATAAGCACACATTGCCACCTCATGTCCAATGTTTCATCCACTAGTATCCCCAAATCCTTCTCCACAGGGCTGCTCTCAACCCATTCATCTCTCAGCCTGTACTGATATTCAGGATTGCCCTGATGCAGGTGCAGAACCCTGCACTTGGCCTTGCTGAAGTTCACAAAGTTCGCATGGGCCCCACTCCTCAAGCCTGTCAAGGTACTTCCAGACAGCATCCCTTCCCTCTTTGAGCCAACTGCACTGCTCACCATGGTGTCACCTGCAAGCTTGCTGAGGGTGCACTCAAACCCAGCGTGTCATTGATGAAGATATTGAACACTGAGTCACAATATGGACCCCTGAGGGACATCACTTGTAACTGAGCTCCATTTGGAGACCAAACAGTTGACTGCAACTCTTTGGATGTAGCCATCCCGACAAATCCTTACACATCTGACAGTCCTTTCATCAAACCCATATCTCTACAATTCAGTGACAAGGATGTTGTGAGAGGCAGTGTCAAATGCTTTACAGAAATAAGGACTTGATAATTATATCATTAATTATAATTATATAATTACATCAATACACACACATACAACAGACTGATAACACCAAAACTGAGAATGCTATCATTATATATCCTCAATAATTTTTTGCTTTAGGTCCAAAAGTTAAACAAACCAAACAAAAACAAAAAAGAATTCGGATCTGCTGAAAAAGCAGAAAGATGCCTCATTTAATAGAATACCACAAGGTGTCAAGAGCATACAGCCTTCTTTCTTTGTTTCCCCATCCCCTCACTTCACATACATAAAACCAAACTGAATGACTTCATGCTTTCAGCCATTCATTTCAACAGGTCACAGTACGTTCCAGCCCTATGCAATGCACCCTGCTGGGACGGTGGAAATAATTCAGATTTGCTTTCTCAGGAAAATAGCTTTTCCATTTCACTGGCCATCAGAGCACCACATCTTGCTGTCAGTTTAAAGAGTCAGCAATAGAGTATTAAATTATTTCTGCAGTCTAAGCTACTCCTTCCTGGTTTATTAAAGTATCCACTATCCTCAAAACAGAGACCCAGCAAGATGCAAAGCCCCTGTATTTACCAAAGTCTAACAGAACACTCTGTAGAAAGGAAGTCAGTGCACAGGAAGCTCTTCTACAAGTGCAGGGTGACTGAAGGTGGCCAAGAAAGGGCTGTAGCATTCACCCTACCAAGCCCATCACCACCTCCACTGCAGCACACCTCCCAGGAAGGCTGGAAACCTGCTCCTCCAGGTTCCCACACCCACCTGAGGGATGTGCAGGCACCTGGTGGCAATGGCCACCCAGGCAGCCCCAGCTTTCCCATCAGGGTACATAGCCAGCCCACAGTCCTGCTGTCACAATGGGAGAGGAGACTGTGCAATGCACTGCACCCTCCTCTTCTCACGCTGCCTCCTCACACCCTTGCATTTTCCTCACACCTGGACAAACATTTCCAGGCAGGATCTGCTGTCTGAGCCACACAGTCTGCAATCAGGAGCATCACTGGTCTATCCTCCAGTGCTCAATGCAGCTGGATGCTGCCCATCTTTCCTGGGATGCAGTTAGACGGCAACCCACTGTGCTTCAGGAATTCTTTTACTTTCCTTTTCCAGACAGAACAGATCTATGTCCCATCTTCTGACAGCTGTATAACTCAAAGTTTATTAAGCTTGGAAAGAAGCGGGAAAATTTTCTAAAACAGCAGGCCAAGGTATGGTCCCATACATCCATTTCCCAAGATAAGACAAGGAAAAGCTGTGGGGCAATGCTGGCAGAACAGCCATTGATACCCCCCTGTGTCAGGCAAAGGCCAGCCCAGAGCCAGGCCAGGCTGCTGTTATCATCACCACTACCTCCTTGTGAGAACACAAGTGTAGAGCATCATCTCTGCGTGTAGGACCCACCACTGAGCCTACTCAGGGAGGCTGCTGTGGCAGCACAGAGGTAATCTGGGAACTATGGTACGTGATCACTAAGGCTCAACCTGTGCCTAATCCAAACCAAGTTCCACCAGGGCAAGGAGTACTCCAAGCCCTGGATCTGATCCACCACCCCAACTTCCACTACAGGGCACCTGATGGCCCCACGGAGACAGCACTGCCCCAAGCCATACTGGGGTGGAGCAGGCAGCCCTGGGACCAGCTCTGTGCTGGGGCAGATTGGTGTGCTGCAGCAAGAGCGTTCTGCACCTTACAGGGTAATGCACTGGGCTCTGCAGATCACTTCCCCTGCCACCCCTGCCCACACCCATACCACCCACTCCTAACTTCCAGAAAGCAATCTGGCCTTCAGAAAAAAAAACAGTCTGTAGCCTCAGATATACTGCAGACATCCATATTTATTTGTGTGCATGTATAAAAAAAGCACATGTATCTCTCTCTCTGTAGAATCCTGCCTGGTATACAATATGCTAAAGCAATCTAATTTTCTCCTTTTTAGAACCAACAATATTTTAATCTCTACATAAAAGAGACTGCATACTGAAAGACTACACAAGTACAAAGCAGTTCAGCCCCCACCAGCTTCCCATAAGGAGCAGCTGTCCATCCATCACTGGGCATAATGGATCAAGAAATTTTAGTATTTGTCTTATGAAAAAGTGACAGTGCCAAATCGTAGTGAGCCCTTTAAGCAAGGCCAAATGACTAGTCACGGTTGTGTTGGCAAGTACTTAAGGAGCAGCTTACACTCTGCCAAGCACTGCACAAATACAAGGCAGATAATGGGTCCTTTCTCAAAGACAAAATAGGGTCCAGTTCATACTACAAAGATAGTATAAAGGACAGACAGGGACACACCATGTACCAGAAGAACTGTGCTGGTTCAGGGTGTAAAACATTCACATCCCGCTTGCTAAACACTTTTATCAGTTAACAGAAGGTAGTTTTTCTCAGCTTTGCTTATGTTTGCTGTGACAGCAAAAGAAAAAAAAAAAAAAACACAAAAAAACACAAACCAAAACCACACTGGCAGAAACCTCTTTCTCTCAGCCTGCCTGAGAGCTTTGCCAGAAGAGCTGCACACAGAGCTGCTGTAGTAGAGACAAGGGCTTGATAAGACAGACAAAAGAACGTAATTAACAGACTTAACTTAGAGGCCATGTCTATTCCCCAATGCTTTAAACCGGCACTGACAGCAGGAACAGAGGGGATTCACTTCAACAGGGGCTGGACCAGGGGAAAGAGGAAAGGAAGGCAGGGCAACAGGAAGGGCAGAAATAAAAGCTGGAGGCAGTACATAAGGCAGGGCTAGGCCTGCTTGTGCTCTTATAAACTTTGCGTGGTGACACATTTGTTATCCACCCCAGGGCTCATGCACAAGGGTCAAAACCAGATCCAATCCACCAAGTTACATTTATTCCAACAAACTTTTTGGTGCCAGCCTTTAGTGCTAACACGAGCAGGGGAGGGAAGAGCAAGAGAACTTTCACTTTTTATGTGCAGCAGAACACACTTTTTCTGTTGATTCATCTCTCAGGGGGTAGTAGCAGTTTCTGAATGACCTTTGAACTCAAGACTGTACATGGCAAGGCCAGTCACTGCGGGCATCAGCTTTGCACGTTCCAGCAAGACACGAGCACTACTTGGGAAGGAGGGCCCATGCGCAGTGACCTCCTCCTCCTCCTCTTTGCAGCAACACTCACACGCGTTGGCCCTCTTTCAGCCTCTCTACCTGGATCAGGTTTAAGAGGGTGACTCACACTTCCTTGTGTGCATCTAGGATTACTTGCAAAGAAGGGTCATCCAGGCCAGCCAATATGACTGTGCAGAAGTCATTCCTGCTCTTTGCCAGAAAGTGTTCCCAGGAAATAGAAGAAGATACAAACAAAATCCGGACCAGATTTAAGCGTCATCCAATGCTACCAGACCATTGACAACATTTACAGTTTGCTCTACTGGAGCCACACTCAGCTACAAGGCAGCAATCCTCCTTGAATGGATTTTACAGTAGAACATTCTTAACTGTCCCTTTATTATTAATGGGAAGCTGTATCAAATTGAGCCGTGCTACAGAGAGTTAAAGGGATTCACAAATACATAGTAAGACAAAGCCTTGTCTTTACCTTTGGTTTTTTGTTTTTTTTTTTTGTTTGTTTGTTTTTTTTTTTTTAGACGCCAGCTATTATTTATCATTTTTTCACAGCTATTTATTCTCTTTGTACATTGTTCTTGAAAATTAAATTATATGCAAAATTAGACATTAAAACTTCTTTAATGGTTGTCTAGTTTAAGGGAAAACTGCATGTTTCCAGTTATGTCATCATAGTTAACTGCAGCAGACTTTACCTGTTCTTTAAATCAATAATTATTGAAGGCACATTATTAGACTTCACTCTTTTCCAATAAATGAGTGCCAAAGCTATTTAAGAGTGAGAGATAAGTCACCTCTATTTCACATCCTCCTCAGTGATTCAGACCTAGTGACGACATTAAAACCAGGATGAAAGATCCTCTCAGTTTCACAGTAATGCACGCTGGCTGTCAGCAGGGAAGTAACACATATTGTAAAAGCATACGTATGACCTTTACCAGCCACCAAGGGAATCCAGCAGACAAGCACTGCTCAGAGCAGCACTGGGAAAAGCCCTGATTGTCATTTAGATCACCTGCCACCTCTGAAACACCAAAACACCCTGAACGGATCTAGGAAGCAGTACATCTTGATTTTTCCATCAGATTCTTCTGATCTTCCAATGTCACTTACATGAAGGTCAGAGTTGTCTTCTGTCACAGATGACTATTTTTACTACTTCATAAGATACTCAGTGAATAGGTCAAAACAGCAGAGCTGCAAAGACCTTTTTTCCCTTATTTCTTGGGAAGGGGGAAATATGGAAAATGTTGCACACTTCAACTAGAACATGAGTCATCCATAATGTTCAAGTGAAGTCCAAGGGAACTCATGGTAGCCACCTACTTAGTTTAAACTCAGTTACAAACAATGCAAGAAGTAAGAACTACACTTTGTATTGGTCATGATAAAATAACAGACATATCAAGTGCTGCTGCATCATGAGGCCAGTACATGGGAACATAATGTGGGAAAAAATTCAGAAAGCAAAAAGGTCATTGCAAAAAGTAAACAACTATGTCAATAAATAGTCTTGCCAATTTCTAATTTAAGACTATATTAATTGTTTACAAAAGTATTTTTAATAAAAAGTGATACTTTTTTCCATTCTCCTCCCACTGACATGCAGCAGCTGTAAGACAGCATACATAAATACTAGCTATACAGTGACAGATGTATTAGAGTTGAGTATGCTCTACTCTGTGCTGAATATGTCTGAATATGTCATTGTGGACACTAGTACCAAAACTATTAATTCAAATACCAAGTAAATAACTAACTCAATAAATAATCACATGAGGAAAACAACATCTAGACCAAATAAAATATAACAACTGGTGCTTAAAAATAAAATAACTACAAGCAACAAAATAGCTATTTAAAACTCCAGACTAACAGGAGAAAAAACAGAAAGAGTCATCACTGGTATATGCTGAAAAGTTCGATTCTACTGGATGACAGACATGAGTTGAAGGAGCAGCAAAGCTGAAAAGCTAAAGATAGCTCAATCTATGCAACACCTGAAATACTTGGCCGACAACATGATAGGAGGGTGGAAAACAAAAGCAAATATTAGACATGGCAAGGCAGCAAAACAAAACACGAGGCATCAGCAATTCTGTAGGTCTTTCTTTCTCCCCATTGTATCTATTAATGCATTTACATAAGCTTACATTATTATAATATGTTTAACATTACAGTACTAACCTCAGCTTGCAATTAAGCTTCATTATGGGTCATTACCAGCTGGGGCAGTTAGGACCATACTTCTTATCACTGTCAGTTATTTCTCCTGTAAGAGTGGAAGGTTATCTCTTTCTTTTCTTCCCTCCCATCCCTCTTTTTTTTTTTTAAGCCAGCTAACTTGAGATTCTAACTTGGTTCCTTAAAAAAAAAAAAAAATATTCCTGCTGACAAGGTTGACTATTGTTCTCATTAGTGATTAACAGGTAAAGAGACAGATTTGCTTCAATGCCTCTACCAGTTCAGGTCTAGCGCCTGAGGTGGTCACATGAACACAATTACACAAACACTAACAAGTGAGATGGTAACAGAGACCATGAATAAGAGTAAAACTCTATCCCAGAGCATTAATCAAAATCAGTAATTACAGTCTGTATTACTACATCAAACTTGGAAGACCAGCAAGGGAGATGCTGCCCACACCCTGCTCTTAGAGCAGAAAAACAGCAACAGAGAGGAAGGCAGAAAACTGGCAATTCTCATGCTGTAGCTAAATACGGGTGAGATTAACTTGCTACGTATTATTGCTTTTATACTGTAATTTAATCATCCTTACCATTTCTCATAACCTATTAGAGAAGAAAAGATCTATTTTCCTGTGTCTTGGTTAATTCACATCCTACTTAACCTGTTCTCAGTAGGAGAGACCAAGTAATGCAGTTAAAAAAAGTAGACTAAAAATTGAATGTTTTGAGGCAAGTTCATACAAATACTAATTCTTTTTGACCCTAGCGGTTCCTCTGGTTAGGGCCAAATTTTTTTATAAGCTTTGGCTGTCTTTGAGTGAAGCTATGTTTTACAGTTTAATTCCTGTGCAGTGGAAAACAGCAGGAATAGTTAGTCTGGAGAATATTTTACCAGCAGTCAAGTATTTCCTTGCCACAAAAACGGAACTGTAAAAAGGACTGCAGACTATCTTAGGTTATGTCTCCTTGGACAGATAAAATTGCCTAATCAATCTTTCCAATCTTTCTTCTTGCATGACTAATACGGGGTACTCCATAATTCGCCTTCACAAGAAAATTCTCTTCTGAAATGTCTTTGGCCTTAGGTATCGCGGGTCATGTGAAATTAATTATCTTGAATAGGTATGCTTTTGTCTTTAAAAAGATTTATCATATTTGCTAAAAGTCAGCAGCAGAGCAGCAAAACGTCTCCACAAGTATGGGGTCTGACATTTACTCTAATGGTAAAACAGCCCTTAGAGGAAAGAAGAAAATTAAGAAGCAAAGACGGTGGAAAAGACCTACACAGCACAACAGCCAGGAAGTTAGACTTTGCAGTTAGCAAATGAAGTAATGCATGGTATAATGAAGGAGGGACTGTTTTAATTTTAAGATGCATGTAAATCCGTCACATCACAAAGCACTCCAAGTACAGCTCACCAGTTTGCCTACTGCCTTGTCTTCTCTCATCTTTACTTTACTTGGTGTCCTTCCAGGGGAGGGGACCTGTCAGAGCCCAGGAGAGGAAATGCATAGGAGCCCCAGCACCAAGCATTTGCCTTCTCAAGGGCAACCTGAAGCTCAGCCCTGGAGGACAGAGTCTGCTCCCAAGCTGCACTTCAGCCTCTTCTTTGCCCTTTAGACCTAAAAATGAAATGCATTTTGGGAGACTGCAGAGCAGGAGAGAGCTTAAGATGCTGCAAAACTATGGGAGGTCCAGCTTTACCCAGACTGGCACATCCTAACTCCGAGCCCTGCCAGTGCTGCAACTGCTGGCCAATGCACATGTTGGAGCAACAGCAGAGGACCTGGAGGACCAAGATCACAGACAGATGCAACAAGAATACTGCAGATGCAGATATGAGACTGTATAAGGCTTCTGCACGTAAGAAGAATGAAATCCAGAGCATGGATTGGAAAGAGATGAGAGTACATGACAAAAAGGGAAGGGAGGCATGGTTCTCAGGCTCACCAAGGCTTTGAATGCAATTCCTGACACCTTGGAACAATGTCCCCAGCTGGCTCCCATTCAACATCCAAACCCAAGCCTTATGACCTGGGCCGGGAGCGAGCGGGGGCAGAGGGAAATCCACTGGCTTTTTCACTGAACAGCACAAGCATCTCCAGGGTTTTATGTTTTCATGTTCATTTTACAGAGCACAGCTTTCCTAGAAATAAAGTGTTTCTGCCATCGCAGGGGAAAAAGTTCCCAAATGTAACGAAGGTGCAATGCTCTGGGGAAAAGGCAGAGTCTCAGTTTGCCCATGCTGGATCTGTGAACTTCCTCTAGAACGACAGCACTAAGCTCCGACAGGCTGTGACAGATCTGACCCCAAGGGTCTAAATTAAGAGTTAGGGCATCATGTTGTTTGCACTGATCCCGAGTTCTACCTGCCTGAAATGCCAAGTTCAGGAACAGCAGAAGAGGAAAGTAACCAACCTGAAAACAAACTTTGGAAAATGGGAACATGAGAGGAGTCAGCAAAGACTGACTCCCACAAGGACATAAAGAGAAGGTATGGATAGGACTGCTTAGACAAAGAGAGATGCAAAAAAATGGGACCAACCACACAAATCCTGTAAGGGCTAGGAAGGTGAAGAGATGTAGAATGAGAGAAGGGGAAAGGAAGGACAGACAGAGCAAGTCTGTAGCTGTAACAAGAAAAACTGGGTCTTGATGGGTAAGCAACTGACAGAGACAGAAGTGGGAATGAAATAGGCAAGGTGATCAAAACTCCAGATTTGCTGGGATTTGCTGGGCAGGCTGGCTGACATGAGACGGTGTAACAGTAAGTGAGGGGAGGAAATAAAAACAGGGACAGAAAGTGGGAGTAAAAAAAGAAAACAGGGCAGCGAAAACTGTATTGCGGGGTCTAAAGTGGGACACAAGACTCCTGAATCCCTCAACATACCTCTCAAGTTTTCTAGAGTTGTGAGAGCATCCAGCCACTGTGCTGTATAATTATCAGCTAAAGTGTCAGAGGTGTGTCTGATGGATCTACAACTGCCAGGCTTGCTCATACACCATGCAACTAGATACAGATTGAAACTATACTAGGGGGTGTAGTGATAGGATGAGGGGTAGTGATTGTGATCTGAGAGAGGGGAGATTTACATTAGATACTAGAAAGAAATTCTTTACTGTGAGGGTGGTGAGGCACTGGAACAGGTTGCCCAGAGCAGCTGTGGATGCTCCATCACAGGAAGTGTTCAAGACCAGGCTGGATGGGGCTTTAAGCAACCCGATCTAGTGGGAGGTGTCCCTGCCCATGGCAGGGGGGTTGGAACACAATGATTTTTAAGGTCCCTTCCAACCCAAACCATTCTATGACTATTTAGAAGTCTGGAAAAGTCAAAACTAGAGTTGTAATCAAAATTTGTAATCAAATTCTTTGTTCACCCCTTCTTTAGCTATATGGAACAATGCATGGTTAATGGAGCAGTAAGGCATCCCTATAACCTGAATTCAAATTCTAATTTTAGTCAAGAGCTCCCCTGTAACTGATCAGAATCATTTAAAGCACAATTTTACACATAATCAGTGTGCCAGATAATAGAGTTCCCTAGATCATTAAGCCCAGTCCTCGCTGACAGAGGCATCATCTTCTTGAAGTCCCTTCTCTATGCTGATCAAGCTCCATTTGAAAACCAACTAGATACTTTAAATCGTTTACTTGAGTTTGCAGAAGAGACGAACTCTCTGAGCTCTGTCATAAGACTCCACAAGAGCTCTGGTTTATACAAAGATACTACAGAAATGTCAAATCCTCTGGAGAATCTAACCAAAATCTCAGATTTGGCACTTCAAATTAATAGCTACTGCCTAAAAGGTAAAAATCAGAAGTATCTGTCAACACAGAAGACAGTACTCTTGCATTACAGAAAACTGTTCTGAAAATATATTCATTAATACTTATGAACTAGTAAGCATTACTGAAAAAAGGAAAGAAAGTGATAAATGAACAGAAAAAAAAGATAGAAAACACAATTTTGCAGTGTTTGAAGAGCATACATTAACTATCTATACAACTAAATGCCTTAATTGGTGGGCTATACCACAGGGAAACAACTAAATCTTAGTCTTGAAATTAGACTGGACAGAGCAATAGAAAAACATGCAGTAATGAAAAATATCACATGGCTTAATATAAAGATATGCTGAAATGTTCTGTATCAATATTTATTTGAATGCAAACTTCCCTGTTGGTTAAATAGGGACAACAAAATTGTAATTAGTGAAATAGACTATCAATTTTTGTTCTCTAATTTTAACAAGATTTCCTTACCTTCACGCACTTCCCTTCACAATCATCATAGGCTTGTGACTTGTAGTGCCTACGGTTCTGCTAAAGTAAAGATTTCTATAGCAAGCACCAAGGCTTGATTGAGTACATTTAAAGTGGATTGAGTGTTAAGGTCAATAAATGTGCTTGTGCCTTCATTTCAAGAAATACATGCAAATAAGATGCATTTTGTTCAGCACAATTCAAAGGAAGAGCACAAACAGCTTACTGTACTGTGACCTAGAGCAAGAACTTATATCTCACTGAATTGGTGCCCAAAGCAGATATGGGTACCTCATAGAATACTCGAGAGGCTTACTGTGTTCTGCTCATCTACTTATTCTCTGATGATAGAAGGGAAAGACATTGCTCTCTTCCTGGATCCTTTGTAAAATCCTACTGAATTGATTTAAATCAAGTTCAGCGATTTTGAGCATGTTATACAAATGCAGTTTTAGGATTTTTGTATGCCAAACTAGTTTATAGAGCCTCAGGTGCTTACCTTTTATTTATGTGTTTAAATGAAGGACAACTACAATATAATTAATGTGGATGGACAAGTAAAATTCTTGGAGTGAACTTTCCAATTCCATACAAAATTCCTCAGTTACTATTTTGTTTTCTGCAATGTAAAACAGATTACATTCACACAGCCTCTAAAATCTCTCTATCCTACTAAGCAGCTGAATCAATCTCTTTCACAAAAAAAAAGGAATTTTAAACAACTCAAATGACTTGGTAAATGCAAAAACTTCAATAAGACTGAAAACAGCCTCTTTACGTTTTCAAGGTGCAGTTGAAACCAGACTTTCTTACATGAGGTGATTTCTACTTCACACCTGCAATTTCCTTGCAATCTGGACACACCAGTCTTCATAAATTTGCATCTTTTCATGACAAAGTAGCCATGCTCCAGTTTGAATTGGACGTGCAGTAGTCAGGAATATGTCTTTTTGTACAAGTCTCTTCAATCATCAACACGGCTTTCATAGCTTTGGGTGGTTTAATGGGCTATGAAGTTACAGGGTTACTTCAAATCCAATCAATGTCTGACTATACCCTGTGGCAGGAAATCCAGGAGCTAAGCAGAATCTGCCTGAATACATGGTATAAAAGTAAAAAGCACTTCATGAAATATATCCATGGGTGTATAAGTATAAAGACTGAAAACAATTTTACCTATTTTAATATAGCGTCCAATACAAGCCAATCACATAACACATTCACAGTATCACTGGCATTTCTGTGTTCATGCTGTCTTTATGCCAAGGTAATTCTGCAAACAAGCCTTCCTTTCTCATGACCTTTTCACTCCTTACATGATCCTGCCCTGCCTAACCCTCTTCTTCCAGGACGGTCTTTCCTCTTAGCAGCAATCAGAAGCAGAGTGTAAAGCAACCAGTTACACATAGACACTCCTCCCTAAAGAGCAGACTAGCCAAGACCACATTGGATGAGGACTGCAGGTTATCAGCTTTCAACCAAAACAAACATAAGCCAAAGTGAATAAACCAAGGCCACAAGCCTCGCATTGCCCAGTATTCCTGCCGCACAGGAAGGGAAGGAAGGTAAAAATTTCACACGTTGCTGACCAAGAACTTCAGAAGGGCTGTGCTCCAGAGGCAGCCATTCATTGCTACAACACTGTCGTTGCTTTATTTAAAAAGAAAAACAAACCAACTGCCCCCTCCCTCCACACCCTTCCTTCTATATTTATATCTACTTCCAGGATTTCACACACATGTCCCTTTTCATTTACAGGGTGCAAACTAGTACTTATCTCACTTGCAAGACCATGCTGGCTAGAAAAAAAACCCCATGAGTTTCCTCTCATAATAGTCCAGGTTCCTTCACACGTTCAGCCTATGAAGCAGGGAAAGTTCCCACAGCCACCTCACTCCTGGGCAAGTGTCATTTTTCACTTTTAGCAGAACAGCATAAAAAGCAGGCTTTAAATAGCATTCCAAAGCAACTACCACGTCCTTTCTCGTCCCAAAACACAAAACAAGATCCTCAGTAAGTTTCAAGTCAATAAGAATAATTAAAACAAGAAACATACAGCATGAGTGCCAACAAAAATTTGAAATGAGCAAGTAATTACATAAAAATCCACAGTCAAGACCCAAGTAGCTACACCATGTGGCTTCAACTAGAGGTTTGTGGAGTATTTTGTATGAGTAAAGCTGACACAGCAGCACACACAGTGACTAAGGTTCAAAATCTGTAGTAATGGACTCAGAAAATTGCATGTAGAAACAAACGGTGTAGTGACAGAGGACCAAAACCCAGACACCATCATACAAATAACTATAATGTATTCAATTTAATAAATAGAATCTTTCATATTTTCTTAAAGACATGTAGCATCAAATTTAGGTGCATAGGGAAACAGAGAAAGAACAAACATTACAGCATTTTATTTGTTTTCATTTTGACACATTTTATTAGACGTATTCTACAAGAATAAGAGCAAAATATATATTTAACCAATATTATGCTAAACAGTGAAAGAAATTAAAGTTGTACTTTCAACTCAACATTACCTTGGAAAACCGAGCATTTATCCATTTTGTAAAAGTCTTTTTCTGTACATCATTGTGTTCATCTGGAGAGAGAAAATAAGAAGGAAACAATGATGAGAACACATTCTTCTTAAACTTAGATTGCTCAAAACAGGTCATATTACTCACTATCCTGATTCAGTGGCAGAAATTTTTGCCTAATCTGTCAATAAAGCTGTTCAAACCGCTACAAGACTTCAGTACTTGGACAGTAGTGCAAATGTTTCAACTTTGCTAGCAACCACAGCAGCTCCTTCAGCCTCATAACACCCTCCTGGGCAGGATACCCATGAATTAAAATCACTAGCTTCCCATCCAGTGAAAAGCAGCCTCTGAAACCACAGGCTTTTAATTAACAGACTTAGTCAACACCTTTTTGCCTGGATGCATTACTCCAAAAGCTGCTGAGACCATTATTCAAGCTTCTGAATGCATGGCCCACCAAGGATTTCCAGGCCTGCTTGCTACAGCCAAGAAGAGATACGCATACAACCTGTGAAAGGCTTTAATCTCCATATCCATGCAGCAGACAGCAGCCAAGGCAGGTGGTGCCTTCCATTGGGCAAGCTCAGTTTGACAGCTGCAGCCCTGATGATGATCTCCAAGAGGCCTTCAAGGCTCCATGAGCTTTTTGACAGGCCAGCCTTGAGATACACATCATGCGCCCACAGCACTCTGCTGCCTGGGACACCCTCCTGCAGAAACCCTCCGTGGCAGTTGGCACTGATTTTTCCAAGCCCCTTACCACAAAAAAAATCATACCACTATGCTGTTCAGAACATCCATTCCCTGCACGAGGATGAAACCACAGGGGGAAAAAATAAAATGGATTGACACTCCAGTGTTGTACTTCATGAAATCATGAAAGGGGAAAAAAAATAACTGTACATTCTGGAGAGATATCAGATTATGATTAAAAGGCACCACTTAAGTGACCATACACCTCAGATAGCAGTAATTAAGACTGTTGTACAGTGAAGTTTTACCTACAAAACCCAGATGTTTATTAAAAAATAAAACATGACAGAATACTACCAGAAGATTCTTTAGGTAGATGACTTCTAAATCTCTTGTTTCTATCCCAACACACATACAATACTGATGCCATTCATGTCTAACCGATCTAGTCATAAACTTGGTACACACAGGCTACAGGAGCAATGAAACAAGTGACCAGGTGTTTCTTACCTAACAGATAGGAACAAAGACTAGCAGCTATGGCTCCATCCAGACAAAAGAAGTTACATTGGAAAGAAATGAGAGGTCACAACGATAACACGACTTAATAAGCTTTACGAAAACGTTCGTATAAATTTAAAATAAAACCTCAGTTCTGGGCTCCTTTTAAGCTGAAAAAACCTGCATAGGGCCTGCCAAGGAGTGCACATCTGCTGCACTGTAGCAGCCAGCAGCTGCCGTTGTTTCATCCTTCTGTACCTTTCCTCTTCGCCATATAAAGCTGATCCAAAACAGCCTATTCCTCAGACACACCTCCAGCTCAACCAGAAATCAAGGATAGCCCAATGCAGAAAAAGATTGTTCTGAAAGAGCTTCAAAATACCTATAGTACATGCACAGCAGGCCAAGCTTAAAATAGCTTGTTGAAATTCAAGGTGTTGTTCAGGGGGAATACAATTACCTAAAAGAATTCATTAACCCTGCTTTCTTCCCTCAGTGAGAGCGAGCTGTGACAAAGACAGATAGGATCTACCAGCAGGATTCTCTGTGCCAAGTACCCATCTCACAAGAGACTGACAGGGTCAGGATTGAAAGTCCAAATAAACTGAATATATTTACTCTATTTTTTTCCTCTCCAAAGTTGATTTGGGTTTGGAGGTTTTTTTTGTTTGAGTTTGGGGTTTTTGTTGTTTTTACTTCTTAGGAGACAGGAGGAAACTAGATTATTAATTGCCACTCTTGCACCAAAATACTAGCTTTGTACAAAACTCAATCCCAAACTCTGTCTGACTCTTGATAATGTTTTCCATTTACATTAATTGCAAATACTATTTGTATTGCATGTATTGAGATTTAAACTTCTTTCCCTTTTAAATATCATTCAGTAACTTCTGTCCCTTTTCTGCCAACAGCCCCAAGCACATACTTATGTACCAGGATGCTTCCCTGAAGCTAGGACTCCCTTTTTTTCTTCCTTAAACTTCTGTGACAATCAAGAGTAATCCCAAAGTTTGAAGTCTCGTGTTCTTTTAACATGTTTACTTCCTTAAGACAATAAAGGCAAAGCATGAAGAGAGGCCAAAAAGAGTTGCATTGACTGTGTAAAATAACAAGAGTCATTAAAAGGGTCATGGATTTACAAATCATGTGTTAGGAGCTCTACACACCCCAGTCGTGGGGGGCTCAGCCCTTTCACAGGCACACACACAGCAGGTGGTGACAACTTTACTCAGCATAACACCAGCATCAGCCTGCAAGGAGTTGTTCAGCTGCTCCCCTGGTCCAGGTTGTGTAAGTGCTCCTGCTGTATGTGCCACAGTAGCATACGTGACACTTACTAAAAATCCAGGCCTTTTTTCCCCTCTTTTCAAGAAGAGGGTTTCCTGAGGGGAGGAAACAACCTACAACTAACAAACCAAGAAAACACAACTTCAATAAATATCAACTGCTTAGTCTTTAACAGTGAAAGAAAGAACATGAATGTATATACCCCTACCATCTCTTCAGTATCAGAGCATCCTTTCTATTTCAATTAAGCAGCAAGGAATCAGAACGCCCACTACTCCCATCTTCCCCAACCATCCTGCTCACTTATAAAACCCATAGATGGTACTTTCCCAGTCAAACCCCGCTTTCATATTTGCTTTATAAAAGCCTCTGAAGCTAGGATTTTTGTAATTGGCCATTACAGCTAGGGTTGTGTGAGCTTTCTGCTATAAATCCCTGTAAAGAAATTCGTAACTGAAATGCCGGTGCTTTGTTAACAACAGTGACAAGTTATTTTATCCCTCAAATTAATTTTCTTTAGATTCCTATGAGTCTGTAAAGCTAACCCCTGGAGGCTGACATTGTGATTCGGATAACAAATTAGCCACATTCAGTCAAAAAAAGCAATATTACCATTCAGCAAAGCACACGGCTATTCCAGCCAGTCAAATTCTCAACACAAGACACTAAAAATGTCAGCAAGTCACAGCCCAGTGAGAAACAAATTCACCAAGTCACTAATACATTTGTGTTTCCTTTCACACCACCGCAGCCTGACGATAAAAGCCAAGGACTGACTGGGAGCCAAATTCTGCTTCATCACCTATGACTGTTTCCTCTGGCCAACATGGCTCTGCCTGCCCTCCAGCCACTTAATGGACTTGTAATGGCCAACGTCAGAACAGTTTGTTCCTTTAAGAGGAAATAAAAAGAAAACTAAACACACACACACACGCAAAATTAAACTCTTGTGATGACAGAGAGAATAAAAGCTTCCTATCCTGGATGCTTGTTTGCTGAAGCCTGTGTCTGTTATACAACATGATGTATGTCCATGCAACTGCAGTACACTCAAAACAACCAGCTCTTGTGATCGGATGCCCAGCCTGCGTCCTGGCATTCAGCTGCCCCCAGCAGCCGCTTTTACAGCCTTACAACCTCCTCCACCCTCAATTTCGTCCCTTCATTTTACTGGGGCACCTTGAACCTGCAGTTCAAGTCAAATCTATTACCTTGCAAATATTATGTTCAGGAGCAAAAAGGAATCTAAATTATCTAAAAATAGAGGTAAAAACAAAAGCCTCACTGGATTGTGGTTTGTCCTTTACTCAACCTCAGCTTCAGCCTGAGAGCCAGCTTTCTTATTCCCCCAAAATGCATTACATGCTTACATGACAGAACTGTGCTATTTAGTTTTTGAAAGACAAAGTTATCATACCCAAAACAGCTGGCAGAGCAGCACTATAATGAAAGTGCTCTGGAGAAGCATACAGAGCAGATTGACAAAAAGTACTGAAATTGCCCAACCATTCCCACACAAGTTACCAAGGGTCATCTCATATTTTAAGTTAAATTTGCCTTCCCCACCTCGTTATTTAAGTTCTTATTTAAGTTCTCAGCAAAGGAATTTAGAAATAAAAGAAGGAATTAGCCTGTGGGTTTCAATTAAGACACTTGGAATGTAACAAAGTTAGAAACATCCCTTTGCCTAAGCCTTTAGGCAAGCAAGAATGTGTCATAGATCCTGCCCCACCCGGACTAGCACCGTCTGAAACCCTAACACCACGAACAAAAAAATAAAAGGGGGAAAAATTTTGTGTTCTTGGATTCAGGATTTTCTGAATAATCATTTTGAAAGTAACTCTTTTGTCAAACTCGGACTAATTCACATATAAAAAAAGACACAAAATAAGCATCTAAAATTTGAAGGTGGAAACCAGCGTGGTTTTTATTACCGCTAGCAAGAGAGGCAAAAAGCCAAGCCACAAATCACCAGAGTTCATGACCACCGAGCTTACAGAAGAACCTCTGATGCTCATTAGGATGACTGGACCCTGACTTCATTAACACAGAATAATCTTTATTTGCAGCCCTGAGATTTTGGGTTGGTTTCGGTTTTTTTG
>VXBJ01001874.1:55436-111138 GCA_013400055.1 Nycticryphes semicollaris
GGGAGGGAGGAGGAGGGTTTAAAGAAACAGAAAGCAAAAGTTAAGTTTTTCTGCAGATTCCCTCTCTTCTCTTGCAACACCAGGGTAGAACAAGCGATTCCAGCAACAAGTAATTCACTTAAGTTTTCACCTTTGTGCTGTAATTTGATTTCTGCAATCAGAACAAAGTTTTTCTTCATTCCTTCTCCTTCCCTCTCCAAAGTTCAGCAGCTGGGCAACACGGTTTTATTAATAACTTGTCTCTAACAAAAGAAGTACAGATGCCTGCCTATAGCAATTGCCCCACAAAATGCAGTTTCCCAAACTGTAAATTCTCTGTGCACACCAAACTATGAATTATAAGCATTACAAAAACAAACAAAACCACAAAAAACACACCACACAAAAACTAAAAAATTGAAAAAACCCTGCACCTAACTGCCCAGTGTTTCCCCAACAACAGACAACATGAAAAATAGTACACCAAAGAAGAGTAATGAGGACCACTCCACAGTTCTCAAAGAAGAGTGCTGTGACTCTAAGCTAAGTTGAATTTACTTCACAATTAAAATAAAATCCCCCAGCAATGATAACTTAGTAGGCATCCTCACAGCTGAAGCAATATATTAATAGCTGTTTCCATACCTCCCAGCAAAAGCAATCTAGCACACCACACTGCCAGGCTCAGCACATTGGAATGATGTTTAAAAGGAAGCTAGAGAGAACAGCAAGCTCTCAGGTGACTGAAATAATGCTGTGGCACCACTCACCATGCCTGATGGTCCATGCTGGTCAGGCCGTGACCCTGCTGTTTTCACAGGACAACAATGCAAAACCAAGGATTGGAGGCAAAGGATCCCAACACTTACACAGGGGCGCTCTGGAGGGTCATTGGAGCCCTGGGAACTCCACATTACTCTCCAGCAGCCTGCAATGGCTCCCTAAGTACTTGGTCAAACCAAGCAGCATCAGCTCCCAGTGTAAGACAGCCCTGAGACACCTTAGTGTGCAATAAAAATATGTTGGGGCGCATATCTCACAAAGTGGCAGCGATTGGGAATTGAAATACAGGTATCACAAATACACCTACGATGATAGAGCGGATTGCATTATATGCACCCTGTTGATATCAAAGGACAAACTTCACACATGGGGAGGGGAAGATGCCCTGAGGTCCCACAACCAACTTGACTGGCACATGAAAAGAGATGAGAAAGGCAGATTTCTCCTGCCTAAAAGCTGGCAATTAAAATGCTTCTAAGCACACAAACAGGAGGGCACTTAGATTGAGTAAATTTACAGACAAATAAAACATAGAAATCAGAAACTAGATTTTCTATTGCCCGTTTTGTTATGAACATAGATTAGGTCTTTGCATTTCTGAGGTGTTACAAAGAAAAGAGAATTGCTTTCCACAAGTAGGTGTTAGCCATCTGCTCTTTTTTCTGTGCCCAAATTAGAACTATTATTAGGCTCACTTGCGTTTTTGGAGGTCATTCAGAGGATATAAGGTGAGAGGGATCACTGTGATCATCAGCATAATCTCCAACCCCACAAAAAGCCCATCTGCATACCAAAAGGAAGCAGAGACACAACAGATGTCAGAGACCCTGCACAGGCCCAAGTAAGAATATTGCTCAGGCAGAGGAGGAAGCGAAGCCATAAACTGTATATATGCAAGTATCTCTCCCTGCTAGTTATGGCAGAGTTCCAAATCAGGCAGACATCACAGACAGCCTTGTTTGAACATCTTCAGGAAGCAAAGTCCAGGGTACAAGAGATGTAACGTTACTTTGTTCTCTGTGACAGGTGGGTAAAGACAGAAGCACATTGTGAAGTTCTTATTCACAACACTGAACTTCTGCCCCCTCAAATCCCAGAGTCTTTTATGCCAACTCCCTTTAGCCAGAGGTTTTCCTCTCTTCCTTTTCCAAAAACCCAAAGGCTGCAATCCCAAATATTCCTCATCCCTTATTCTATCTTTTCTTTTTTTCTATTAAAAACTTTCCTGATCCATCCCTTCTCAGAGCTGCCCATCTTCTTCCCAAGCTCCTCCACCCTCTCCCCACCTTGTCCAAAATCTACTTCCACCACAGTCCATCATTATTCCCTCTCTAGATCAGCTTTTCACACAGAGAAGCCAATTCCTGAGATGTAAACTAATAATACCTACATATTACTGCATGCTCCTAAGAAGTAGATTAATAATACTGATATTTAGGAAGACAAGCATATGTCCCACGAGTGCCAGCTCCTCCCAACTTCTCTGGCCTCTTACTGCAAGCTCTCACCCCTTCCCGGCACACAAGGTACAGGTAGTTGGGTACCAGATGGTACCTCACACACAAAGACGCACTGGCCACCCATCAGGCAGCAGGAAAGACATCTATACCTTTTTTAAAAAAATTCTTCTTTAGCAGAGGCACTGCCTTCAGGGCCTCTTCTTCTCCCAGCCACTAATTTTCACACAAACTGTAGCTATTTAATTAGCCTTATGTCGTTAAAATTTTAATCAAATTTCTCACTACTTAATTCAAATTGCACCAGTTTGTGGGTGGGGGAGGAGAAGACAGACAAGCATAATCAGAGTAACCTACTTGACTTGTGATAATAGATTAATCTACAGATTTAAAAATGTATATGCTGTTAAGATATTTAAAAAAAATACATAAGTGCTATTTAAATGTCTCTGCCAGCAAGTTAACTAAGTACCTCCCAATACAGACCATATAGGTTCCATTTCACTGACAGCAGTGTGCCAACTAGAGTTATTTAAAAACAAAAGGGATGTATAACCCCATGGAATTTAAGTCTTTCCTAGAAGTCCAGTATATAAGACATTCATAACACAGCAACTTCAGCAGTTAGTTATGCAAAGTCAAGGTATTAGTTTTCTGGGTCTGAGTGCCTCAAATCTCTGCTGGTATTTAGAAATCTAGTCTTTAAATCTAGTCTAAAAAAAAGAAAAAAGCACACATACAAATGTATTTAATCCATGGAAGGCAATACAAAAAAAATAATTTAAGTTTTCCAAAGCTAGGTAAGGCAATAAAAAAAATTAAGTTTTCCAGTTCTAATTAACTCAGAAATTAAGAAAAGATAGCAGTAAAGAAGTGTCTTTAAAAGCTATAATGCTTACTTTATTACTTGGAACAAGATTTCCAGATCCCCAAAAAAAACCCACAAGCATAATGAGCATGTATAGTTTATATCCCTGATACAGTTTCATAACTGTTATAATCACTGTAATATCAGTAAGTCTTCTAGCACTTTCACGTTAATTCCTTGAGCCACCTTACAAGTATTAAGCAAACGTCATCGTGCGTATGAAACCTACCACTCTTTGCATTGCTTCCAAGAGGTTTACAAAAAATTTGCATTAAAGTGTTTTCATAGAAAGCAGAGCATGGCAGAGGTCAGAAAGCACCTATGGAGACAGGTTGTCTAGTCCAAAGCCCCCAGGCATAGCAGGCTGCCCAGGGCCATAGTCCAGTTTTGACCATCTGCAAGAACAGAGATTCTACAACCTTTCTGGTAACACTCATAAGAGCATTTTAAGTAGGAATGGTATTTCCTGTCTTTCAGCTTGTTCCTATTGCCTCTTGCCCTTTCACAGGCCACTACTCAGAAGAGCTTAGCAAAATCCTCTTTGCACCCTCCCTTCAGGTATTTATAAACTTTGGTAGCATCCTTCTAATCCTCATCCTTCTCTTCTCCAGGCTGAAGAGTCTCAGCTCTCTTAGCCTTTCCTCATAGGAGAGATGCTCCAGTCCCTTCATAGTCTTAGTGTCCCTCCACTGGCCTCACTCCAGTACATTCACCTCTCTCCTGTAATGCGGAGCCCGAAACTGGAGGAAGGACTCCATGTGTGGCCTCACCAGCACTGAGCAGAGACCATCTTCTAACCATACACTACCACATGTCAATTCTTCACAACCAAAACTCACACCAAGTCACATTACCCTTATGGATCCCAGCAGCAGTGCTTGGAAGACAGAAGCAGGGGAGAAGCAAGCCCAAAGGCAAAATACTCCTCAAATCTATTGCATACTCTTCTCCGCAACAAAGTTGAGCCCAGTCTTTACAAAAATAAAATAGGCAAATAAAGTTTAAGAAAAAGCATAAACTAATTATATTTTGTTTTGAGGCAGGCTCAGTCTCAGCTTCATTAGCTGTTCCATTATTTTGTCAATGATCCATCACATTGATGACTGTAAATTATTTACCTCATCCTATTAACCTTTGTAAATACCTGAAATGTAGAAGCTTTAAAGGAAGCCCCTAAAATTCATGCAGTGTAGTGGTGCTCTCAACATGAAGGAGAAGCAAGCAAAAACAATTAAACGGGTAACTGAAGAATTTAAATCCAAAATATTTGTTGGTGCAAACTACACCAAGTACTCTGATCTCTAACCCTAAAATACTCCAGCAAGTTCTCTACAGAAACAATCACCATAAGTTAACCTGCTTCAAGCTTCATACAACCTACCCAATGTACATTAAGTGTTTTGTAATGTCACCTAGTCCCAGTGAGGAAGGTTAAGCAAAAGGCAAGTCCATTTCTTCATATAAATCGAGTATTTAATTCCTTTGCTGGCCAAAGAAAAGAAATATTGCGGCACTGGTGAAGGGGCAGAAAATATGCAGAAAAACGTGATGCTAACCAAAGCTTTGAGCACTCTGTCCACAAAGAAATTAATATTCTTTCTCTACAGGCAAGAAGAAATACAGTCATAAAGGCATCTTACCAATTTCATGTATTTCGTGAGACACCTTAATGAGGAAAGAATCAAAGAGAAATTGGAGTAAAGTTTTACAAATGATCCCTTCTTACAGCTTCTGGCAAACATAAGAATTTTTTTTGTCATTTGATCAGAACAGCAGTAAGTCAAGGCATTGCTAATCCTATATCCAAATTAAACTCGCGTTTCCTTCCCTGGCTTAGTCATTAATTAGGTCCCCAAGTTTAACTCACTCCCTGATTAACTGCTCTGAAAGCACATAAATTCTGTTTTACAATCACAGGATAAATATCTGGAAAGCATTAAAACAGGCATTTATGCAATCTTGCAAGCCACTGATCACCAGTGAGAGCCCACAAAAGACTTTCCACTTCAGTACAGAAAGCTCTTTCAGGATACACCACTCCAAACAGCATTACCAAAACTGGAGAAGATGCAGGAACAGAGTAGTCAGAAGAAGAGCAACCAGAGTTCAAAGCCCATCAAGAGCATGAGCCAAGGGATTTCAGCAGCCAATTGTTTAGGCAATGGATTACATGTACAAATCCCAATCCCTGTGCTTTTATTATTTAATTACCAACTTGTCAAAGGACTGTGATGAAACCCGTGCAGATGTGGAGTTTGAGTACTGCCACTCTATCACTTCAAATGCTTTTGTGAGAGCATGAGAAATTCTGAATAGACACCGCACCTTTACCTTCCAAGAAACTGACTGTACAAAAAGAAAAATCACCTAATGAAAGCAGATAATTACAAGTTAGATTATTAGTGCTGCCTCAGGCAAGAACTTCAGTAGATCAGTCATACTCACAGGTGTAACCCTGTCCTGGGTGCACTTTCTGAAAGTATTCTTGCACACCTTCCCAGTGCTGAGGAGTCAGGCATCACATCGGCTCAGAATTCACAACCCTTGCCCGGCAGGCAGCTGCCCAACTGAAGCAGCTCAAGAGCTTCAAGTCACCAACTTTCTGTTTCACCTAAGGTCAATGTCCCTGCAGTAGAGCAGGTGGTATCTACATCTCAGCAAGGGTGGAGTTCACAGCCTGGATACCAGCATTAATGACAGTAACCACCAGTGAAAGCAAGACAAATGAGGACACTAGTACAAATGGGAAAGACTCTTATGGAATTAAGAGTCCACAAAAAGATGGATATAATTTATGGCCAAAAAAAAAAACCCAACCCTGAACTGCAAACCCCTGGAAAGTAAGTTATACTAGAGAAAGTTATACATCACTGAAGATGTTTTTATGGAAGAAGCATAAGCACATGGTATCTAGCTGTGGACACCACCACAAGTACCACGCCAAGGTAAAGCCAGCACAGCCCTCCTTATTGGTAACTGGCTCTGAGCAACCACTGCTAAATCCAAGAGGAACTGTGAATCCAAGCACGCAGGCTGAAGAGATTTAAGTTGCATAAACCAGTTCATCAGACCAATTTCAGTGTCATAACAGCCAATATAGAAGATTAGGAGAACAGTGTTAAGACCTTTTGAAACCAGACCTGCAAAGCAACTTTGACCTAACTATACAGCAATGTTTTAAACCCAAGTGCTTTGGATCTTCCCTCCATACAGAAGGCCTTTGTGTCCTTGAATGACCTCTAAAATGAAAACTAGCTTGCAACACAAGAGGAAATACTGTGAGGTTTAGTCTGAAAAATATCTTTACCACCAATGGACATAAATCGGCATTTAAACAGACATACACTATGGAGTTTTGCTGGCTTGGATATTAAAAATGTGCATCACTAATAACAATCTCCTCTGGCATAGCCAAAGCTCTGCCAAAGAAGAGCTTTTATTGGCTAAATTCACTAATTTTGAGGAGAAGAGGAAAGATCAAGTCTTTCTGCCAGTAAGAAAGGGAGGCTATACAGCAGAGCAAAAGCAAAATACAAAGTACAACCTCTGTAGCGGACAAAAGCATTTGATGCATTATAAAATGATCATTTCCTCAATTTAAAGGTTTATCTTGAAACCCAGAGCATTTGATCGGAGATACTTTAATCAATAAAAGTACTTACACCTTTCCGGTGTCATTCTGGATTAGGAGTAAAATCAGCACTTAACCTCCACCCCAGGAAAGGGCCAGGACAAGATCCCCATTGCTGGGTCACATAGCGCAAGAGAATTTCTTCCAAGGCTTTCACACCACGACCCTCACCCCACTGCAGTAAGAAAAATTACTTGCAAGTAGCACCAAATAACGTTTCTTACTATAAACAATTAGTCCTGAACAAATATTTCCTAAATCTCCCAAGAGAAACATTTGATATAAGCACAGCTAGAACAACAGCTGTGCTTAAAGGCAGAGTTCAGTCTGAGGTCCCAGTCTGAGGTTGGCCGTTAGCACCCCATCTGCACATCCCCAGCTCCCCCCAAAACCAAAAGCCAGCCACACCTTAGTTTCTTCAGACCTGCCAGGTACCAGCCAGCCCTGGTGAAGCAAATCCCAATTGCTCCAACACATTTGAGCAGGTTACAAAGGGTCTGGATTAATGGGTAATTGCTCCTTCGTTTGACCCCTAACCTCTGAGGGAAAGGACATGGGGATGGGGCAGGGATGCAACCCCAGAAGCACACAAAAAGAGTGATGCTCTGTCAAAGAAAAGCAAAACTTTTATGTGGCTCCCCAATGCGGTTAAGAGAAGCTTGCTTTCTACTCAATATGTATTTGTGCTTCTCTGCGAAAGCCACTGTAACAAATTAACTTCCTACACACTTACGAGAATTTCAAATTCCCAATAAAATGATGCAATTAACTTATGGCAAACTACAGAGTTTGGTAGTAAAAAGCCTGAAAAACCAACAATGTATTTCACACTCTTGTGGTTACACAAATAAAAATAACACCTTAACTGAAGTAATAAAAGGAAGATTATTATTTCTGAAACATTAAAATAACATTACCATCACAGGAAGAACAAGTGGTATGAACAGGGCAAAATACAACTACAAAATAGAAATCACTGGCAATCTCCTAAAGACACTGTAGTCCTCCCATGACTTGCTTTTGAATCTTTAGTTTTGTATACTACAAACTAGGTATGGGAAGAAAGCAGGGATTGCATCTTGAAAGGGCTTTTAACTCAATTTTAGATCCTTTGCTGCAAAAGCAAAAAAAGTTTACGTTCAATGTTCTGCATTATTAACTATCACAAGCTACTTCAGTACTTCTGCCAGTCTTATCTGCATCACACCAAACAAAACTAAGAGCAATACAATTGATAAAATTTGTGAGAAGCTGTAGCATTTAATTTTTTATTTTGCAGATGCACTCTTAGTTACCGCCTGATCAATTCCAAGAGTGGCTCACGCTGCCATCTTCATATTATATTTAAAGAAAAAAGGGAGACCTGTAGCAGGGTCTGGTCATTCTCCACATGATCTTACTGCTGTAACAGGTCAGAGAACCTTGACTGAGTACACATTAGCCCTGAATTAGCCTTTCAAAAAGGTTTCTCCCCTCTGTCTAAGCTCAGAAGAGCAGCGTAATGAATCTGGAATACTCTGTGAGTTCTTTAGTTCACTGGCAGGAATTTTTTCTTAATCAAATTCACAGCACTGAATTTGTAGTGACACAGATGTATACATTGGGCAAAAATTACGTAATTAAGCTGGCTGGAGATAGCACTTTTGCCTTCAGAAACAAGCAGAGAAAAGGCTATGACACATGAGATGTTGAAAAAGTCAGCTCGTGTCTGACTGCTTTGTAATTGCCAAATACTTGTGACACTTAATGTTATCATGCCTGCAATTTAGTCAGAATCCATTTCCCACCTACATAGGTCTTTTAAGTTGCTCTGCTTTAACATACCATCTTAAACCACTGCAATACAAATACAGATTAAAACCTTAAATAGATTTGTTTTAAACAGCTATTCCAAGCTAATTTTCTACAGCTGCTCATTCCTTTGGACAACAGTCCTAAAGATTGAATCACAAAACCACTTCGCTTTAAGAAACACCACAACTATTTTAATCCATAATGCAACAATATAAGTAGTTCAATTTACATAATATGGATTAGATCTTAATAACTGAAGATCTCTAATTTAATTTGATGCCACCTACTGCTTCTGATTTTCTACTCTTCTACGACATTAAGGCTACTCTTTGAAAATTTAGAGTAGTTAATCAGAACACACCAACAAAGCAGCAGTACAAAAGAAGGAAATAAGACTTTTTAAGCTGCAAAGGAGCATGGAAATGGGAAACAATAGTAATGATGTATGGCAGGACGCATGAACTCATGTACACTGCTGCCTGAAGCATCACGGAGCAAGCTCCAATACACTGTTCATATTTCAGATTGTCCACTGCTGACACATACAACCAAACTGTGGCAGAAGTAGGATCATTTACAGAACCCAAGTATTTCCGAAGCCTACCACATCAAAGCAGTAAGGAAAGAATTCCTGCAACTGCACACGCCTGCAAGCTAGTGTAGCAGGACCATTATCACAATCTAATAGGTTTGAAAATTAAAATCCACATTTGAAAGGTAACTCAAGCAGCCAGAAACTATACAATCTTCCCCTTTTTCATACAGTTATTCCACTAAATATTGCTATCAACCCCCTCAAAGTTACATAGCCCAGCAAAGAAGGGATCTATTAGTACTAAAAAGGCTGTATGGACCAGAATACAGCTTCCTGACTTTAACCTGCAGCATCTTTTTAGTTCAACTACGAAGTAGCATGACTGGCTTCACAAGAAGCTTTTTACAGACTTCTGTTTATTCAGAAGCAGAACCCGCAAATTTTTTAGACCACAAGTGAAAACTCAGTGAAATGAAAGAGCATGAAGGAAGAATCACCAGAGTGTCAAAGAGAGGACTTCTAAGGAGGCCAGAAAAAGGAATATATGCAAAGACTTTTGCTTTCAAAAAAATTAGCGTGACTAAGAGCTGACTTAGCAACCTATTATGCTAGTTTGAATTTTGATGCATTTAATTACAACGTTCTACATGCAAGAGGCTTGTCTCCAGTCCTGCAGAAGTACACAATGAAAAAAAACAACTTGCCAAAAACTAAACAAATTAAAGCTCAGAAGCTTTAGTCTTGTCTATAATCAGAGTCCCATTGTTCCACTTTTTCTATTCATGTCATAAACGTTTCACTATTATTCCTCAAGTCTTTACACAGCTGCAAAAAGGAATAGCAAGGAAGGGTGACTACCAGCCTTCTCACCCTTCAAAATGCAGAGTGTAATCTGAGCTTACTAAAGGCGCATTAGAAGATAACCTAGAACTCCAGGTGCCAAGCTGTACTACCTGTGTCTCCTAGACATTAGTATTATGGAAAAAAAAAAAAAAACAACCAAACCAACCAACCCAGAAATCTTCCAGAAAAGGACAAGTTTCTACCTTTCATTTTCTACCTTTAGCAGAGTGGAAAAAGCCATACAAGAAAGCAGTATGTGAAGACACTCATTCTTGGGAGAACAATTACAAAAGATCAAGAGTGAGGAAGGATGAAACATTGATGTTATAGGTGATATTTAGCATATCACCTTCAACCATATTACAAGTTCATCATCTGGATCATACCAGCCTCCAAAACATAGGATAGCAGAAAGGAATTTGAGAAGGAAAGATGGAGATAGAAAGCCAGGTCTAGTTAAGACACAAAGTCTTAAGAGTCAAGAGATAAATACAGAAGTGTCATCAGGAAGGAGTGGATTAAACAAGAACCTGAGAAATGGAAGATACTTATCAAATAATTTCAAAGAGGTATTTAAGCATAATAGAAAAGGAGGAAAGATGGAGGTCACACACAAAAACCACCACACTATTAGCAATATATCTGTGTGAAGTTAAAAAACCACACCTCATCACTTACCTACACCAGGGAGCTTCCCCTCCAAAAAAAAAAAATTATTTGACAACATAAGGTACTATTTCAGTACTTTGTTTTAACTCTTCTTCAACTGCACATTTGGGTTGTTTCTTGCAAAGGCAAAGGCTCAATAATTCACTTATGTTGGCATGAGAACATGACAGGAGAATGAATACACAAAGACAGAAACAAGAAAAAAAGCTTCCATGATTTATTAGACACGTAAGAGCTCCTCTTCCACTGCAAGGCAGTCAATAATAAAACAAGTCAATCAGAAATTATCTTGTTGCCTCAGAAGCCTTGAAGAGCTACTGCTAAGCCAGTAAAGCATTTCCCACCACACCTGTTCCTACGCCGGCTGAGCCATTTTACAGGAACTACTACCAACTTTAGCATCAACTTTGCTCTGCTCCCACAGACCACGCTATGAAAAAATGAGAGGGTTAGATTTATTCACAGTGCCACATCCGTCTTTTAATCAGACTGGGAGCAGTGGCTGTGGCAGGACTGCATGCTAAACTACTGAACTGATGAAGCACGCTTTTTTTCTCTTAATTTGTCCAGACACTCATAATATGTGTACACACTCAGGTATGTTTGGTTTTATTGTTTGGGTTTGGGTTATTTGGGGTTTTTTCTCCAAATGGCTACAATGAATAATTTTAGACTAGCCAAACAGTCTCCTATCTTACCTAAAAAAGCACCTTAACACTGTCAAAACAATAGCTAATTATTTACCTGTGCTGACTCTGCTGTGCATAATGTTCAAGGATATTCACTAGGATACTGCTATTAGAACACCTAAGTTTTGCACTGTGACCTCAGTCACCCTCTATCACTCCAGAAAGTGATAGTTTGGAGGCATGCAGCTTTGTTGATGCTGCAGAGGGGACAAGAGAGAGGGCAGCAGGCAGGAATAAGGAACCAGTACTTCAGTGAAAGGGGCTAGAAACCAGCCACTACTTCTGCATACACTGGCTGTAAACCAGTCTTACTGCTCCTGCAGGCTACTTCAGCTGATGCCATTAAAAACAAGAGCAGTGTTTACACAGAGCAGCAGAACATTGCACTTGCTTAGCAGATGATCAGGACTGTTTCCCAGATGCTGCAAATATTTAATGCTTGCCTCAACACAGGTCTTCTTCACGTTGGCTTGAGAATCACACACCATAAAGGAAGGTACAAGGAAACACTGTCAGCCAAGCCTTGCTCCCATAAGCATTAGCGTATTTGCCAAATTGGATTTTGAATTATTTTCAGATATATTTCAGTTTGTTTCAGACCAAGAGTCCATTTTTGCCATCTGGAAATCTTCAGACCATAGGGTTTTAAGCTCATGCTCTTGCTGATAGTTGACTGCACCCATCTGCCAAGAAAAGCCAGCTGTTCTCACAAATAAAAAAACAATTCTATTTGAAGATATCATTTACATAAGCAGGCTTTTTGATTCCCATTGGAGCACGAGGGCAAGAATTTAGGAATGAAGGAGTGAAGTTGAGCCTGGGAAGAAGTAGAGAGGTAGGGAGAAGGTGGTTTAGTTTGTTTTTGTTTCTTCCCTTCCTATTCTAATTTAATTGACCATAAATTAACCTCCCTCCAGTCAATTATTTTGTCCATGATTGAAACTTGCAAATTATATTCCTGCCCTTATCCAAACTCACAAGCTTTTCCGTCTTATTTTCTCCCCGTGTCCAGTTAAGGGGAGAGTGAGGGAGCAGCTGGGTGGGCATCTGGCAGCCACCAAAGTCAACCCACCACAGGGATCGAACAGCAAACCTGCTTTTGCAGAGTCAATAAAGACAATATTGACTTCAATGAGGCACATTACCACCAATTGCACAGCAACATCTTTCCCCTTAGCTCAAAGAAGAATGTCAGATAAGATAGGAAACTAGTTTACCTGACCATAAAATAACTCCAGATCAACTCCTGAGGGCAATCTATTGAAGATATTTTTATTGCTATAAAAAAAATAACATACCCACACAAAAAAAACCCCCACCAAGCAAAGCACAAAATACATAAAAAAACCCTTAAGCCAGAGAAACAAGATTGATGTTCTACATACAAGTGTATGATAGTACTGAACACTGTCACTTAGAAATCATTTGATTCTAACAATTAATTCAACAGCTCTGGTTTTGGATATTAATCCATTGCCAATGAAAACATATCTTACATTGTCAGCAATACCTTGGTTTCTCTTTCAATGTCAAAACCAAAGAAATTAGTTGGTTAAAACAAGTAATTTTTTCCCCCTCTAGTCACTGATAGCTAAATAACACAAAATTGAAAGCACTTCCAAAAGCAAGCTGGCACTGTGGAGTAAAGTGGGAATAACAGACCGTTTGATTCTTTTCAAGAGTATACCACTTGACCATACTAAAGAAAGGAAATGCAACTACATCAGAATTAACTAAACACAAGTAGTATACTGCAATTTGTTTAATTCTGTCTAGATATTAGCACTTGCAACTCTTGCTGCTAGCATTAACTTCTGTATAATCAGTTCTGTCCACAGGCCACAAACAAAAGGGATAAAATACTTGCTTCCATTTAACTGCCCGACACATTTACTGCTTGCTTACTACAGCAAAGTACAAAATCAGTAAGTCATCATTTGATAGTGAAGTTCATCGTTTTCTCTCCTTGTGTTTAAACTGAGAAATAAGCTTGATCATCATGGGAGACTACACATGTTCAAGAAAACTTTCTGGTAGGGACATGTCTCAACCTTTTGCTTAGTAATCCACGTAACCCACACTTGGAACTTGTTTTTCTTTTTTTTTTAAAGCTACTGGAGTTACTGCTTGTAGATTAGATAAGGAATGCTTGCATGAGATTTCATGGCAACAGATACAGGAATGATGGTGAAACATCAGGTGACAGCATTTTCTGCTTTTCTTTCATACATTAATAAGAATCCCAGTGCATAACCTTCAATCCCAAATTGTCATCAGCAAGCCGAAGCTTAAAACTTACACACCGAAAGGAAAGCTACAACAAGAATTAGTAAGAAATTCAGTCAAAAAAATATAATGCAAGACTTACATTACAGAAAATCTGAGAAAATAAAATCAATGCTTTTAGTTATACAGATTAGTTTTCAAATATTCAATTTAAGCTTATACTTATTTCAGCAACTAGAAGATCAAAAACTTATTTGCTTTCTATTGTAGAAGTGCAGAAATAGCAACTAACTTTTTAGAAAGGGGTGTATCTCACAAATTTAACATAAATCTACATATGGACTAGACCCAGGAGACAAAGTAGCTTTAGTAGGGATGTATTATTCTGCTTTCAGAAAGTATCCACTTTACTATCTCTTTGCTACCTTAAAAGCAGCAGCGGAAATAAACGTTTTCGTTATATATAAAAAGACTTAGGTCATACAGGCCAAGTAAATATTGATTTTACTATAGCTGAGCTGGGAGCAGAAGTTAATTTCAATGGTCTGCCCAGAATGTTTTATGAATTGCTTTAAAAATATTTTGCTTTACAAGGTATTAAACCAGCTAAGAACCTTTTAAAATAATCTGAAGCTTAAAATGATTGAGCTATACAATTCTAGCGGGGGGATCTGGGGAAGAAATATAGCTGAGAAAGAAAGAAATTATATTAAAGGCTCCTCTTGACGAGCTCAGGTAGCCCAGCAGGATACTCTCTTCCAACCCAAGGCAGGCAGTCCTGTAGCTCTGGTGTAGGGGGACACCTCAGGGGCAGACCCGCAAAAGTGCTGGGCTGGAACCAGTCACCAGCACAAGAGGGGTCAGGCAGGGAAGGGACCTGTCTGGTCATTACGTGCTATTTCTTTAAGAAGTTAGCCCCATAGCTAATAAACTTCATGCGCTCCTCCTTTAAACCAAGTTACCAGAACGATGAGAAATACGTTGATCTTTGACACGGTCACAGTTCCACTATCTGCCCAGCCCTCTGCAGCCCAGGTGTTCAACTGAACATTGCATCTATATATGAGTAGTTGAATATCTCAGGTCCTAATTTCAAGTTAAGCAGACCCAGAACAGTTAAGTAAGCCTAAGCAGTATTTTATCTCAATAAAGATGAGTAATAACTGCAGTACAAAATCCACATTGTAGTGTAATTTAGCAAGACAGACACAACCATCCTGCTTCCATCTGCACCAGCGATACTAAATGCTCTTTTAATTTTTCAAATATTACAGAAAGCTGTCAGCGTACATTGCTGTGTGCCAGGTTTGATCCGGGCAGAAACAAGGGGAAAGCTGTCAACTGTCACCCTGAACCACACAGAAGTCAGCCACCACATTTTCCGAATTCCTGCGGAGAACCCTTAAACCATTTGTTCACTGTTTTTTCAGAACGTTTAGATAGAAAACTCATCTCGGCATGTAACAAGTGTCAGGAGTAGAAGGCATCTCCTTTCCCTGCAGCACAATCTCACTTTCTGCCCGCTGGAAGGATCAACTGGGGAATTACTGCAATTCGCTTTCTCAGCCGCTCGCTTAGTGAAGATTAGAGCGCGCTCCACCCAGACGCCACACAAATTAGGTCACATAGCAGACCACACTGCTGCCAATTCCTGCCCTATTCATCAGGGACGAGGGCAGGAAGCATATGGAGCCCTCCAGTTAAGGGTCAGAACATTTCAGTGAAAACATAAAAGTGAACCAGCAGCAGATTATTCACCGGCCAGAGGGAACATGGTTTCTCCATACGGCAGAAGTGAGTCACAGGCACCGCTCCGTCCAACACAATGCAAAGGGGCACAGCCTGCTTCCAGCAGCAAAATGCTCCCCTACAATTTACAGAAAGGAACTGTACTAACAAGACAACAGAAAAGCACTTTCCGCTTTCTCAGTATGAATATGTATTTAATGGTTTCACGTGAAGACCCAAAGGGCAGCTATGTAATACAATGTAATTACTACATAATCTGTTCTTAAACTACGCCATATTTCAAAATACATCCTTGATCACCTGCTGCCAAAAAGGAAATATACTATTTTCACGTTTAAAACCCAGAGCAGTTTCAAATCAAACAGATTTGAGGTCCAGCACAGCTCTACAAAGCAAACTAACCAACCCAGGGCTTAGAGTAACATGAAGAACGGAGTAAATATTATCTTTACTACTGTAACAGCTTGTGGTCTCATGATTTAATGATTTCAGGCTGCTATCAGTGCATATGTCTTGTGGGAACAGAGACAGATTCCTTCCCACCTGAAAGGAAGCTTTTCATTTGTAGACTAACACTCCTGGGATTTCCAAAGGGAGGCTATCGGAGCAAGAAGGGAGGCACAAATGGTAACAGAAGCTAAATGTGGTGTTTCAAAAGACATGCTCTCAAACTATGAGTTTGCAAAATGCCTCAGTCGTGTCACTGGCATTATTCCCTACCCCTGTAAAAAAATAACACTCCTTTTAATCACTGGAGCCAGGACTGCCATGAGCAACAATGAGCTCACAAAATAAAATGCAAACCTATCCCTTTTGGTTTTGTTGACAACTGCATAAAAACCCAAACTAATATGTAGTGGCATATTGCTAAGATGCTAACGTAGATTATTCAATTACTGCAGAGTGCTTTCATGTCAAGAGTTGACATTTTATAGAAACAGTGCCACAGGGCAACCAATTTCAGAAGGTTTCACAGAGCTGGCATCTTTTGATACCTCTTTAATACAGGGTAAGTAGCCTCTCCTCAAATGACAGAGTGACATTCATCTGGATAATGAAACAATTGAGGTAGAAAAAAATTTCAAAAAATAATCACATCAACTACTGCTACAGCAGTAGAGTATGTATAAGTAAAAATACTATATAAGAATTTCTAGAACAGCTTCTAAAGTTTTCCTGGAAGAATATAAATTATCTTTGGTTCCAGTTAGTCACCACACTGCCTACCAGTGCCACCACGCACCCAGCACCTGTCAGTGACTTGAGAGTTTAGAGGTTATTAAGAGAGATTAGACATTTATAAAGAAGGACATCCCACTAGACAACCTAAATTATGTAGTATGTTTTAGGCCACAAACCAATCTCTGACTAAACATGCTCATGTTGTTTATGCTTCAGAGGGTAGAGGAGTCTTACCCATTTTGGCTTCACCTAAATTTATTTCATTCATGTGCTTTATCAGACATGAGCTTCAACCTCCATTCCACCAGCACCCACCAGTTCTCCCAACAGGCTGCTGACCCACAACACCAAAGCTGTACTTCTGCCAGCACCACTACATTTACAGGCGAATAAATCACCCCTAAACCTTCTAGCCAGAGAGCTGCACACACGGGGCTTCCTAAACTCGTCTCCCTGTTATTTACATTCTGGATTTGTATGAAAAGCAAAGGACGTGAAGAAGCAATGATCACACATGCATACCCCTCCCAATTTCCCCACCCATTTTTTTCCTGCTTGAATATTTCCAGTACTGCATCACTAAAAATTCCGTTCTGAGACAGGCTTTTCCCCACTGCCCCAGATTTAATTTCTTTTACCTTCAGTTTTTCTTTCTCTTGTTATTCCTTCTCACCTTCCACCATTTTTTCAGATTTTTTTTTTGCTCTTCTTCCCTATGCATTTCCAAGACAAGCCCTTCTAAGAACTGTCCAAAGCCTCAAGTCCCTCAGAGCCTCCAAACACACAGTAAAAGAAAAAAAAATTTCCTGGGAAAAGCCTGCTACTTGATTATGAAAAAAATATAATTGCAATATACCAGCCATGATAGATATGCTTTTAAAAAGCAGAGGGCTCCCATTTCATAGGGAGTTAAACAGGCCTTAAGAAATAGCCACTAAGCACTCTCTGCTCAATCATCTAAAGCAACTGATCAACCAAGAAGCTGCTACTCAACCAGGAGATTTACACCTTAGCCTTGCCTCAGTTATCGCAGACACACAAGCATCACCAAATATTATCTGAGTACACACACACTGGCAGTTACACATTAAAAACAAGTAAAGGACTGAGACTGAAAACATCATAGAGATTGACACTGCCCTATTATCCAATAGATGGACACTGCAGAGGTTTCACAGCTGCAGTGTTCACCAGTCAATTGCGTGGCTGGTTATAACACTTGCCTCAAGTTTATGCTTTTCTAAAAATACAATGATAAAAGAAAAAAGGCAAAATAATAATCCAACAAATAGTCCTAAAGAACTAATACACACAGAGCCAGAAAAAAAACATTTTCCCTGAACAACCGCCTATGTTAAAAACCAAGCAAACTGTTTTTCTCTTACTTCTAACTTTCCAAGAGTGATCAGCTGCAGCTGCACCTCATTTGCAGATTGAATACACACAGATTTTGAAGAACACCAGAACTCTCTGACCCGTAATTTAGTGAGCTCTCTCTAGAGTCAACCAAAAACAACTCCACTCAGTACGGAGGTTTTTTTGATGTTTTTGACAGTTTTAACAGAGATCAGACTGGGCCATAAAGGAAAAATTTCTCCTCTCAACTCAACTGGCATAAATCCAAATCCACCTCATTGTTCTAGAAGCAAACATACATGAGATCAGAGTCCCAGCCTATCATTTTTTTCTAAAGTTAGCCGTTACGTTGCTAAGTCTTAAGAGGATTTTTGTTTCTCTTTCTAAAAACCCATATTCAGACCCAGCTTTGCAATAAAAACCCACATGAAAAGTCAAGTCAACCGGATGAAATTCTCTACTGATCAGTAGGTCCTGCATCCTTGAAGTTCTGCCACCAGTTCACAAAATAAGCAGCCCCCATCTGTCCATTGCTGTATCTAAGAAGTATATTCACCGTTACCTGGAATCGTCAGAATGCCTTCTCCATGGCACTCTGTATTATTTGGTCCTGGTCACAAAACAGTGAAATAGTTGGTCCAGGAACTTTTAATGGGGACAGGTAGAAAAGGATAACACAAAGGAAAAAAGAAAACATCACTGATTTCTCCTCCTCCAAAGCACACCTCCCCAAAACAAGATTACAAGAAATGCTGCTCCCTGGAGATACCCAAGTGCATGACAAATAGAAGTGTGAGGGGTGAAGGCGCTGCTCTAAGTATGTACATTCAAAAGTCCAAGAAGGCACCATAAGAACTGTAGGGAAACCAAACACAGCTAAATACTGAAATCACTGTGACTTAACGCATAGTTTAAGAAAACTGGGGACATTAAAACTTTCAATCAGACAAAAACAGCAATAAAGCTTATGCCATGAAAAGTTAACATACATGTTATAGGTGAGAAGGAAGTCCACAACATACACGTTACCAAGAGAATCTTGTGGCTGCAGGTCTGACGCAGCCAGGGCTCACAAACCACTTGCAATGGAGCAGTGCCACAGAAAACAGCCTTTCCCTGGGCTGTTTCCTGCCATGCCACCTTCTACGACCTGCCACCGTTAAGGGACAGCAAACTTAAACCAAGTTAAGACAAGCAGCTTGCATCAGGTGTAGAAAATAAAACCAGACCCACATGCCCTGGACCTTTTTGCGCACCACAGCCTTGAAAACATGAAGTAAGCACGCACTCACCCAGCGGAGGGTAACAGGTCTGCCGGCCCGTATCCTGAGGTGCAGCAACCTTGTACTTTTTCCACACAACTTTTTTAGCTGTTTGAACGCTCATGACCAAGCCCACTCTTTGAAAAACAGGAAAGTGAAGATGCAGAGGAAGTACACGCTTGTACCCACACAAGAACTGCATGCTGGGATTCGAGGGGGAGGGAAGCACTGCTTTTCCTCAGAGGGTTTGACACAGTCAGACACACTGTGACTGGCAAAACCATTCAGGAAACAAACCTTTTAAAAGGCTGCCCACAAACAAGTAATAGACTTCGAGCTAATTAAGATTTTCTTTTTCTCTTTAAAAACAGATAAATACACACTGCTTTGCCACTTCTTATGAAAACAAGACCCTCCAGCTTCTAAAGTACCAGCAAGTTAAATTCTACATACAGAAAACAGAAAAGAAGGTGCCAATATTCCTTTTCTGTTTAAATCAACCTGTCTGGTCAATTGCCATGCTAATTTTAAAAGTTCTGACTATTTTTAGCATTTACTCTGCAAAAATCTTGCAGTATTACCAAAACACTTTTTCCACATGTCTGGTAGAACGTGAAACCAGAACTCTGTGAGGCAAGCATCCACATCTTTTAATGGCCTTTCAAAAGAGCACAAGAAAATTTTCACAGAAGACTGCAGCATAAAAAGGGAGTTCTATGAATAAACCTCCATGTTAAAATTACAAACTCTGATTAGGCATGACATTTCCACTGTGCAGAAATTCCAAACAAGACAGATCACAGTCCAGTAATGCAAAAGGTTAATAATGCAAAGCTCTGATAGCATCAGAGTTATTTTGCAAGTGGGTCTTTAAACCATGTTTATCACTGAAACAGAAGGTGAATCCAGTCCCTCGACCTTCAACATCCTGTTGCCAAACTCATAATCAAATTGGGAGGACTATGAATTCTGTAGATCTCAAAGACAAGCGATTCCAGAATATACGCTTCAGGATATTGAACTGCAAAGAATTCCAATAGTAACGAAAACGAAATCCAAGAGTAGATTAACAGAAGTACAAGAAGTACAGAAGTACAGGAACTACAACTAGAGAGGAGCTGTACACCAGAGAATCAGTTTCAAAAGCAGAAGGACAGATGCTATTCGATTCATCTGTCTCATTGTATTATGTTATCAGACAACTGTTCTAAATATAGCTCTCATCTCTTCATTAATATTCAGTTGGGACAGTTTACTGTGTCACATAGCAGACAGGCACTATTGAGGGGGATCTCAAGGTAAGATTTTTCTTCAAATTTTATCAGGGGCATAGAGTTGGTCTTACTTTGTTTTGTGGGTTGGAGGTGTTTTTTTTTTTTTTTCAATTTTCAGAATTCCCAAAGTTGAAGCCCAAAAGATTCACACAAAAGGAGTTTGGTTTCCTTGAATAAAGACAACCATATATTCGGGAGCTAAATCATACATTTGTATAAAAACATTTCTGTGGACCACTCAAACAAGAGCAATGTGGAAAGGTAATTAAGTTTTAAAGTGAGGATTTCTATTTTAGAAACAAACAAGGATGTATATAGCAAATACAAATATAAACCTTACTGTGCCAAGCACTTCACAAGCACAAAACAAAAAGATGCTGCCAAGTCTACTGAGCATACGATGGCAATTAGCAGGTAGCCATGCACAAATGCCAGAAGTCTTACCAGCAGCAACTGAACTCCCTTTTCTCAGGGCCTGATGATACTGGTCTGCATTCCCTAAGAGTGCTCTTCTATTGATCCCATAACTCATCTCACCTTGGTCCCCACTACTCCAAGATAAGGCCCATAGACAACTGAATTAAGATTCCCTCAGACACTTGACAAGACTGAAGGATCCGTACAAGTTTCAGGAGTTAGACAACTGTTACAACACTTCTGTTTCCCACTCCTTAATCAAGAAAGGGTGTGCGGTCAGTGAGACCAGTTATAGAAACACCAATCTCTCTGAGCCTCCAACAGTCTCTTGAACTTCAAGATGAAGATACTAGAGGGACACAGAGGGAAACCAGAGAGCTTCCAGAGAACCTTAGCTCTCAAACTCCACCTGCCATCAGCAACTATATCATGTACATTAGAGATACTACTTTTATCGAACAGCAAGTTTTACTTTGAAAATCCAACATTTCAATAAGAATATTATACACTGGGGATATTTATTAACTTAATAAAGGGGAAGGTTTGTTTGTTTTTATTTGAAATATAGTTTGTCTCTTGCCTAAATGGAAACAGAATCGCTAACATTAGTTCATTTCATGTCAGAACCTATCTACAAGGAAATTACCTTTAGGATGGCAGGAATATTTTCAGCTAAAATCTGCTAGTACCGAGTTTAAAATCAGCATTAGCCACAATAGTTGATAAGCAAGAGAGAAATGGAAGATTTTTTGGAGAAAAATCTTCAAAAGAAGGCAAAAGGGGATTTTTTTTTTTTTTTGCTTTAAACTCAGAGTTCAACACACTAGCATACTCTATACTCATAAACCACTTCATTCATTAGGACAAGAAGATGGTCTTATTCCTACTACTACTACTGAATTCAATAGGCCATTTATTTAGCAACTCTCTGACTGGAGTATGTGCTCTCTTTTATTCAGTCTAGTGTTGACAGCAGTAATCAAATTTTGTACATACCACTGGCTCTATTATAGTTCAACAGCAGCTGGCTGGTTGCCTGGTCTCCTTATCATGTACAATAAAAAAAGACCAGCCAAACAGACCAGCTGAAACTACAGAGGGAAGACATAAGTAGAGCAGAGCTCAAGTAGAAGTCTAGTAAGTAGAAATCACGTGGGTTTATGCTTGCCCATGTATTACAAAGCATGGAGAAGAACAAGACTAGGCTCAACACATGACAAGCTTACTTCCACAGTTTTCAGGACTGGAGCTTATAAGCTAACTCAGTCCTTTTAGAAGAAAATACCTGGATGACACATTTCATACACGAAACACCACTGATCAATAGCTCAGTCCACTCAGCAGGGAATGGTAAAGGGAAAAAGAAAAAAAAAGGGAGGGGGGAAAGAACTGTATTTGAAGGTGAACTCAAACATTAGGGTCACTTCTCTGTTGCAGCCCCAGAATGTATGAAGTCAGCACCAGGTTCAAATTAAAATTAAAGTTCAGAGGCAAACAACAATGGGAGTAGAGGGCAACATCCTTTAATTATAAAAATCCCCTCTATGCAAGGCAGTCAAGAATGAGATCAGTTTCCAATTCTTCTTTGCCTTCTGGGAGCCTTCCAAGAGTCTTGAATTACTTGACTCTGGGAAAAGGAAACTGGCTTCTTTTTCACAGCCTCCCTCTTTCTAGCTTTGTTCCAAGTAGGCCCTGGTTAAGCCTGTTCTGAACTTCCACTCTTCCAGACATCTCTGCAGAAAAAAGATTTGTTTTATAGAACAGGAAAAAAAATAACCCAGACTGTTTCTTATGGGAGCAGAACAAGCAGATACAGACCTCCTCCTTCACCTTCCTTCTCTACTGCGAAAGAGCCAAGAGCTGCCTCCTTCCTAGAGGAAGGGCACACTCTTCTGCAGGGTTCATGCACTACCTCTCTAGCCCCAGCCTTTATAATACTATTATAATGGGCTTCTATTCAAGTGCTTTTCATGCTGTGGGACACTAACACCCCATATTTTTGTTCCGGATGTTTTATTTCACAATAACAACACGACAGAACTTTTTTCACTGGCCTGACAAAATTGGTTTGAATTAGCAGACCTCACAACGCTTGTTTGAGCAAGCGAGTAAGACAGCTTAGAGGGCAATGCTAAAGAGAAGGATGCTGAATAACAGGAACCTAGATAGAAGGTGATGTTTCAAGAGCCTGTTCCACTTTGGCAGAAACCGGTCATTAGTTTATCTCCTGCTTCCAGGATACCCACAGTAACAGTAATTTCAGATGGGTAACAAAGACTTTTTAGCATTTCTACTAAAACCTCCCTTCACACAGCAGGCTCATGTCTGCACAAAGCTTTCTACTGAAAAGGGAATTAGCAGCACAGTAGCTGCCCTCCCTACCGTGGAAGAGGAGCATAGCTTTGAGCGTGGCAGCCGTTAGACCACAGCAATACAGATAACACACAGCTACTCTTCTCAAGTGCTCACACTGAGAGGCAACTCCAACACCAAACCCTTCCAGCATGCAGCACTTCAGCCACGCTGCACTCAACACACAGGGTTCTTGTAAAACAGCACGTCTGTGCTGCTGCAAATAACCAACTGACTCATCCTGCAAAAGAAGTCACAGCAGCAACTGTAGATAACAAGTTGTGACACCTTTCAAGAATCTCCACCGTTTTAGTTACTCTGTTTCAAAGTTATTCTTTCATCCTTGGGGTGAGGGTATCCTTTTTTCCCTCCTGTATAGATACTGAAGGGAATATTTTGCATGTAAATACCAAGAAAACTTGTGGTCCACATTATTCTTCCAGAATGTTTTGTTTACATTTTAGTCATATCTGTGAAACCCAACCACCACACACAACCAGCAATGCCCCCTTTCACAAAACATCCTGGGCCACCTGTTTCCAGCACCCCAGAGGAGTGACAGCATGCGCACAGGAGATGTAGAAGCCTTCTGCATTTTGCTTCTTGTTTAAGATGCTCAAGCACACCTGCTGAAACACAGTTCCTCCCCATTCCTGGGCACCTTCATAGAACGAAACCCTGATCAATTTATGACAGATGCACAGCTCACTTGTGTGCTGGAGTGTACCGTGTCTTTCAGTGGGAGCCCTGCACCGAGCCCCAAGTGGCAGCATGCAAGCCCAAGCATAGGAGAGGGACCACCACTTCTGCCATCCCAGCTCCTCCAAGCAGACATCCTGGTGGTTAACAGTTCTCAATACCTGCTCTGGTAGCAGGCATTGCCCTGCTGCAAGTGGGACAGGCTGAGGAGCCTGGGCCAAGTGGCTGTCACAGCTGCTGGTGGGCAACTCCTCCCTGGCCAGAAGCACTGCCCTCAGCACACTCTGTCACATCAGGAAAAGGCACTACCTCAAAAACGCATCTTGCTGCCCTGACCTCCATGTGCTAGGAAGCAATCAAAAGCTTGGGAAGCAGTAGCTTAGGGAAGTATATGAATAATAAAACAATTTACTTGTACCTTTTCCTGTCTGTTGCTCATTTTGTAAATGTCTGTTTGTGTCTCCAAGAACAGAAACATCTCAAAGCTTCCTTTTATGTTGTACAGAGAGTTTTCCTTAGGAAGTATCTTCCAATACATTTGCACATTTTTTTCAAACTAGAAGTTGTAGGCAGGAGCAATGGGAAACCTAGCGGATTTAATTTCTAATTGCAGTTATGTAGGTTGATTCAATTTTGAGCATGATTCCATTGATATCCATTCTGGTTTACATTAGTTAAATGTGCTTCTGCTAACAAACTCTGGCCAGGGTGCACACCGACAAAGAATAAAAACGGTCCTGTCAACAACAGAAGAATGACTCAGAGCCCTCTAAAACTTGTATGTCAATATACCAAATACTTGTAGCCCCACAGGAGACAGCTCCTACATGGAAAGAGTCTCTTCCATCCTGTTCACCAGCCACAGCAGCAAAGTACTAACCACCTTCTAACTTTAGGTGCCACAAAATAGGATGAAGGAGGGACTAAAAGCTCTAGATGCAACCCTCCTCTCCAGTCCCTATACAGATAGATATATATATATGCACATGCTATATATACACACACTTTGAAGAGCAACAGACCTTACTAAGCCAAACCTCCCAGCTCTCCCCATGCAGACCAAGTGGGGCATTGAGGTTTGCCTCAGGATGGGCAGAGGGAAAGGACAGTGCACGAGGAAGCCTGGAGAGCAGCTCTGGAGCAAGCACATGGCCAGCTACTTGCCAAATCCTTCAGGCCTTTGCTGAGGATGCCACTACCAGATAGTACTGCAACCATGGCCTTCATCCCGAAAGCTAAAACCCTTCTCCCTCAGCAGCAGGAGATGAGAAGTGCAGATAATCACAGTTAAATTTATCACGGGCATATTTTAACAGTTGCGCAGTCAGAGTGATGACCTGAGGCATTAGTGGTTAGCAGAGTGCCACCAACAACTGCAGCCTCAAACATCTAGAAGTTTGCTTTTCTTTTTTAATGCCCCGAGACAAGGCATGGGTAATCAGATAGCACCCTTGAAGGCATTAACTCTTCAGCTGTACCATTTAGAGCACACTATTTATATGTTGCCACTGAGCTGTCACAAGTATACATGTTTATTAACAGTCTTTTTAAAATTAGCATTAAATTTCTACCACCCAGTCTACTTCCCGTTTGCAACAATGTATTTTATTCATCCTTTTCCAAAACCCGAAAGCCACAGAGGACAAAGAGGGACAGCATTGTGCAGAGCTGCTCTGCCTTCTGCAGGAACTGTTAAGGAAATCCTTTGGACTTCCCACAGTCGCCATGCTGCGGATGGGGAGTTCTGCTCACCACGAACAGAAGGATCTGCAGAAAGCCTGCATTAGGAACCTCAAGTCTCCCAATTCCTTCTTGAACAGCGAGAGTACTGCAGGGAGCTCCCCAAGCTAAACAGGCTGTCTTTTCCTAGTTTCTTACTGACTTTTAGCTTTCTGGACTATATTGGAGCCACACTAAGACTAGGCAAAAAAAAAAAAGAAAAAAAAAAAGCAAAGTCTCTTCCCTGTGATTATTTAGCTGACTGCAGGCAGCTCAGGGATAGCCTTCCTGCAAGTGGCTTCTTATCCATTAGCACACTTTGACAAATCCACACGAGAAGTTGAACTTGTTTGTGCTGACCAGAGTTAGTCTTTAGAATAGATACAGCAATTACAGGGAGAGGACAGTTACATGTCCATATAAATGCATCTTCAGTTAAACTGTCCACACCCCAGAGGATAAACCTGTCTCCTGCCAAGAAGCCAGGGCAAGCAACTTCCCTGGAACAGGTTGCCCAGGGAAGTTGTAGATGCCCCGTCCCTGGAAGTGTTCAAGGCCAGGCTGGATGGGGCTTTGAGTGACCTTGTCTAGTAAGAGGCATCCCTGCCCATGGCAGGGGGTTGGAACTCAATGATCTTTAAGGTCCTTTCCAACCTAAACCATTCTTTGATTCCTCTTTCCAAAATAGCATTGCTGTTATCAGAGTCAAAAAACCCAACCTCAAAACGTGCCTACTGAGCTCAGCGTGGGAAGGCTGCACTTGGTGTGCAGGAGCCAGCACAGAGCTCAGGTGCACACACTGAGCCCAAGTGCTGAAACAGCACCGCAGCCCATGGGGACAACACACTGCCCAGCATGATGAGGGCAGGCACCACACTATTCCTTCTCCTGCATGATGCCAGAGCCAGGCCTCAAGATTTTTCAAACTACAGAAAAGCCATCTAAAAATTAGCTACTCTACTACTGCTACAGTATGAGGCTTTACTTTCATAACAGACTCCTTTAACAAAAGACAAAAACCCAAAATACACCCCCCCCCCCACCCCCAAAAAAAAACAAAAACCATAAAACACACTCCAGCTCAATCCTCTCTAACAGCCTCCAGCTAAGTACAGACTTACTATACCTCTTGTTAATTTGTCCCAATAGTTAAACTGCACTCATTGCTAAAAGGTCGCATGCTAATTCACATCCTTTAGCTACTGATTTCTTTTTAACAGCTACAAACTGCAAATCATTGTTTGTTTGTTTAAGGTTGCCAGAACTGCAACAGGACCAGAGAGCATATTACAGTAGATATTCCAACATCAGATGTTTTGGTAGGTATAATACTCTACAACAACTGTATTTAAAAAAGAGAATAAAATCAGCGCATCACAGTTGTCAGAAACTAGAAGTGCATCATTAAAACTGTTGTTAAAATTAATGGACATCTTTCTCCCCTCCCTCACCAATTAGCGTGGCAAGAAAAAGCGTGAGGTAAAACCATGCCCTTTGTTAAATATTGAACCTACTGGAACCTGCAAAATAATGGATTATTAAACTAGGTTGAAGCAGGGGTCAGTTTACAGAGGAGCATCACGCAGCAGCTATGGCAACAGAGCCACCACACTCCACTGCCAAGATAAGAACAAAAGGCAAAGCAACAAAGAGCATCCACCTGCTTTCTTAGGGCCACAGAAGCAGAATTAAAGCTCTCAGAAGGAGGGCTTTTCAGTTTAGCACAGGTTTTCTGCGCATCAATGGACTAGGGACAGAGGAAAACATGGAAGAGAGACAAAGCACATGGTACAACTGAACTGTTGCCTAGAGGGAGAAAACACCTACACAAACACCAGAAAAACACCCCAAACCCAGCCTCTCCAAAAGTAACTGTACACACAAACTTAGAAGCGGAGATCCAAAGGCAGTAAAAAGATAGTTGCACATAATTTTCCAAATGAAATGCACCATGTCAAACCAACTGCCCAGATTCCCAAGCAGAGATTGGAGACCAGACCAGCCCACACATCAGCTGAAGAGGTCAAGCAATAGCTGGATTAGCAGATACCTCACTCAACCACACAGTAGCTAAGGAAAGCTCACACAAACTCTACCTTCAGCAGAGTGGGAAGAAGGCTAGGCAGTGGCAAGCAGCTGAGGGGTAGTAACTGATCCAATTTTGCCAGCAAGTAAAAGGTCGTGTGTTTACACCCTCACTTGTTTTTAAGAAGAAGTTTTCAGCAAGCTTTCTGTGTATATCTTTGCAGGCTTCTGCCAGGTCAAATGGAGAACACTGGGATCAGTTATTGAAGCTCAAGTGCGTGGAGGAGTAATTACCAAAGCCCCACTGGACAGAAGGATTGCATTCTTGTGTTCTTCAAATGCCACCACCCACTAAGAAATCATAATAAAACTCCCAGAAACCTTCTATGCAAAGCCAGCATACACTGTGCAGACAGCAGGCCAGCCCACAGCTGCACAGTACCAGTCTCAGAAACTTCATGTGCACCTCTCAAAGTACTATGGTACAACAACACTTGAACTCCGCTATTGCTGCCACCACCAATATGGGTTTTGTCACCAACATAACCAAGTATTAATTGAATTTAAAGCTTAAAATCACATGCAAAGGTTGAGATGGTACAGGAAGTTCCAAGCTTTCCTGTGCCAGACTGCGTGGCAAATCACACACCTTCCCAAGCTAAAAAAAATGACACCCCAAGACACAATTCCTGCTTCAGAATTGCTGTGATGCAGCACATATTTACTGTCAACAATATACATGTTTGCTAGCTGATCTTAAACCGCTTTGAGGTTGAAAAAACAGATGCACACACTATACTAACAACGATATTGGACACCTTACTGAAACATCATGCCTTAACCTTGAAGTGTGAGCAGACGTGGACACTCATCCATGATCTGAACAGCAGCTTTTCTGTCATTCATCACCACCACCACCCCATCACTCATTTTGTACTATCTGTTACAAAAGCATTTGACATTTGCTGAACAACCTGACTGGAGGTTAAATAAAATTTTACATTACTTTTACAAAAACATTGTAAAGCTGAAGCCTTAAATTCAAAAGGGAAAAAGTCAAATTCTTAAGCATCTTGTCCTTCCCATTGGGCTGACCAGTGATGACTTTAATGTATTTTAAAATGTTATGTATATAGTGAGTGTACTCATCACTGTGAGCACATGAGGATGGAATATAAGTAACCCTGAAGAAAGGGGGCTACACCAAAGTAAGTAGACTGAGATTTTGAAACACCATACACCATTCTGCACATTCAGGACCCTTGCTCCATTCAGCAGATGGGCTTTTATAGCCCCACAATCTCCCTAACAGGGGAAGCAAAATTCTCTGAATGGCATAGCCTGTTTGCCAGTTCATTCCTTACTTTGTTTCTTCTTTCCTACTGCCCTTCTCACTTTTGTTGCTGCTACCAAGCACTGAGTAGATAGGGTTATTTTATTACTAGTTTATTACTTCGTTCTCGAGGGACAACAGGGTACTGCTGAAAAGTGTGCCTCATTTCTCTCTGCAGGACTGTCAACACCAAAAGCCACTTTAAACTCACAAGGCTAATATTGAGGCAAGTTGTATTAAGCTTGCTTAGAGGTGTACTTTAAAAACAAAAAAAGTCTCTATTAAGTTGGTAAAAGTCCAATACAAATAAAAGAGGAGAGAAGAAAAACAAAACACAGAAACAAGTTGTATGGCAGTTGTAATTCACTAACGCAAACATGAGTGTGCAACCTTCCGGGCTCTTTGTTACTCTGCCTTCAACTTGCCTTAGATTTAAGCAAGTTCTCACAATACCTGTAATTCAACCAAAGATCATACCCTGTTTATTACCAATAATTGAATATCTCACTGTAGTATGCCCAACACACAGTTATACTCTCATATAAACTTTTTTATTTATGCACAGTTCCCTCATTCTGCTTCAGACAGCTGTATGAATTAAGCATTATATAATTACATTGTTACTTTATTTTTGTAACTTTGTATCACAATCACAGAATTAATTCATTTTTGCTTGTTTTCTTTGATCTGTTGGCATGTGCTTTTGCTGGTTTGATTTAAAAAAAAAAAAAAAAATCACTTTGAGCTCTGCCACATTCCCTTACCTGTAACAGAAGTTTGCCTCAAAATCATTTTTTAGTCACAAAAGGACTTCAGGTCAGCCACAGGGGGACTTGGAAAGCAGAAATCAACCCCCCACACCCCCCACCCCCAGTATATATTAGCCTCATAAAACGATAGGAAGAAAGGGGATCCCCACAATAAAGACCTTTACAGCTTAGATCGCAAGATAAGCAAGGCAGTTTAGGGGAAGGGTGACAAGGTTCAAAAACAGAACTTCATACAGGTACAATTAAATTGTTTGGGATGTTATTAAATAACACAAAACCCAACAGTCTACCTTTGGTAAAAATTGTGCTACTGAATGTATTCAAGGCCCCGGGTCATTGAAAAGTAGTTCTGGTGTAGATGCATACAAATGGCCACAAACAGTCAAGAACCTGCATTAACCAGCAGTTTTTAAAAATCTACATTGACTGTAAACCCTTTACATCCAAATAACCGCCCACAGCCCTGCTGTTTTCCACCTCCTACCTTTCTCACCACTTGCCTCCATATACTCAATTACTCTTCCTGCAAACAACAAAAACCTCACTGCTGTTCAGAAGGGGGAAAAAAATTAATTAAAAAAAATCACCTCTCAAAACAAATCACAAGACAGTTCATTTAGACTTCTCATTTCCACATGATCATCAGGTGCTGTCATACTAACTATCTTGTACCAACCTCCTCCCCCATAATTAACTTCATCTTCTTTCCCTTATTCTACCACTGAGCTATACAGCTGTTAATTAGTTTTTTGATTCTCCATCAGGAGGGTCAAAATCAATAAGATAGATCAGCTCATTGCATGCCAGTACAATCCCAGTGAAATGAACATAAATCCCTACCAACACTGAAAATAAATACTGCATGCCCACCACTTTCTCTTGCATGAAAGATCAGGCAGCTGGGACAGAGAAGATGCAGAGGATAGTACAAGCCCTGGGGCAGAGCCAGGTGGGACCACTGAACTCCTCCCACCAGCAGACAAAAGCAGGCATGGGCAAATATGAGGGGGCAGAATGCTGTCACAGTAACTTGTACTTGTCCCTGCAGTGCCATTTTGGCAGCCAGCTAAACCATGACTCATAGCCACCCCAACACAAGGTTTCTGGCTAAGCCCAGCTTGGCCACAGAGAGCTTTGCCAGCTCCATCTAAACAAATAAGCCCAGAGAAGCACCCAGGGCCTGTCCCAACACTCCCCTGGGAACTGGGTGGAATTGCTAAAACACATTTTTAACTCTGTATTTCAGTATTTGTTAGAGAGGAGGAGGACAACACTACAAGGATATGTGGTCAGCTGTAGACAAGCAAGAACTTTGTGACTACTATGGGAACAGCCAGAGCTCCTCTTGGTTACTATCATGACCATTCATACAATTACCCACACCCTCAACAGCCAGCTTCAGCCAAAAATACCAAGGGCACTCTAATGATATAGTTGGTTTGCCATTTGTTCCACTGCTTTAGGAAACCAGTCTCAACAACAGCCTTCTTCCAAACTAAACCCACTCCAACAAGGAAGTCTGCTGGGAAGCCATGCCAGAGCAGCAGTGATGACAGGAGGGAATTCCTCACGTCTTGTTTGGCCCAAGGATGGAACACAGAGTGAGCAGATCACAGAGCTTACTTGTATGTTTTCCCCTCACCTAAATCCCATCTTCTGATACAGAACAGAAGAGCCAAGAGATTTGTTATGATTTGGAAGCATACAAGGCATGGGCAGGTTCTGCTGCTGCTGGGGAGCAGGAAGGTTCAAGCAGCAGCAGCAATGCCAAAACAATGCAGGCCTTGGGAGGTGGAAATGGAGAAGTTGAGAGCTTCCAATCTAACCTGCTGCTTACAGAAATCGCACAGGGCTCCTGCAATAATCAAGAGTTGCCTAACACCAACCAGGCTTTCTTTTTGAAGGCAAAAAGGTCAAACTTTATCATTAAGCTTCACGGCTAATACCTCTACAAAAATAATAAAGTTTCCATTTAATTTGCTTCAGCTTGCCCCTACTACCCTAAAAGCTCCCATTCCATCATGCTGGCAGTAGCCCATAATCACAGCCAGCAACAAGAGGCTTTCTTCACTATCTGTAAAAAAATTGATGGATATTAAATGCCCCTCTGAAGAGTGCTGTATCACTCCCCCCTTGCCCCCATAAAAAAAAAAAAAAAAAAAAAGAGGAATATCAACACACATATTAGGATAATGTTAGAAAAGCTTGATAAATATCACAAGTACAAAAACTTATCCACAACAACCTCACAGAAACACAGCAGAAGTGTTTCAGCACTGTCAGCCTGAACAGAAGTTCTCCAAAATTATTTTGGAATAACCCAAGTGTCTCTTAACATAACCCAGGTTAGAAAGTATGCACTACCAAGATCCCCTTCATCAAAAGGCCTTCTAGATAGCATCACTGTAATATCAAAGTACCTTCCAGCTAAGGACTGCAGGGAGTTTAGCCCTCGAGTCCATCTCTCCTCCCTTTCTGGCACTGGAAGAGCACAAATAGCAGTATATAATAGGCAAGGAAGGAGGGAGAGGGATGGATCACCACACATACACATCCCTTGTGTCTATATACAAAATCCATTACAAAAGTGGAAGCTAGGCAGACTAGAACAACTGTGTGTCTCATGTTTGCGCTAACAAGTTATTGCCAGACCTTTGACTAGGATTTATGAACAATGCATGCAGGAAATGGAAGAAAAAAAACCCATAGAGCAATTATCTTGTCTAAAAAGCTGGACATGTGGTGGTGAACTTACAGCATAGTACGAACCAAAAAAATCACAAGGCAACCAGATACATGATGCTTAAAGGCTGAGTTAAGTTTTGATTTCAACAAAGCCAAGCTCACAGGAGCAAGCCTGGCACAGCCACCAGCAGAGAACTGCACAGGCCTCCCCAGCTGGGTGGGGACCTCTTGCTGCAAATAAAACTAAGATTTTTCAACAACTTCATGAAATCACTGCTGTCCCTGCTCATTCTGTTGAGCAATTCGAACACATCTTTCACACTCACATACACAAGTAAGAAAGTACACAAACTGTGAAGGAGACGGAAACATACAGATGAGCATTTTGGGAATTTGGGAATTCCCAAGTTCAGACCTGGACCACCAGAAAAAAGACACACTGTATCTTAGATCAAGTAGAGAAAACAGATTACCAGCATTTCTCCAGTGGAGTTGGAAGGAAACAGTGAGTTTACCTGCATCTCCAGAGTCCATATTCCAATATCTAGACATTGCACATGTAGAAGAGAAACTGATGGAAGTCAGAAAATAAAGACACACCCATGAGAAACCTAGGGAATTAACCTTACCAAGCACGTGGATTAACTGAACTCAACATCCATGAATAGATATGAGAAGTGTGTAAGGTTCCTTTTCATCTGAGATATCAGAGCTGGCCAAGAAAGAAGGGTGGGGGGCTGGGGAGAAGCAAGAAAGAAATGGCAATGAATATTGTACTACAGGGGCTGGATATCTGAATTTCCTCAGCTGTTTGCCTGAGATCCGCTCTTTCTTGTCTGTACCCACTAGATGAAATCTCTGACCACATGAAGCTAGCACTCAGCAGCAAGAACATCCTGTCTGCCACTTCTGTTCCAAATTTCTCTCCCCCCTTATGAACCTTTTTCTGGATAACTCAGAAAATGTACTTTTAGCTCAATTATGGCTTTGCTTCTTAAAAATAAGAGAAAAAGTGAGAATATATATTCTCCACATGGCATTCTATTCCAGAGGAAAATATTCCAGTCACAACATAGAAAGCTGACATCCAAGTCCAAAGGTGAGTTCATGGGGGAGAGAGGAAGGCAAAAAAAAAACCCAAAGAATTTTAGGCAGCATCCAGCAATTCTTATACCAAATTTCAGGTGGTTAAAAAAAAAAAAAAAATCACCACATTACTATTAATTGTTATCATTCAAGGGTTTCAAAAGTCACATCTCTTATATCCCAAATGCCCAGGAGCCCTCCCCACACAGTCTGGAAGGAACAAGGAGGTAAATCCATCCCCTAAGAGTGGTTTGATCATGTCAATGACGTACTCCGAAGTGTGCACACATGGCCTCATTGCTGGCTGTCTCCAAGTCACCCTTGCTAGCAGGGGGCAATTCAGGCTGGAGATGGAAAAGCTGTCTCTGCCACCTGCCTGTATGTGTGTGGGGGAGGTCAGGACAAGTTTCAAGAACTCCCACTCCAGCACGTGATGGAGGGAGCAGAGGCACATGCTTTAGCATGAAGAGGATTTACCATCCTCCTAAGCAACCAACTGGAAACATCTCATTAGACTTCTAACAAAAATCTCAGATCCACACACTGCTATATAATTATTCTCAACTTGAAAGGGCTGCATAATTTCTCAGGAATGTCACCATTTCCAAATGGAAGTCTCAAAAGGGAAATATATATGTATCTATGTATATGTGTGTGCACAGGCATATACATCTGCTTATACCTCTATCACTCTTATCTTTAAACATACACAACGATGACAAAAAACCAACACCACAGCATCTTGTTCCATCATTAAAAAACACTGTCTTATTTTGTGGCTGTGCTGTTTGTACACCAGGAAGAAATATCCGAGCTAGAGGTGTGTAATCACCTTTTTATTTACTTTACCATTCATTTTTACGAGGGGGAGGGGCAGGAACAGAAGCACTTTTTAAAATATGTCATTCCCTGAGGGCAGAAACTCATGAAACCTGTTTCTTCAGAAGTGATTTTCTCTTCCCTGGAACTCTGTCATCTTCGTTGTCCGACCCTTACGATAACATCAGTGGGTACAACCCAACATCTTGCTTATCCTAGACTAATGCATGTAGTATTTGGTATTTTATTTAAACCACTTAGCAGAAATCTCATTGTTTCTCTCTCAAAGTTAGTCACAGGGGACTCTTATCTACCCAGTAACAGGTTATAACAAAAAAGAAGTTATAGGAACATAATTTTTGAAAGTTCTATCTTCTTTCTGTTTTGAAGGCATCAGTCCCCACTTGCAGTAAGGAAACAGAGGAAGGAACAGGAAGTCAAGGTAAGCTTTTTGTATATTGTTTTCTTTTACAATTTCTTTGTTTTCTTGAAGACTACTAAGTTACAGTGCTAAAGATCAAGGGTGATCTTCCTGGACGTTCTTGATGTTTCCTCTGACAAAGGCACAACTCTGAGTTATGGATGACCTGAACACTCCATGTATCTGTCAAGCCCAAGGTCTGTGACAATCAATAGTGCAGAAGAGAGGCAAAGATAACAGCCATTTTACAGATTTCCCTTCCAATTAAGAGAAAAAAGAAAAAACCCAACGCTATTCTGCAGTACAAACAGGTCTCATCTACAGAGAAAACAACTCCTTAAAGAAAAAAAAAATAAAATCAACAGCTACCATTGTGATCTTGTGTCTCAAAACTGTAATAGTATAACGAAGTTTTTAGGACTTTGTATTTCAAGCCTAATGCACATCCTAAAGAACACTCTTAACAGGATAAAAGATGTGTCTGATATGGCAGCTCTGATGTTAAGAGCTATGCAGGCTGAAAGACATAATCAAGAAAAAGTTTAAACCTTTAAAATATACAGGGTCACTCACCTAAGAAACCAAAGACACAGCACTCAGACTGGTAACAAGGATGAACTATTACAAGCAGTGGGTTCTACTGACAGATTACACCCAACTGACATTAGGAGGTTTTTAAAACAATTCAGTAGTCCAAGAAATTCCAACTGGGAACAAAGTTCAGGAAAACTACCCACATAGACAGTTACAGCTGCTTCTTCACTGCTATAATTTCTCCACAGAAATAACTACAAGAAAAAACAAGGGGAAATGGAGAAGGGAGTGACATAGTAGCAGGACGACGGAAGAACACCTCATTCAGGGTAAAAAAAAAAAAGTCATGCTAAAATTCAGTCCCTAGATTAGATTTAAAAATCGCCTTGTTGTGTTTAATAGTTAAGTAATAAAATGGATCCAAATTTATTAGCAGGTATTTTAAACATACTACAAGCACACAGCTTCTATCAGCTAGTTCCATCGCGCAATGCCTGCTACACACAACTTCTGACTAAACACTTTGTACGTTGTGTAGAAATTTCTCTTTCCAGCCACTGTGCTCTAAGGCATTTCAAGCATTTCCACCTACTCCCCATTTTTATGCATCAACACTGGTCCTTGTATACTAGAAAGCTTGCTGAGAAGTCATCGCTTGGGGTTAAATTTTAACAGACCATGTTCTATTTGCATAGGTCTGGTTAATGAAGAAGTGACTGGTAGAGGGTATAATATCCTGACCTTCTGTCATGAATTTTAATTGCTTACGGACAGTTAAGCTTAGCCCTACCTTCCCACCTGAAAAGATCTGCACTGATAATTTCTCCCTCAACCTTACGTAGCGCAGATGGTGTTTCACTGAGCACATTGCTCATGCATTACCTGCCATGAGTACTGCGGTGGGTGAAGTGGAACAGTTGGTCAGGTGTGACCCAGGCATAGAAGAGCTCAGGTGGGTGCTAAGCTGGAATTACTCTGCCCTTACCTAATTGAAGAATGTCGCCTGGTAACACCATGGCTGCTGTAAATCAAGTAATTTCTAACAACCAGACCTGTTCTGACTTTTACAATCTCTGCCACTCTTCTAGACTTGCCAAACTTTACTCTTCAGAGTGAATTTTTCCTCATCCTCAATGCAGGCTTCCCCTCTACCAGGCAGGTTTGCCATGGGAGAACAAGACCATTCTAAGAGGAAAGTCAGCTTGGAAAAATTAAAGAAAGGAAGCAGGTGCTCTTCAAAACTCTGTGTAATGAAGGATTTCACTTCAACTGAAAAGAGAGAACCTTTCCTTCTTCAGCACACTAATGCCACTAACTGCTCAGAACAGACCAACAGATTTATCAAAGCTGAGGTCAACTTGCAATTTCTGAAAAAACTTTAATAAGGTCTACATAATTCAACTACTTTAATTTCAGGGAAACATAGATATTCATTGAAGGAGGTACAAAGTTTTCCAGTATGTTAGTGTTAAAAATAAAGGTCTGATCAAATAAGCGACAATACATAAAACAAAATGCCTTTGCAAAAATCCCACAATGCCAAATTCAAATCTCAACAACATCCTTATTCAGCATATTTTGTATGTGCTATTTTTTTTTTTTTTTAATATGCACTTTTGCAAAGAAACCACTAACATTGCATGGAGCAGCTTGCAAGATCCTGAAAGATTTTCTGGCAAACCTCCTCTGCACTATGGTGTTAATTCACCATATAAATATTCAAAGATATTCTTGAGTAACTGCCATAAGGGTACATACTTCTGTAGCTACATAGCCTCATCTGTGCTTAGCTCACTATGCTAACACTCTGCCCTGGGATGGAAATGCAAGGTCAAGTTGCACAAGTTCTGAGAATTCGGCAAAGTTACGTTAAGATGGGGAAAAAAGAAATCCCAAGAAAAAGCAAGTGATGTTGGCCACCCCAGGTCACTTTTACCCCTTGTTATTTACCTGCCTAGAGTAAAGCAGGAACCCCAGAATTTTCTGTGTAGACAGAGCATGAAGCTCCCTTTGGCTAGTGCTTCCACATGACCTGAAAAAAATCATGTCAGAATGAGTTTCTAAATGAAAAGTTGCAAGGGAGTGGAGAGAAAAGTGACTATCCTTCAAGAATGCCTCAAATACTGACAAAAAAGTACTGGAAGAACATCATAAAAGCTTAAGATACGACATGCTGCTAAGCAAGGCTAAAGATAGCCAGCCTTCCACAACTGATGACCAGGTCAAGCACTAGACCACTATACATGCATCAGCCTAAAGCTAAAATAAGTTTGGGAACAGACAGGCTTGTTTGGCACTAAACACAGTTTGGGAGACAGGAGTACACATGAAAGAAAAAAAAAAATATATATATATGATCAGATGCCATTCTGTTCACATTCTTGATCCATCATCAAGAAGCAAACCTTCTCATTTTAGAGATTTAAAACCAAAGAACTCAAGGTCAAGGTAGCATTTTGCACCATTATTTCACCTACCTGTACATTAGATAAATATATTTGCCTTGAAGGTGTCATTTAAAAAGTAGTCTCTCTTGCATATATATTCTGACTTGAACAGCAATTGAAAATAAGTTATATTTTAAAATAAAGCATGTGGTTATTCATATTGAATTTAGTAGTTTATTCTACAGAAGGAAATTTGAAATAGGTCTTTAAGAAATTGCTTGAAGCTGAGAAGACTTGTTTTACTAGCTCTGCTTATTATGAAAAAAAAGACAAATTATAATAATTGGATCAGCTCTTGATAAGCTTTTAGTAAAGAAAAATCCACTCATCTTGTATTAACATACCACCCTTCATTACTGATATATAATTAAACCTCCTTGCTCTCCCTTCATAGATAAGTGCATAGAATTTTCTTGCACTGGAATGGTAGAGCAGCAGGTTACACATTTGTTCTACCGATATTTAAATAAACAGCAGATTATTATTTGTAATGAGCTGGATGACTTTGGAAGACATGAGCTTGCTGATCCACCTAGTCCTCGGCTGTTCTCTCATCATTCCAATTCCTGCAGAAGGGGGTAGAAAAAAATTTCTAAAGATTGTTAGGGAAGAAAATCTACTATTAAATAAAGACTTTATCTCGTCTCCCTTGATTAAGATAGTTAAAGGATGCCTTAGCTAAAATACAGTAAATTAACCAGAAATAATTCTCTTTTGTTCCTGATTTGTGTATTAACTGACTACTCATGTCTAAAATAACAGCCTGCAAAATAGGTTTTATAACTCTTTCAATTATATGCACCTTACACAAAAGGGGCAAACTCTGTATCATACACTAATTCTCACTGAGACTAGATTTTACAGTTTGCTGAACTTCAAAATGGTTTTTGTGATACCTTGCAGATACCTTGTAGCAAGAGTTCAATTTATTCATCCAAAAAGGAGAGGAATAAAAAGAACAGGCAAAAAAAAAAAATCTCTATTAACTATGCCACAAGACAGATACCAAGTAGATAAAAAGAAGAGTCCCACATAATTCACATACATTTTTCTTTACACCACAGTGTACTCCAGATAACAGACCCAGATCAAAATACACCCCAACAGCCACAGATTCTCACCAAGATCAAACATAATTAATTCAATTGCTTTTTAAAGACTTCCACTAACATTAGTTACCATAATTATAACTCATCAACTCTGTCAGCTGATAACCTTTTGGCTCCGATATATTCAGGAGAGCCAAGAATGTACAATTTCCTTTGCTTCATTGTACTGTAGATGAGAGTTGAGCCACGAATGTGTACAGCCTCTTTACATTTTTCTGGCAGCACTAATAGGAGAGTGAGTTAAGGTCCTTTTCGAGTGCTGGAATAGTATGAAAGGAGCCTTATTGCAAATGAGAATACCAGGCAGGCGTAACATCTTAGGATGAACAAAACCCCTTTTTCTGACTTCTTTCCTCAAATCACGAGAAGGAAAAAAAAAAAAACCACAACACCAACTGCGTGCATACAAAGGAAGACTTTTCAAACTGTAAGAAACAAGTATAGAGACTTAGAACTCATTTCAAAATTTCTCTCCTCCTTCCTATGTCTACACAAAATATATAGAATAGTTTGATAATCAGGTTGCACTAGTCCTAGACCACATACCTTTTTGTTTCCAATGACCACCACAGCACATTAGCATCTTTCAACTGTGCATTACATCCAGAGAACTCATGTTCTTTAACCCCTTCCCTTCTTTCCCCAGGCAACAAAAGGGAGGTCAACTGATCATTACATTTTCACGTATTTTTATTATATGGGGACAAAAGTATAAGTTAAAGCCTAAGCCTGAGTAGCCAAAATAAACTGTGGCAAGAAGGTAGCAAGAACTAGCACAGAAAAATGAATGAGCAAAACATTTCTAAGCAGTCTTTATTTCTTTTAATCATTTTATCAGAACATCACATAGACAGTCCATTTTCACCACTTGGCTAATGGTTTCTGTTCCATCCCAGCTCCTCCCTCCCCAATGGCAGCAGGGTGGTGCTGTGGACAAAAGGTCATATTGGAACTTCCCAGGCAACAATTGGCAGCAGACTCCAAGCTTTCATTTTTTCCTGCACAAATCACACTAGAACCACAACCTCCACAGAAGTACATTACTCAGTGTGAATTACTTTTTCCCCACTCAGCTCCAGTGGTGAGAATTGTAGTTGATCCCATTTTCTCCATGAGCCCTATTCAACAGATTTGGACAACAGAGAGGACTTTGCTATTAACCACAAACTAAAGCTAGATTTATTCATTTAAATTAAGGCCACTGAATCCCTCAATGATAAATACAACAGCCCAGAACTTCAACATTGTACAAGAGGGAGACAAAGAGCAAGAGCAAACCTGGTGTGCTTACAACAGATCCAGGTTTCTGGGACTCTTCACTGCTTTCATGCTAGTTCCCTCAGTGCTAAAGACATCCTGCCAGGTCAATAAATGTAGAAGTCATTAGATCCCATGTGATATTTTGCCCAGAAGACCACAAATACATTTGCATTGAATTATGTTCTCAATTAAGCCACAAACTTTGGGCTCTAACAGCATTAGGTATTACATGTTCTTCTTCCTTTTCTACCCCTGTTCCTGTTGAAGAAAATTTATTCTAAGAAGCAAGCACTGCATGCTAGAGTGATCCCTGACCTAACCCAGTAACCCTTAATTTAGGTGTAGCATTAAGTGAAGCAGTGAGACACAGTTTCAAGGGCAACATTAAAGTATCTGCAAGAAGCAGGAGCTACTGTACGTGGAAGTGCCTCGGGGCAGAAGTACCACACTCACATTCCTCTGTGAGGCAGGTACCTTTCCCAACTGCACTTACTGAAACAACGCACATCACAGGTGACTCCTGTTGGAAATTACAGCAGCCTCACCCAGCAAGCCACCAAGAATCAGACCTCAACTGCACCAACATGCCGCATAGTTCACTTCACATGATTGACTATACCATATAAATGAATGCAAAGTGGAAATCATGAAGCTGGGAGGCATTTGACCACAATAACCCTGCATAACGCTCCTAGCACATTGGTCACCTCAATGCCAGAGCACCACCATGCCTGAGCAAACAAGCTCTGTACTGCATATACCCTGCATGAGAGCTCAGCACCGGGCAAACCAAGGAAACAGCTCTCTGAACTCTCCTTCCTCCGGGCAAACAGGGACTCAGTTGCTTTTCAAAATTCCCCATCATTATTTATGTGGTGACATAATTCCCCTCTACACAGAGCCCTAAGCTCCTCATCTTTTTAGGCATCTCAATTATTTGGAGTGCAACACAGACATAACCTTCAGGATCGTTACCTCATCTGGGGTAAACAACTGCTGCAATGAAATCCCCCTTTTTTTCCTGCAGTGGGGTTTTGTTCAAAAATTTACCAGAACTGTCCCAGTGCACAGGCTAGCCCTCCTTGCGACACAATGGCTGTTTATCGTAATGCTACGTTCTTGCAACCACATACAAGGGGGTTGGCCAGATGGTTGCTAACACAAGAAATGCAAGAGTATGTTTTGGTTTTCGCTAGCTCCTTTTCGCTAGCTCCTTTTTGCTAGCACTGGATTGATGACCTTACAATATCTTTCTCCTGAAAAAAAAAATACAGTATTGATCCTCAAGCCTGCTCTTCAGCTTAGACAAGCATCCTTCAGCACTGAGTTTTGGTACTGATGTCTGTGTCAGCTTCAACAGATGGACAGGCTTCTTAACTTCTTTCTTAAGCCTCGGATATGGTCATCAAGCAACATTCTCTCCCCTAGAATGTGCTGGGGCTTACCTGGCCCATTAAGACATGCCCTCAATGCTCTCTGGCCCCTCATACTCCTCCTGGCACATTTTATCTCCATGCAATGTCAGAACCACATCTCACCTCACACCACAGCCCAGTGCTCAGGGTAATGGTCAGAGGTTCAAATCCTTTGAAAATTTGACCTAACATTTCAAGAGCGACAAATCAGCACAAGGGCCTCAATTAGAGGGCAGTTAGAGCAAAGATGGGCACCACTCCAAATCCCCCCCCCCAGCCCTCCCCACCACCTTGAGAGTGTTTTGGACAAAGTGACCCCTGCACGTGTTTCTCTGTGCTTGACGGCCAGGACCCTGGGCATAGATCAGCACCAGGGCACTGCAGGAACCTCAGACAGAGAGACCTGGCAGCTCTCTCCAGCCACACAGCAGTTCTGTGCCCTCACGAACTGCTTGTCAACCTTAGCAGCCAACTGTAACTCTCCAATTAATTTTTTTACAAAGGTGCCTCAAAATGCCTAGGCCCTTTGCAGATAGCTCAGGTGTCTTCCCCTGCCCAGCAGCACCAGGCTCCCAGAACGTTTTCTGATCTAGGCCTGAGAAGTTACTGCCCTCAGATCATTTTCCACACTTCTCTATACAAGCATTCACACAAGCAGCTCTGCAAAAGCCTCTGTCTTCACAGGAGTTATCCTTTGTGAAGATGATTTAGAGCAGCAGCTAAATCCACAAGGAATGCTTCCCCCCAGCCCTCTGCAAATGCCTGTCAGGCTGGGGAGGTGAAGCCAGAGAGGCAACAAAGTTCAGCAGGAAAAAAAGTATTATGACACTTTCCAACCTTTATCCTAGATTTTTGGATTATCTCATCAAGCTGCCTTCTGTGCACAGCACAGAGGAGATGCTGCCCAATAAACAGAAGCAGGGGAGCTCCCCAGGTATCAGCACATGTCCCTGGGCAGTGGGAGCCGGTGCTGCCACACCATTCCTTCTGCTCTTCCTTAATACCATGGTTGGAGCAAGAAGGAAAATAGCCTTTACAGCTCTTTTGCTCTTCTCCCATTACAGTTTAAGGAAGCCACAATAATTTATTATCATTCAGACAATCATTCTACTACCTGATGACCCCTCCCCACCAAGGAAGGGGAATTAGGAAAAACAAGGAAAGCCAAGGGTGGAAATATAAACAGATTGAATCGAGTAAAAGTAATTAGTATTAATAATACTAAACCAGTATTGATCCTGGTACCAATAAGACATACAAGGATTATACTCAGCCCATTCTATCAGCAGGAAGTTGTGCAGTCCCAGCAGGGGACAGCAAACGTCAGACACTGTGAGCAGTGTGGCTTTGGGAGGGAGGGAAGGGCTCGGGGGTCCAGCGCTGGGGCAAGAAGTTCTCAGGATCACAGCCATCAGAAGAGAGATAACTTCTCACCAAACTTTCCAATTTATAGTGAATGTGACTTTCATGATACAAAATAATCCTGTTGGCCAGCTTGGGTCAAGTGCTTGGGTCTTGCTCCTCCTCATCCTGGCACCTGGAGTGCTCAAAAACACTAAGACATTGAACACATACCACAGCTGGCTAGTGCATTTTTCCCAGGCATTAGAAGAGAAATTAGTCTTGTGTCACTCAAACCAGGGCACCCCCACAGGCCATGCAGGCAGTCACTGCAGTCTTCCTCCAGCTGGAAGGAAACCCATGAAGCTGAACAAGGTAGAGGAGACAGAGTGCATACACACAGGGGAAAAAAAAATGTCAACTGCTGGGAAGAGATAGAGTATGTTTTTCAAAAAGCAAAGTTCGGGGCTTTTAACAGAATTTTGAGTAATTATTTTTAACTACGTATCATGGTCAAAAATTGTCCTCATACTTGGAATTGAACAGGATATCTATTTTTAAGCATTATTTATTCAGTCACAAATAATCCACAGGGACAAGACAAACAATAATAAATCAATGCCACAAAAAATTATGAAGTCACTGTAGCTGTAAATTAGCTGGGTGGCCATTCTATATCATCATCACATTTTACATGAAACTCTGGTTTGTATGTGCCACAACATCTTTCTTGTGTAAAAGAGGCTACGTTTCATCAGACTCAAAATCCCACATTTTAACGCCAATTAGTCCAAAGCATTTCTGCATCTTTTTTCAACCCCAGATTCAGCCAGCCCAACTAAGTATGTTCAGCTGTCCTGGTTTGAGGTAAAACAGAACATTTTTCTGTTCAGTAATCTTACTTTTCAGTTAAATATTTTCTAACTAAGCTCTCTGAAACTAACAGTGTATTTTTCAGACAGTAGTCCACTTCCAGAGTTATAAGGGCTGATGTTTATAATTAATACCAAGGAATGGTCTGCAGAGAGGCTCCTGCTTATAATTCCTCCTGTAACAATCAAGGTCAGCTAACTTTACTATGTGCCCCACTGGGGGCAAAATAGTGTAGAGGGATCCCACCAACAGGGACAGGTGACCCCAAACTGACCAACAGGGTTTTTCGTCCCACCTGCATCATGCTCAGTATAAAAGCTGAGGGATCAAAGGGGTTAGCCTGTTTCTTCAATGGCCAACATCTAAGAGGACTCTTGCCTGTTTGTCTGTCTTTGATCCCAATCTGTTTATTCCTGAATACAGATCTGGAATCCAATTCCCACACATCACTGAGTCCAGTCTGGGTCTTCACCAGTGCCTGCTGTGGATTTGATCGTCTTTCTTGGAGCTTGTAAAGATTGTATATATTTCATTCTTTTCTTATTATTAATAGTTCATTAAAGTAGTTTAGTTTTTTAAACTCCTAAGTCTTTCTCTCTCATCCTTTTCTCCCAGAAGGAAAAAGTTGGGGAGAGCATCCATGATCTGGATGGCCAGTCCGGACCAAACCATGACAACATCACAGCAAGTTTGTACACTCAGGCAGAGAGCAGGCTGATGTATTTTAGGATTACAACACGGAAGCTCAAATTGAGAAGTACAAATATCCCAGCATCACAATTGACAGAAGACCAACATTAGTGCTAACAGGAGATTGATGACCAGAGAGTAGGCTTCAGTCCAGTACATGCTCTTCCAGTTTGGTCCTTCTATTTGGGGACTTCTTGATTTATATTATGTGACACATGAAAATAGCACTTGTTACCACTGAGGTTCTTTCCCACCTGATGCCTCAGACAGACCAGACCACTGGACTCCACCTTCCCCACTGCACTCTGGACTGTTTCACTAAGGAGGAATACAATTCCCAAACTAGCAATCAAATGGTGATCAACCCCCCAACAAGCAACCCGTTTCACAAAGCCAGCTACTGTCCTTTCCTCTCATTGCACCCACTCACTAAGCGAAGCAAAATTTTTACATAAACACAACTTCTATTCTTTATTAATATGGTACGCCACAAGATGCAAAGTTGCATGCCTTGCTCAAAATTAACTGATCTTTTAAACAGCAGTTTGGGGATTTTCACTTAGTAATACCTGAGTTTGGCTTTTGTTTTTAAAAAAATAAAAAGGTGGGTTCTGGCTCTGCATTTTCTTTATGGAGATAAACACACCCAAAACTGTTAGTCACTATGTAAGCAAAGTAACTACTGTCCCTAAACAATGATGAAATATTTAGCACTGACTGCTGAGAAGAAGCAGCTATTACCATATAGTGACAGAAAACCTGCTCCAGCAGTTTACAGGTAAAAGAGAAGGCCTCAAAGAAGTCAGGATATTCTTAGCTTGGAAAGACAAGTAGCCCTCATGACCTAGTACGGAAATTATTTCCCCTCTTAAAATAAACATGAACAACAAAATACCATTTACATGGAATTCATTAACTTCAAGTTTCCTAAGTTTCAGGAACTACTTACTTCATTACAGGATAAACTAAAACCTTTTTAAATAGCTACTTTAGATAATAATAAAAAAAAAAATTCTAAAATTTTGGGTTTTATCAGGTCCATGTCTCACTTCTCTAGAGGAGGGTCTACATAAATACCCTGAGAAGCCAGTCCTGAGACCTCACAGTGTGTTCTCATGCTCCCTCCTGCCACACACACATGGATATGTAAAAAAGATATAGACAGTACATTAATCCTTTTGGCTTAAAAACACATTTTTCCAAACTCCAAAGAGAAGGTCTGCTGGAAGACTGAGAAATAACAGACACCACCGCAGTTGATGCAGCAGTTACTGCAGCGCTGCATCTCAACAGCTCTCCAAGTCTCAACTGATCTAGTTCCCGTTGGATCAGAAAGGACCAAGAAAAGCATCTACGTGGAAACATGTCACAAACTGATGACATCAGTTTCCTAATACTCATAAATAAAAGAAAAAATGCCAGTAGTGATATAATGCACCTGGGTGTTTGAAACTTCTTGGTAGAGCTGGAGTATAGTTGCTAAAACTGCACCACTACTTAAGTCTTTTATGCATTGCTCTTCACCAGGGGGCAATGGAGAAGGGAAAGAGCAATCTGGTGAGGCAGCAGTGCAGAACAAGCAAGGAGCCTCGCACCTACAGAGACTCTGTAAAGCACATTACTAAAATTATAGAGAGCAGAGATGGCTTTCAGGCTTCTTTTCTTTAATACTGTATTTCCTGTAATCAAGAAGAAACTTTCTGTTAACATTCAGAGGGCAAATAATGAACTTGAATTATGTTTCAATAGCCATTAAAAACAAACCAAAAAACAAAACAACACACACAGACTGGTGTGACAATTGTGACAACAGGCACAACCCCATTTGAACTTCCTCTTTCCTCTGTTCAGTTTCGGACATGCTGGTTGTGTATACCAGTATAAAACTCACTTCTACATTAATGCAGCAGCCGTCGTTTGACTTGCCAAGATAGCAACATAGTCTTCTAAAAGTATGTTTCATGGCTGTAATAAATTCTCAAATATCCAGTGAAACCAGAACAGTGGTTTGGAGTGTGGGAGGGAGAAGGTGGGATTTAAAATAAAAAAAAAAAAAAAAATCTAAAAGTGTCCTGAAGTATTAAAACACTAATGCTGAAGCTGCAGGGGAGAAGCCTCTTCTGAGGCACCCAAGTAACAGAGGCAAGAGCTCAGAGAATCCCAAGTACACAAGAGGGTTTGCAGTCCACAGCCCATCAGGAACCTGCACCAGCCTGGAGTGTTTGCTCCCATCCTCAGTATGCCAGGAAGAAACAGCAGTCTCACCCACAAGTTCTTGGGCACCACATGAGTCTGACACTCTGACAGACAGACTATTCCTCTGCACAAATCATGAAGGGTAAAAGTATACTTGTTCATAGAATGATTAGAGTTGGAAGGGATCTTAAAGATCATCACATTCCAATTCCCCTGTCACAGGCAGGGACACCTCCCACTAGACCAGGCTGCTCAAAGCCCCATCCAGCCTGGTCTCGAACACCTCCAGGGATGGGGGATCAACAACTTCCCTGGGCTACCTGTTCCAGTGCCTCACCACCCTCACAGTAGAAAGTACTCTACTTTTTTGAGTAGAAGGGCCAGAGGGAAAACTTCACATCTGTACCGTGACCTTTAATAACTCTCAGACTACTCACTAAATGCTATTCTGAAAAAACAGTGCATTAAATTAGCTAAAAATTTCATTTAATTTATAAAAAAAACACCAAACCACCAAACAGTAAATTTAGCCATCAAGCTCTAAATTGGACACTACAGCCAGGTCCAGGAGAAAAATTCCTAAGCACAGAGCAAAAGCATTCAGAGCAGAAAGATTACACACCACCATCCCAGAGAGCGCAGAACTATATTCAGAAGGACACTGCCAGTCTTACAACTTCCAAAAAGCCTTTTCTCAAGGAAGAGGCACAGTGCTAACACAATGTGTTCCCGTGAATTTCCACAAGAAGCCTCATCCAAGAACAAGATGTGCATATAGAAAGCAAAAAGAGAACAATGAACTCTCTGGAAATTATTTATGCTGACCATAGCTGTTGTTCATTATTAAAACAGAAATATAAGCCTAGAAAAGGGGAACAGAGAGGTTGGCATTTGTCTGTTGGCTTTTAAACACTGCTTTATTTATTCTCTTACTACAACCATATTTTATAACGTAACTATCAAAATAACATAGAAACCAAAAGGCTTCATCCTATTCCCAGCATGCTCCCGTCAAATGTTCAAATAAATCTCCATTTGTTATTCATGCACAGACTGCTCTTCTTAGCTCATCCAGAATAGCATGGTAAATTAACAATGATATAAAAACTAGCAAAACATTTCAGAACTATCCATCACTCTCCTCTGATCAATAATTTGTGGCATAACTTTTTAGAAACATATTCCACCTTTGGTCCTCTGCCATGATCTAAATTAGGACAGGAGCAAAAACCACATTTGATGTTAGGCAATAAAAGCAGAGTAACAAAGGAACTAACTAAAGTTATTTGTGGAATGAATTACATAGACCCATCAAAGCATGTTGCTTCATGGCTTAAATGAGTGTTTCTCCACAGCTAAACACATAAGACAATGACTGTCCTTATGTTTGTCTAATTCCTCTACAAAATCTCTGAGGTGTTGGGTTCTCCTGGTTTTCCACAAAGTGAGGGGAAAGAAGTGTTGAAATCCAGAAAGCACCTTCATTACCAATAATTTATGGCCGAAAAGGACTGATGCACATCCCCTACATTTATCAGCAAAATAACCTTACGACAAAATATCTCATCTGTCATATAGCCTTATTCTTTCCAACCAGCACGTATCCAGTGTTGCCGAGACAGAAATTCATCCTTTAGAGAAACACACAATTACTGTCTCCCACCAGCTAATGACTCAGCAGCTCCTCACCGCTTCTTCCACATTCAGCAGAAGAACCCCGCACCTGAGAAGGTGCTAGGTGCATAAGAGAATGCCTCCCAGCACAGAACCTCATTACAAGAGAAACTACCAGTGAAGTTAGTCAGTGCTCTAGTTATTCCTCTCCAGCTTTTCAACACATTTAATGCATCTGTTTCATGCACTCAACAGGCTAATGAATATCTAAAACTGCAAATTAAGAGTGAAGCACAAGAAACTTTCATAAGAAGGTCACTGCCATGGTTGTAGATGTGTCCCAATTGATAACCAGCCTGTTCTGCACTGTTGGGGCTCACTTCCAGAGCTGGACAGACAGTCAGAGGGTAGACACAGCCCATAACACACCCAGACTGACTCAACTCTGTCCTTAGCAGGAGGAACTGCGAGTGCCCACGCCCTCCCTGGTAGAGCTGACCATCTTCTGGCAGCCTTCCCCACAAACACTAGCACTCAGCCTGGTCCCAGCCTCCATCCACAGTCGCATCAGTCTCCCGGCTGCTTGGACATACACCTGGAGTCATGGCCTGCTGGCCACACGGGTAAGTGGCTACAAGAGGTAACTGTAAGTGTTTGCATTTTTGTTTTCCTTTTTGGCTTCACTCAGGGCTGAGTCCAACTTGGGTCCAATAATCAAAGTAAGTTTTTCTTTTTATTGTCTCCAAAGGCAGTATCAGGTGGTTTGGATCTTCTCTAGAAGAGGCATAAAGACATCATATCCTAATAAGCAAATAAATGTCAGTTTCTGACTCCTCCTTCTTGATTGCAGATGTTTCGCTGACTTTGCAGCTGTGTATATTTACAAGTCAGTAGTTTCTTGCCTCATTCCCAAAACTACAGCTTGCAACAGAGCCGTATCATTGTCTTCTGTTAAACCCACAGATGCCAGAGGGCTCTTCTATTTCCTTAGCCTGTTATTGTTGTTGCTACCTTTAAAACTCCCAGCTTTCTTCTGAGGCTATACTGTCACTTTCTGAAATTACAGCTTAGCTTGCTTCCCCATTTCATTCTAGGAACACACTGGGGGAGGGAGACATAAAACAGACTTCTGACAAAGTACGGAGCACTAAAACTTATTCTTTCATCAACACAATAAAAAGTCAGACAACGCAACTCCTCCCTCCCACCTCATGATGTTTAAACCCTGTTATTCATTCCTCAGACTGTTATTAAGGCATCCAAATAAATGTCGTTCTCCCCAGCTTCATGCTAGGAGCATCTCAGCTCCTGGGATGGGTGAGTACAGCTGCACTCTTCTAATTGTGCATTTTCCTTTGAAGGAGGGGTACTGTATAACACGTGAAAATTAGTGTGGGCTCCGAGTACTCCAATCCATGCTCATACCTGGCAGCAGAGCAGCTATACTGGCCTGAAATGACATGAGTTCAGCTCAAGCCCACATGCTCTTCCTCTTGTCCTTCCACACTTACACTGAGTTTACTGTTCCAGTCCATCTCACTATTTATTTGCATGATGTTAATAATACTTCCCTCACAAGAGTCAATCCCAACACACGCATCATGGACAAGTGATGCTGCTGGCAGGAATAGGTGAGGAGAAAAGTTAGGAGCAGTTACTGAGAGTTGTTAAGACAGCACAGCTAACTTTTTGCTAAGCTGCCAAATACTGTGAACTTTGAGAATTTCTTTGCACATTAAAATATTTTCATGATACTGTATGAGAGTCTTCCTTCTTCCCCCAGACCTGAGGGGAGAACAGGAAGGAGCCTCAGAGAGGGCTAGGGAAGGCAGAGTTCATGGTCAGCCCCTCACCTAGGCACCTTTTTTCCAACAGGATCTTCATCAGTGACCCCCCCCGGGTCCCACATCACCAGCAGTTGCCTCCCCCCCTCCCAACTTGTGGACCTCTTTAGAAACACCACAGCACACGCAGTGCCTCGTACAGCAGTTCTTGGCGTGTTTGGCCTCTTCATTTCCTGTCAGAGCACACACAAATCAATGGGCTGCTTTTATGGTTTGGGTTGTATTTTTTTTTTTCCTCCCTGAGGAGCCTCAATTTCTATTCCAAGGCAAAGTCGTGCTTCAAACACACGGAGCAGCATATGTTATTCCTTCACCTACCAATCAAGAGACTAGAAGAAACCAGCCTGGTACTTATGGATCTGCCATTTCATAAACACTAGGCAATACCCTAAAACTGTCTTCATTGCAGCATCCAATCTGTCCCCAGCAGACAGCACAAGAAAAGGAGGAGATACCAGTGACAGAAAGGAGCCAGGCTAAAGGTTTAGTTTCGAAAAAAACAGCCATTTCAGTGGCTAGAAACAGGGAGCAGCAAATTTGTCACTTGGCTTTAACACCTTGTCTGCACACACCCTGCACAAACGTCCCTGAAGTGTTCACTGGGTGTAAACCCGCTGCGCCAACTCCACACCCACTGGACAAACCCCAAGGGTCTGCCTGCAACTATTAACAACTCCTGGCCATTTCACACCACTGGAGCCAAAATGACAAACGAGAGCGTGTTTGGCCTGTAGCGATCTGGTGGCAAGAGGCACGACCAAAGGAACTGGTTCCAATGGCAACATGTGGTGCCGCAGGGCAGAGAGAACCTGAAGCAAGGGGGCTGCTGGCCAAGCAAGTGTTGCTTCATGGGGACAGACAGACAGACAACAGCAGCAATTCTCAGAACAAGGCTTACCCAAGAAGTCCAAAAATAAGTTAGAATTTCTCAAAGCAGTCTTTCAGCTGAATATATTTAATGTAATTAAAAATGAAAGGTAGATGAGGAGAATTAAGTTCCCCTCAATTTAGACAGGAACTCATATCTTAAAATGTACCAGAGGCATAGAGTAATCCTTCAGAAATGTTTTTCCTGTCACGTCTTACTGTTTAATTATATATTACCATTCCAAGCTACCGTGACAGATTTTAAGCGAGTTTGTCTTTTTTCCATAATTAATCATAGCAAAGACTCATCTGTTCTTCAAGCCTGGTGATGACAGCGCTGTTTTCACCACTGCAAGGCAATCATCCCACAGCATTCCTTCTTGAAAGCTACTGCAAAGAGAAAAGCTCACCTATCTGCACAAGATGCCTTTCAAAGATATTAATCAGCTCCATGTACATTACTTCATACTAGAGGGAAGTAAAAAAGGGAAAACTGCTTTTCCATAGCAAGCAGTCATACAGACGCACAGGCATTATTTAGCATTATTAATGCTAAATAAATGTTTATAATAAACATATAAACCAAACATAACCATCAGGAACAAGTATCCTACCCCTCAACCATCAGAGCCATCAGCATCCACCACTGGTACAGGAGGAAGGGAGGGAAAAAGACACTTGGTTCTTCTGCAAACATAAGGTGGCCTCCCTTATGGGTTTTTTTGCAAACAGTTATTTTAAAGGCAGCTTTGGTCACCAGCATATTCTATTCCAAGTGCAGAAGCTATGTCTTCAAAAATAACTTGCAGCTACATGTAGAGCAGTCCTAACAAACTACCTAGTCACAGAACAGCAGCATATAAACCAGAAAATAAGTGTTAATTGAACAAGAGAAAGAAGTCACACTTTATTAGTGTAAGTCACAAAAGTGAGATTACTGGAGAAAATAACTCTTTTGCTTTGGATAGTCAAATATTTATCACTTACAACAGCTAGAGCATATAGCATGTTCATAGAAAGATTTCTTGCTGAGCACTGAAGGAGGAAGTACTGTCTACTTAACCAGCAACATACAGGGATTGCCATTCAAATGTTTTATCCTTCATCCTTTCAGTCTAAACCCCCCAAAGGATGAATTAGATACTTGTAAAATTACTTTTCCCCCCCATCTGTGAAGTTCTGTGACTGTTGTTTTTGGGGGGGTTTTTTTTTTTTTTTTTTTTTTTGCACAAGCAACAAATGCAAACCCAATCTGCCATTAATTTATTTTGATTGTTCTCTTATATCCTTCATATGGTATGCTGGTAGCTTCCTAATTACAAGTCATTAAGAAAAAAAAAATTACATAGCTAGTTCCTCTCATAAAAGCAGGCATAGATGGGCACCAGGCAGCCCTGTGCAGCAGTAAAGCTTCATGTGTCTTATTACAGTCTCATAAGAGTAACTTCAGATTAAAGCTCAGGTTTTCAATATGCAATCACTGTATTAATAGCAGCACCTTTATGGCTGCTTCCCACTTTGGAAAAGTGGGATAATTAAAGCAGTAATAACCACAAAAAGATGGTACACTCAGTCTGACAGGCTACAAAAGACTAAAGTTTACATTTGTATACAAATATTTAGAAACATTTTTACCAGTACCACACTCTGTTCCCAGCTGACCACCCCCCACAGCGAAAGACTCTTGCATTCCAAATGATGTTGGTTTCCCGCCCCCCCAAGTTATAGCAAAGTATCAGATTTAGCCATATATCTTGACCACCACTTTTAGAAGACTAACGTTTTTAAATAACCGTGATATCCTGACAGATTGGTGATCTGTTCCAAAAAGATGAACAACATATTTAAAAAGACAGTCAAACAATTGTCCTAGGAAAGCACAGAGAAAGTGATCTTTACATAGGACACTATACACAACTCTTATTTACAATAACAAACTGGTTTTAGTGTTCTTATTTTTAAAAAACACATAGGAATAATACGCATTTAACAACACTATGACGTATTAAAGCACTTAAAAGATTTTCACCCACTGGAAGCAGGCTTTGTATTTTATTTCCAAAGGGTGAAAAAATTAAATGCATATTTGCATGCTCTCTCTAATTAATGTTAGAGATTTCCCATCAAACAGGTGATGAACTTGCTGTGTAGCAAGCAACAGAACATCAGTCCATTTTCTATGGTAAAAGAAAGGAAAGTGGAGATCCTAAGCCTTGTCTGATTCTACTCTTTGTAGCCTCAAAACCCAAGCAGACCACTAGCTACCCTAAATATTAGCAAGTTATTGCAAGGTAATCCTTCTACTGTACTCCAGTCACTTATACTCTGAAGAACAACCTGTGCTAGAGAAATCCTCTCAGCAAAAACCGACTCAGTTCTCCCTTCTAAATATCAAATTAGCATACTCTTTTCCAGCTATCTAGGAAAAATGGAAGCATAGCTTATAATACTTTTTTTCCACAGTCCTAACAACCAGCCTTTAATTTGTTGCCATCTGAACTTCAGGAAGTTTCAGCCCTTTCATTAGGAAATCCCTCCCACAGGTTTACTTATAGGGAATGGTTCAGAATCTGAGCTATGTAGTCCAGGAATTCACTTGAAATCACACATCCAGGTCAAAACTGGTGTATTATTTAGAAAAGATGAGTTATTTAAGATCAATCTTCATTCACTGATTTTGATTTAACACAGAAAACTTTTCGCTTAGTGACTATACTATAGATATATTATATAGTTAATTTTCTCATTAACAGAGACCACTAAAGTGGTTTTAATTGGAGATTTACAATCGTCCACCCTAACCAAAACAATAGAACTCACTGTACAATTTTTTCATCCGAGGAAAACCTCAAGTACAGCCCTATTTCCTCAAACATTCTATAAAACTGTACACGTGCATACATATATGCATACAGACTCATAAGCCATCCCCAAACTCAAATCCCTTAGAGGTGCTGACTGCACGCTTATAATCAAATGAATTTATGTCCAGAGGTTTAAAAATAACAGCAGAAAATATAAACCAGCCCTACAGAATTCACGATGGAAAACCACAAGCATTTCTGTTTCATAGACTGCACTTCCAGAGGCGAAGAGGAAGACCGCCTCCACCAAAGGTGGTGTTCCTCAGGAGGAGGAGGTCAAAGAAACAAACTATTCAAACATCAATGAGATCTAGATGCAAAGCCCCATCCTACATAATCTGACAATAATCAAACCACCTCCACCCAAAGAGCTACAGTTTTAAATGCATGTAACATTTAAAAAAAAAAAAAACAAACCCAAAACCAAAAACACTAGTAAGTTTCAGAAACTGAAGGAAAATCTTCTGACAACAGGACCGTTTTACATTTAAGAGATAAAAGAGAGTCTTTGAGGCTAAATAAGTGAGCATCCAGTTTCTGGATGTAGCTCAAGTTTCTAATAAGATATAAACAACTCACTTCTGCCCCTCCAAAGCCTCTCACCCTGCTAACGAGAGGATACCTCCTTACCCACCTCAGCAGCAATCAGAGCCTCAGAAGGCTCAAACATACAACCACCAAAAAAATCCCCATGCTTTTCCAATAACCTCCAGATCTGTTACATGAATGCTTTGCTAGAGGAAATGCCTGAATGAGTAGCCTTAGACAACTGTTTTACATTAAGGAGGAAGCACATTAATTTACTGCACGAGTACTACCGCGATGCACTTTTAGGAGGTGCAGGATTGTGGCCACAGTTGCCATTTGCAGCATCTCAGAATAAACACAAAAGCTGCCAATGTTAGGTTGCATAAGAGCACTTTAAGCACATAGTTATTTACAAAAGCGAAGGTAATTATAACGCAGGAGGTGGATCCCAAACAAACAGACTTGACTAACACTGTCAAAAAACCCTCAGCGATCTACAATTACTATTACTTAATTGTAGGACAGCTGCACGAACAGCTTCAGCCACTCGCTCTGCTACCAGTACACGGCCCAAAAAAAGTTGGGAAAAACACGCTGTTGAAAAATGCAAGCCGACGTCTGAAGCTATGCAGAGAGGAAAAAGGCAGAGGAATGCCTTTTTTTCCTTCAACGACTTACCTGATCTGGACTTAATGATGTCGCTGAACTCGCTGTGTCCCCCGTCAGGTCCTTCCTCCTGGTCGGAGACGCGGGCCATGCTCACAGGCTGGGGAACGCCACGGGCGCAGCCTAAATCCGTCGGGAGAGGGTTCCCATGGAGGGCTCCAGCTCAGCACCAGCACCTACCGGGCAGGACCAGGAGCAGAGAGGCACCGTAACTCCACGGGCTGCGCCAGGCGGGACTCCGTGCGGGAGGCGCAGGCCGGGACGGGGGCTTGCTGGCCACGGCCACGCGTGACAAGGTGGCCGGCCAGCCACCCACTGCACTCTGGCCGAGGGACGATTTACGGGATTTAAAAAGCGAGATGGTACTAAGGAGTGCTGTTGGCCAGTTTAATCCCTAGCCACAGAAGTGAAGCTTCAGCCATCCTCGGGCGACAGGGTGCTCCGCGCCCACCCGGGCACCCCAGAGAGGCAGGACACAGCCTGTGTCACCACCCGTCACCCAGCTGACACCAAACGGGACATCCCTGCCTAGGGCGGGTGGCAAAACACAGGAGCTCCGCTCCCACCGGGCGAGGAGGGGGCTACGGGCGCGCTCCTCCAGCCGCCCGGGGGGGCGTGGGAGCCACGTGTGAGAAAATCCACGAAGCCCCTCTCCCAGGCGGGGGGAACCAAGCCCCGCGGACAGGGCTCCACACACGGCCCCGGGCACCTCCCCACCCGGCCGCCCCGGCAGAGCCGCCGCCGCCGCCACTACCACCACCCCCGTTCCCCCGGCGGGGATTTTGACCCGGCGGGCGGCCCGGCGGGCCGGCGCGTGCTCCCCGCCGGGGG